>JACEFZ010011259.1:0-37500 GCA_014155875.1 Cepaea nemoralis | reverse complement strand
GACCACTCAGCCCTCCCACTGAACCAGTGTATTCAGTACGATACGTGACTCGTGTGTGTTGTGTGTTTCTACCCAGATGCCTTTGATTCAGCCGTGTCAACATTTGGACACATCGATGTGCTGGTGAACAACGCCGGGATACTGGACGAGTCCAAGTGGGAGCTGATGATTAACATAAACTATGTAAGTATATCCCAGACGCTTGCCTACTAAGACTGTGGACAAGGGTTAGAATCCACATAGTAGTTTATTATCAATATTGATTTTGGCTGGCAGGTCGACACAGCCGGAACTGGGTACCAGGAAATGCGTAAGGAGCGAAGGCGGCTGGCATGATCTTAAGCACATCACCATAGAGTGCTGACTTTTTTTTTTTTTTTTTTGCATATCCTTGACAGGACATCGCTGTCAACACCAGCATCTTTCAGCTGTATGTTGATTTCTTGGCAAGATTACGCTCAGTGGTTTGCCATTGCTTTCTGAGCGGCCCGCTCACATACCCCGTAAGTTACCAATGCGATTCGAACCACTGCTGATTCAAACCGTCATCATGTTACCTGACGAGAGTATACAAGATTACGGAGAAAAGTCATAATCTCTAAGCCACGAAGCCGGCAGAGTGCTGACTGGTCAATGACAATATGGGATTTGTAACATGTGTCCAGTGTACCTAGAGGCGTGTGGACAGAAACTTAGATTAGACAAGCGTGTCCACTGACAACGTGTGGCTTCTTGTCTATAGTAGATTCAGTTCCTACAGCTTCCCGCTTGGCGCTAAGTGGACTAGGTGGGTCTTCTTGGTTTGCAACTGGTGTCAACCGAGTATCTTTGTTAGCATGATGACATTTTGTGATTGTCTTCTACTGTTTCGGTTGATTTTTGTTGCTGCTGTGATGTCGGTTCCTAAATCAATCAATCAATCAATCAATATTATTTCTCTGTCATGATAGCTAAGGGGGCATTCTGTCTGTCCGTGTCTTATTGTTATGTCTTCTGTGGAGGTCAGCATGGCCGAATGGATACCAGCACTAGCTCTTAAAGTTCTCGTGTGCTGATGCCGAGGTAGCGGCTTCAACCTCTGCACCGGTCAGTTAGACTAAACTGTTGACTTCTTGTAATCCCGTGCACAAGGCGTAGCAGCACATGTGTGGACTATTCTTCAGTTCAAAGCGAGGAGTGAAAGAGACAATAACTTCCATTGTCTTCCTCGACTGGAAGTCTGTTGTCTAAGAACTGTGTAACTCTATTCGCACTAAGACGATTTCAACTATAACTGCGCCATATCTTGTTCGAGTTTTCAGTCCTTAATACCTCCAGATTGTGTTGTGTTTGCTCAGCAGCGACCGTGGACTGGCTTGGATTGTGATTGAGCAGATAGGGATGTCCTAGACAATACTGCTCACAAATCATTAGGCTTGATTTGGCATAAATTACTATGTGATGGGATGGGACAGGCATAAATTACTATGTGATGGGATGGGACAGGCATAAATTACTATGTGATGGGATGGGACAGGCATAAATTACTATGTGATGGGATGGGACAGGCATAAATTACTATGTGATGGGATGGGACAGGCATAAATTACTATGTGATGGGATGGGACAGGCATAAATTACTATGTGATGGGATGGGACAGGCATAAATTACTACGTGATGGGATGGGACAGAAAAATATGTCCCATGGACAAATCTACAAATTATGGAGGAAATTGAAGGAACGGCGCTACTCGAGGATGCTGGAACTTCAATTACTCCTCCCTAAGACGTCTAAAGGTGTAAGTGGCAGACAACAACAAGAACGATGCAAAACAGCTCTCAGCGTTGAGTTTAGCTGCTCCTGTTGGCATCTGATCTGTTTGTGTAAGTTGCTCCATACAGCATTTTATCTCCCATATACGACCAATTTCGCAGTTCTGATGATATTTATGTGTGTCTGCAATCCTATATACAGGAGCACATGGGATATCACGGCCAGTGGTCGCCGAAACAGTTGGTATATCATTTATTGGAAGTGATAGAGAGAGGTAGCCGGCGGCCTATGGGACCAGGTGGAGAAATCGGTGGAACAGATGGAGCACGTACGAGGAGAGAATGATATGGCAGGGGATCGGCAATGGTTCTGGACGAATCTCAAAACTGAGATGGAAGACCAGGAGAACTTTCAATCAGATGGCTGCAGGAAGATTAGCAGTATGACTCTTCACTGGCTGTTGAACAAGGGGATGGAGCACGTGTGGGAATGTCCTATGTGGAGTGATGTTGGTTCTTAGCTCAACTCAGCCTCAGATCAAGTTATTGGAAGAGAGCCGTAGCCTTCTAAGTCTTTGTTTGATATAGACGCAGGCTGAAGGAATGACTTCAAGGGAAGTACCCGCACTGGATTCATCATCATCATCAAGTGCCTTGGCAGCGGGCGTAGGCGTTCATGTCTCTCAACATATTTCGGCCTTTGGTGTTCTGGATCAACCCTGCTGCTGATATTCCTCCATGTCACCGACTCAATCCATCCAGCATCATTTCTCTCAGTCGGCCTCTGCCTCTCTTCCCCTATTTCTTTTCAGGCGTCACGATTTTCTCCAATGCCTCTCTTCTCATCACATGACCAAAGAAAGCTGTTTATCTCCTTCTTATTGTTGTATGTACACTGGGCACATGCTCTTTCAGGCAATCGTTGTTAGTAACTCTGACTGTTCAAGGAATTTGCAACATTCGTCTTAGAAACCACATCTCTGGTGCTTCTAAGTTCTTCCTAATTTGTTCATTTACATTCCAAGATTCACTGTCATACAGCAAAACAGGTTTTATATAGCACTTCAGCACTATTTTTCTTACATTCAATGAGTGACTTATTGCATACTTTTCTTTTCTGAAATGCAGCTTTTGCTTGTTCTATTCTGCTCTTAATCTCTGTTGTGCACATTCCGTCTGATGTTATAATTGCATCTAGATATTAAACATTATCCACTAAGTTAAGAAGTTTCCCTTCTATTTCCATTTCATATTTTGGTGTCACATTTTTCTTTGACATCACCATTGTTACTGTTTCTTTGCTCTCTCCGTTACAACAGTGTCCAACAATTATTGTAGGTCTGTTGCATTATCTGCCATGAATATTGTGTCATCTGCACAGCGTGTATTGTTGATATTATAACCTCCGATTAATATTCCTGGCCTTTCTTTGATCTCTCTCATTATTACTTCGCTATAGAGGGAGTAGCGATCCGGTGAAAAGGACAAATGCTAGTTTTATTTTTGTTCATAATTTCCCTCTTTATTTTCCCATTTTAATTGCTGCTACTTGGTTCCAGTGAATATTTTTTTGGAATAACGAAGACACAAACAATAGATTGCACGATTTATTGCCTGGCATATTTCGCTGCATCTCGTCAGGTACATACTGCAGAAATCACACAACTTACGTGAATTAACTAGATAAATCCTTCAAGTTGAAATATACACATATTCGCACAGTAATGTCACTTATCTACCACGGTAATTTTAAGCTGACTAACATGTCTTTCAAGTTGGCCAGCTTGGACTGTGTTTCGTCTATCTGGTTTTTTGTCAGTCGTCTCAGGTTTTTTCTTGTCGGACATATTCTGTCGGCCCTCAGAGATCTGAAATACCGGTGAGGAAATATCCCCGTCCTTAGGCATTCCTCGAGAAATCTCAATCGACAATTAAAAAAAACCAAAAAAAACAGATAGAAGAAACCCAGTCCAAGCTGGCCAACTTGAAAGACATGTTAGTCAGCTTAAAATTACCGTGGTAGATAAGTGACATTACTGTGCGAAATTGTGTATATTTCAACTTGAAGGATTTATCTAGTTAATTTCACGTAAGTTGTGTGATTTCTGCAGTATGTAACTGACGAGATGCAGCGAAATATGCCAGGCAATAAATCGTGCAATCTATTGTTTGTGTCTTCGTTATTCAAATTCACTACGGGAAAACATTGTTTTGAATATTTTTTTTTAATTATTCTGAGATCTTTATCATCAATTTTTATATCTTCCAACATTTTAATTAGTTCATCATGTTTTACTTTATCAAATGACTTAGTATAATCTATGAAGCACAAATATATGTCTTTCTTTGTCTCTATGGATCTTTCTATTAGTGTTCGTAATGTATGTATTGCATTGTGTGTACTCTTTCCTTCCACAAATCCATACTGTTCTTCACCAATTTCGATTGTTATTTTTTTCTTGTTATTCAAATTATAATTCAATGTAGAAGCTTAGCGACATTGTTTTGAGGATTTACTGTACGAAAGTTGTCGCATCCAATTGCTCCTGGTCTTTTTTGTATAGCTATAAATACAGATGTCAGCATATCGCTTGGTAAATATCAACTACCGTAAATATCATTAAACATTTTCTTTAATATATCTACTCCAAATTCTCCCAGTACTTCTATTTCTTCTATTGTGATTTCATCTGGTCCAGGTGAATAGGTGGACTTTCTAAGTGACTTTCTACTGTTAATAGTTCCATTTCGCCATTATATAATTCTCTTATATACTAATTCCACCTCTTCATTATAGCCTCCTCCTCAATTAATATCTTTCTTGTTTTTGATTTCAAACTCGCTTAATTTTTTTCCTGTGAGCTCACTGATTTGTCTCTGCATATTGTTGTATCTGTAATAGAATTTAATTCGATTTTCATGCACTGCTCGTTTAACCAACTTTCTGTTGCCTTCATACCCTTATCCCTGATTTTTTTATGCATCTTATCATACACTTTTTTTATCATTGTTACTGTTTTCTTTTGTCTATCAACCAATATTCCATGCACGTAAGCTATGATAATTAACAATAAGAAAGCTAGGCCAGCAATGAACATCACGGCAAATTGGGAGATACTAGAACCAGTGACAAGCGTCTCCCATCTTGGGCGTGTAATCATAGATGACGTTGCATGTTTTATGCAGGATGTGACGATCAGTTCCATGTTGATTTTCTAGGCAATTGTACGGTCTGCTATTGCTATTGCTTTATGAACGAGACGTCAACGTTTAAATTCAGCTTAATTTTGGTGTAGGGGTTGAACCGCCTATTTCGCATCAGCGTACCGGCATTTTAAGAGCGAGAGCTCTAAGCCTTTCGGCCACGCCGATGATGGATGACGGCAGAAGTGAAATAACATTAAGAAGAGAACAGTAATGTCCACACAGTAATGGCCACACAGTAATGGCCACACATGTGTTTAACAACGTGAATCACACATTACATGAGAATACTCTCTCTCTCTCTATATATATATATATATATATATATGTGTGTGTGTGTGTGTGTGTGTTTGTGTGTGTGTGTGTGTGTGTGAGAGAGAGAGAGAGAGAGAGAGAGAGAGAGAAAGAGAGAGAGAGAGAGAGAGAGAGAGAGAGAGAGAGAGAGAGAGAGAGAGAGAGAGAGAGAGAGAGAGAGAGAGAGGCATGATTGTCTGCGAATCCTGAACAATTATTAAACAGGCGACAAAAAATACACAACAGCCTTGGAGATGAGGTTTTATAGTAGAATGCCGAAAATTAACTGGACAGCCAAAATGAGCAATCTGGACATTTTGAGGGAAGCTAAGTCACAAAGACGACTTATCACAAACATCAGAAATAAGCAGTCATCATTTTGTGGCCACATTATGAGAAGACAAAAACTGGAAAGAGAGATAGAGGAATACAGCATGGGAACATTCTTGAGTCATGTATCATGGCACGGAAGGTAGTCAACACATGAAATGATCCGTGGGGTGTCGCAGTTTGTGGAGAAGTATGATCGCCCACGCCAGCCGACAAGGCACTGGATTATATATAAAATCCTGGAGATGTTAATACACAGAAGAATATGGGGTATTTCATGGAGATAAAAACAATCAGAGACGGATGTTCTAAAGATCATGGCAATGTATATAGACTATGAAAGAAATAACAACTGGAAGTTAAATTCTTCGGCCATTTTAAACGACAAAGCACTTTTGTAGAAATCATGCTGGGGGGAAAAGTTGAAGGCAGGTGAGTAAGAGGTAGACAGCGAAACAAGTGGGAAGATTACATCAAGCGACGGACGAACAGCATTCTGTCAGTGTGTACAGCAAGAGCGGGAGATAGAATCTTAGAGATACATGGCAGCAAACCTTCATAGTGGAGACGACACATTATGACTTGACTGATTTCCTTTAGGGCATGATACGCTGTAATTATCTGTGTATTTTTTTGTTTTAACAAATGCACACACGATCACTCACGCACGCACACACACACACACACACAGACCCACACACCCACACACCCCACACCCCCACATCCCCACACCACTACACACACACCCCACACACACACACACGCACGCGCACACGCACACGCACACGCACACACACACACACACAAGCAGACAGATAGATGGACAGATACTCAGATATGAAGACAGGTTGGCGAACGGGCGGTCAGACAGATAGCTAGACAGGTGTACAATCAGACAGATCGACATTTGTAGTAACTGTGGTTGTTTCAGACCTCGCTGGTGTTCGGCACAAATCTGGCCATAGAACACATGAGGAAAGACAAGGGGGGACGTGGAGGTCGAATCATCAACATCAGCTCCACGGCAGGTCAGTGATAGGGATGTGTGTACATTACACACACGTCACTCCATGTTAGAAAATGTAGCTTAGACCATAACCGCCATCCGGCAAGGCAACGTATTATATATCTTCTTCTTCTTCTTCTTCTTCAGCGTTCCGAGCCATTGGGGTTCTTTACTGCAAATACAATCTGTCTCCATTCGTCTCTCTGGTGGACCTTCTCTTGCCAGTCGTTGATTCCAAGTGCTTGTAGGTCTGTACATGTATTATCTCTCCACCGCCTTCTTGGTCTACCTCGGGTCTACGGTCATTTATTTCCTGAGTGTAAGCGAGTTTTGTTTCCCTATTATCTTCCATTCTTTCTATATGCCCCAGCCATTGTAGTCTATTAGCCTTCATGATACCAGTGATTAGCGGGGACCTAAACAAATCATAAATGTCTTTGTTACTTCTTCTTTTCCACTCTCCACTTTGTGTATCCCTAATGGGTCCAAAGAAGCGTCTTAAAATTTTGTTCTCAAAGGTTTGTAACAAGGCTTCGTCTCCTTTCGTTGTACTCCAGGTTTCAGAGCCATACAGCACAACTGGTCTGATCCGTGTTTTGTATATTGTGATTTTGGTGTTACGAGATAGCGCATTTGATTTTAGTAGATGTTGTAGTGCATAGTATATCTTATTTCCAGAGTTGATTCTAGTTTTTATTTCTTCCCTTATGATGTTGGAGCAGTTGAAGATTGTACCCAGGTATTTGTATGTTTCCGTTCTTTTAATGGTCATATTATCTATTTGTATGTGGCCAGAGTTTTTAGCCATTCCGTCTCTTGAAATTACCATATATTCTGTCTTATCTTGGTTGATAACCAGCCCCATCTGTTGGGCTTTCCTTAAGTGAGTCATATTTCCAATGTCTTTTGTTCATTTTCCCCTATATCTATATCATCTGCATAACCAAGCAGCTTGGATGTTCCTCCAATATCACATTCCTCATTTACCTTCCTTACAACTTTCTCTAGAGCCAGATTGAAGAGTAGCGGCGATAGGTGCATCACCCTGTTTCAAGCCAGATGTTATTTGGAATGTGTCTGATTTCCTGCCTTTATATGTTACTATATTATAAGTATCTTCCATGCATAGTCTGGTCATGTTGATTAACTTCCTTGGTATTCCAAATTCCTGCATAGCATTCCATAGACTATTCCTATGGACACTATCATAAGCCTTTTTAAAATCCACAAAAATGTTATGGAGATCTCTTTTATCTGTGGCGGAAGTGGTTAAGCCGTTTGACTCGTGTTCTGAAGGTTGTGAGTTCGAATCCGGGCCGCACCCTTCGGTTTACGAGTTAAATGTTTCGGAGACTCCTGTGGGTCGTCGCTAAAAGCTGCGGAGTTCGTGCTTTCTGCGACGCTTTCCGTTCTGCGGAAAGGGACCGAGCCATATGGGATAAAATCCGGTGCAATGAAGTCGACCCTGTCGACTTTTAAGCGACTTCTTTTTTTTCTTTTATATTCCCAATGTTTCTCGGCTATTTGTCGTGAGATAAATATCTGATCTATTGTTGATCTGTTTTGTCTAAAACCCGCCTGGTAGTCACCTAATATGTCTTCTGAATATGGTTTTAGTCTATTTGGTAATACTGCGGATAGTATCTTATAGCTTGTGGACAGTAGTGATATTCCTCTATAATTTCCACATTGGAACTTGTCTCCTTTCTTCAAGATAGGTATCATTAATTACTCTTTCCAGTCATGGGGTAATTCTTCTGTCCTCAAGATTTTTATTATTAGTTCGTATAGCTTTAGATGTAATGCATGGCCACCTGCCTTTATAAATTCAGCAGCAATTCCATCAGTCCCAGTTGCCTTATTGTTTTTAAGTCGTGTGATTACATATAGGATTTCTTCAAATGTAGGTTCTTCAATTTGTGGTTCGCATGTTAGAACCTCTTCCTGTGGGAAAATGTAACTTGGAGCTTCACAATTTAGTAATTCAATAAAATATTCTTTCCATGTGTTGCACATTTCCTCATTGGTATTTATCATATTCCCATTTTTTGCAACGTATTATATATAGATACATAAAATAAGATTATATAAAGATATAGGAAAATACCAACAACAAAAAAACGCATAACGTAATGACCCTAGTATGGCGATATATCGCCAAACCATGTTAGATAATGTAGCTTAGTCTATAAACGCCGGACAGCAAGGCACCAGATTAGATATAGGTATATACTGCTATATGACTGAGCTACCGTATGACAGTAGACGGTACTACCTGCTTTCTGTTAGCGCCGAATGTTGGGCGGCGTTTACCAAACCCGACACCCCACATTGTGCCAACGGCTTTGGGCGGAAGAGTGCAATTGGGAGGGTACAAGCCTTACCCTGGTGCGAGGAAATGCAAGCTAAAGACAAAATGTCATGGCAGGGCAGACCAGGCCCTAAGCCTTGGATGGCAGCTGGTCTAGGATCGAAGCTCCGACAGACGGACAGTTAGAGCATTACTTTGCTGATCCGGCAGCTTCTGCAGCTTGTCTTGTTCCAGATGTAGGGGTGTTACCTTTCCTCTGGAGTAAACTAGGCAGGTCGAGAAAGGGATGAGCATGCTGCATGGGCAACACATGGTCACTATATTTTAGCCCAGGCTTTGTGCTATGGAGAGGTAATAACTCTATCCCTGGTCTTAACCGGTCTCGGATTCAAAGAGAGAGGCAACATTTACGGGTTATAAGTCCTTGTCAATTGGTGTAGACATCGGGCGCCACGGGTTGCCTCTGACGGTGGGGGACACCTACAGGTGTCACTGATCAGCTACCGTCCGCCTCAATCTGGGCAACCCCCAGCCAATTGGGTGCTGATCCGCCACAGCCTGCCTGCTTCAATGGGTGCTTGGGACTAGGACAAAATCTGAATCGCAGGCTGTTAAACCAATGCACCAGACACTAATAAAAATAAAAATAGAAACCTCAAGCTACGGCTTGCAACCTGGAACGTGAGAACCATGTGTCCAGGATTTTCCACTGACTTGACCAATATTGACGATGTGAGAAAAACGGCTGTGATTGATGCCGAACTCAATCGTCTTAACATTAATATTGCTGGCCTGTAGGAGACTCGTCTCGCTGAGGAAGGGTCACTCAGGAAAAACAATTACACCATCTTTTGGAAGGGTAGAGGGCAGGCAGAAAAAAGGCAACATTGTGTGGGCTTTGCAGTGAAGAATTCGCTACTGGGAATGACTGAAATTCCAGCTGGAAGTAATGAAAGACTATTATCCATGCGCTTGGCAACCATTATTACTGCATATGCACCGACACTCGCTTCCTCTGATGATGTGAAGGATTCGTTCTACGAGGAATTAGACTCCGTGATCAAGGCAGTTCCAAAATCCAACTACATTTATATGCTCGGTGATTTCAATGCTCGTGTGAGAGGGGACTCGAGTTCATGGCAAGTGTGCCTTGGAAAATACAACATCGGTCGCATGAATGAAAATGGGCAACGGCCGCTGGAGCATTGCGCCAGAAATGACCTGTGTATTACAAACTCCTTTTTTTTTAAAAACAAAAGAGCTGTATAAGGTCACATGGAAACATCCAAGAACCGGCCATTGGCATCAACTGGACTTCATCATCACACGGAGACAATATATATGAACCATACATCATTAACTCGAAGTTACCACAGTGCTGACTGTGATACGGATCATTCTTTGGTTGTTGCAAGGGTTAGACTGAGACCAAAGATAATCTACCAGCTAAACACAAATCTTGCCACAGGATTAATATTATTAACACTCACGATCCTGAAAAGTTCTTTGAGTTTCAACAGCAACTTGAAGACGCGTTCACTGATACACCAGAAAATTGTACAGTAAATGAAAAGTGAGGTAAACGTAAGGAAACTCTTTATAAAACTGCGGTAGAGGTTTACAGCACTGTGGATCACAAGAGGCAGGACTGGTTTGCCGCAAACAGCGAGACGCTGCAGCCCTTGATTAATAAGAAGAAGAAAGCTCTCTTAAGAAACAAGGAAAGACCAACGCGTAACACTCTGAGTGAGCTAAGGCAAGCTAGGAAGGATGTGCAAAAGGCTGCCAGGCAGTGTGCAAATGATTATTGGATCAAGTTATGTGAGTCCATTCAAATCGTAAGTGATAAGGGAAACATCAGAAGCATGTATGAAGGAATAAAGAAAGCCTGTGGTCCAGTGATCAAAAGAAGTGCACCACTGAAAACCTTGACTGGAGAAATCATCACTGATAAGAAACAGCAGATGGATAGATGGGTCGAGCACTATTTAGAGCTTTACTCAAGTGAGACCAAGCTAGCGGATGATGCCCTCAATGCCATAGAGGCCCTGCCAACTCTTGACCACAAGGACACACTTCCCACTATAGCAGAAGTTAAGTGTGCTGTAAATGATCTTGCATCTGGCAAGGCTCCAGGTAAGGATGGGATTCCAATAGAGGTTATCAGGAGTGGGCAAGACACACTCGCTCTACAGATCCACCAGCTAATAGAGCTATGCTGGCGAGAAGGACAAGTCCCACAGGATTTCAGAGATTCAAGCATCATAACGCTGTACAAGAACAAGGGCGATCGAAGCGACTGTAACAACTATAGGGGTATTTAACTTCTGTGCACTGTTGGGAAAGTATTTGCTAGAATTGTTCTGCGCAGACTTCAAGTCATAAGAAATCAAGTACCTGATCAACACTGATGTTGGATAACAGGGTGTCTACATCCGACATACAGGACTTCACGCTGGAGTTCGCAGCCAGTGAACGCAAGCAGGCAAGCAAGCAAGCACATGCATCCACTGTGGACAAACATTTACAGCACGAATTAGCGTTATCAGCGACACTCGCCGCCGCCATGGGTCGTAGTTATTAAGCCTTTTTGAAGCACAATGTACCAAACTATCGTCTGTCAAGACAGAAAGGTTCCAATGAAAATACTGCTAAACAAGATAGTATAGCCTGGGCATATAAAGATATAAAGAGTATTTAGGTGATCATAATACGCTAGATTCTGTGTCAGTTAAGCGTGAAAGAAAGTTAGGATACTGCATGAAAGGAAGACAGAAACTGCCTGCAAGGAAGACAGAAATTGTCGGAAAGGAAGACAGATACTGCAGGAATGTGTGTGAGTGTGTGTGTGTGTGGGGGGGGGGGCAAATACTGTGTGAAAGAACGTCCGATATTGTCTGAATAGAAGACATATAATGTGTGAAAGGAAACTCAGATACTTAATGAAAGGAAAAGCAGATACTGTGTGAAACAAAAGGAAAATACTATCTGAAAGAAAGACAGTTACTGCATGAAAGGGAATGCGGATATTATCTTAAATGAAGATAGATGTTGCGTGAAAGAAACGCAGATACAGGGTTAACGAATGTCAGATATGTGAAATAAAGCCGGGTACCGCGTAAAGTAACCCGGGTACTTTTGGTATAATTTCCTGACTTATCCTAGGTCTAGGGGACTACTACTATATCCCCGTGTACTGTGGAACCAAGCATGCAGTCCGGAGCTACACGTCATCGCTAGCGGTGAGTTCACTAGTCAAATCCTCATGTCACACGTTTGTATTTTCTTCAGTCACAGCTCCATCAAAAGTCTTACCCTGGTGAGAGGAAATGCAACCTAAATACTAAATGTTATGGCACGGCAGACCATGTAACTGGTCTAGAATAGAAATTCAGACAGGCGAACAGTTAAGAGCATAGCATTGCTGATCCGGCATCTTCTGCAGTTTGTCTTGTTCCAGATGTATTGGTGTAATCTTTCCTCTGCAGGCCTAGAGGGGAATCATGTTGCATTGGCAATACGTGGTCTCTCAATTCAGCCCAGTCTGTGTGCTATCAATCAATCATGTGCCATGCCGGAAAGCGTGGGCGGTCATGATTCGCCATTTCACTCGATCACCAGTGTCGTGGATCAGCTCAGTGTTCCTGTCTCGTCCATGCCATGTGGCCAAGCCATCCAGGTATTTTCCTCTCGGTCTTCCTCTTGGTCTGTTCCCCTCGATCTTGCCAGTTGTCACTAAGTTCTCCAATCCATTTCTTCTCATAACATGTCCAAAAAATTTTGACTGTCTACGTCTAATTTCTCTAATCAGTTTACGATGTTCATTTGTCTCCTGTAGTACTTGGTCATTGGTTTTTCTGTCTGTCCATGGTATTCTTTGCCTTTTCCTCAGAAACCACATTTCTGCAGCCATCAGATGCTTTTCAGCTTGACTGCTCATTGTCCAAGTTTCACATCCATACAAAAGAACAGGCTCTATGTATCCCCTCAACACTCTGTGTGCTATGGAGAGGTCATAATGTCTCGTTTTTAAGCACAATGTAACAAACTATCGTCTGTTAAGACAAGGTGCCAGTAGCAGTAGTGTTTGATCAAAGTTACTATTATCAAGTGCTTGTATAGTGTCAGACACCATACAGATAAATATTAGTCATCCTAATCATCTTCATCATTGTTAGTTAGTTAGTTAGTTAGTTAGTTAGTTAGTTAGTTAGTTGGTTGGTTGGTTGGTTGGTTGGTTAGTTAGTTAGTTAGTTAGTTAGTTAGTTAGTTAGTTAGTTAGTTAGTTAGTTAGTTAGTCGTAGTTCCAACCTCATAGCAACGGGTTGTCCCCATTATGCTCCGTTCCTGTGCCAGTGAATATCACACAAAATGCTCCCCACTATATGGAAAAGTTGAAAAGACAGGAGTCTCGACAAACAACAGCCCGCACAGATACACTGTGCATAATGCCGCCGCCAGAATGTCAACACAATAGTCCCCAACGAAACACCCAGTTCATCTCTGATGGAATCGGCAGTCATTTTCCCATCTGGATGTTTCCTAGATGTTCACCCACACAGTCCACGAAAATAAAGTTCATCATCGATGGCAGTGGCAGTCAACCAGAAGCCCAGCAGCCACGCATTTCTGCATAAGGCAAAAACCAGTCAACTCTGGGACATAGCCATCTACCATCGCTCCGAACATGCAGTCACGTTCCAAAAAACCTCGGGCAGATTCAAAAGCATTTCACATGAAACTCACAGCTCACAGTGTCGCACCACGCACTCACTCAGTAGCAGGGCGACGGAACCATCAAGCCTCCTTAGTCGCCTCTTACGACATGCGTGGTAGGCTGCAGTGTTACTATTCTTTGCTTACCTTATGGGAATCATTGTTAACTGATTCAGTGTCACCCCTCTGCCGTGCGTCCACCTTGACGAGGTAGAGGGGCTTGAGCGTTCCAATGACCCCAAGAGCTATGCCGACGGTAGCACAGCTACTGGTAGGGTCACCCATGTCGGACAGGTCAAGGGAGAGGGACCAGACGAAGTGACGCACAAACCTGCTGCCTTGTAGGTAGACTGGGGACAGTCAAAGGCTAGGGAAAGCATCCCGAAAAGTGCTTGTCGAAATCGGATGTACTGAGCCACAAGCTTGACAAAGAAGTGCAACGTAACTTTATCATTTCATGATGCCACAGATGAAAATAAATCGTTATGGTGCTAATCCCGTGAAGTCCCATCAGGCGGTGATAGTGCCGGGCCCCCTGCCTCGAGGGGGTCCACCCATGACTACTGGTGGTCACCTTCCCCTGTGCTGTGGAGTCAAGGCACAGAGGAGTAGGTTAAGAGCTATTGACCAAATACCAAGGACACTCAACATACTACAGTGGAATGCCGAAGGAGTTTATAACAAGAAAGAATCCCTGACACAGCGTCTTCATAAAGATAGAATAGATGTGGCATGCATTCAAGAGACACACCTCAATGCCAATCGCAAATTTTCAGTCAGAGGATATCAGGCCACACGTTTCGACCGCGAAGGACATAAAGGAGGAGTTCTAATACTTACACGAAATACAATACCTTGCAGCGAAGTATCTGTGATCTCTGACAACCAAACAGAAATGATAGGTGTTGATATAATGATAAAGGACGTGAAAATAAGAATCTACAATCTGTATAGCCCAGCAGATAAGGACCTTACACTCTCAAACATGAAAATAACTGACACAAACTGCATTATTGTCGGAGACTTTAATAGCCGTTCAGAAAGATGGGAATACCCAGATACTGACAAAAGAGGAGATGAATTGGAGGACTGGGAAATAGACTCAAATCTCCATCTACTCAACAAAGCGGATGACACACCGAGCTTCTACTCCAGAAGATGGCTTACCACTTCTACTCCAGACTTAGCTTTCTGCACAGGAGACATCCTCCACTAAATCGATCGCCATGTGCTGGACCAATTAGCAGGTAGTGACCACAGACCAATCAAGCTTCTAATGAATATGGAGTATGTTCCACAGGAGCAAAAGCCCTTGCCCCGCTGGAATTACAAACGAGCAGATTGGGACAGATTTGCCATACTAACAGACAAATATTGTGAAAACATAAATACACGATATGGCAACATAAAGCAAATGGTGGAAAGTCTAAACAGAGCGATAATACAGGCAGCCACTGAGTCCATTCCTAGAGGAGCGAGGAAAAATTACAAACCATACTGGACTGAAGAACTACAAAGTTTGGAGGACAAAGTAGAAGATGCCAGGAAGACAGCAGAGAGAGAACAAACAATTGAAGCGAACATCTCTCTCAAAGCCATCTCAGCAAAATATAAAAGAACAGTAAATCAAACAACAAGAGATTGTTGGAGGGAAAAAACAGAAAACCTGAATTTTGACAGGGATGGAAACAAACTATGGAAACTAGTGAAAGCCATGAACAATGAAGGACCTAGAAACAAACAAATAACAATTAAACAAGGAAATGCCTTGCTTACAGGAAAAAAAGCTGCAAATGCACTAATGGAACACTATGCAAATGCAAACCACATTGATATTACAACCGAACAGAAGAAAGCAATCAAAGACAAACAGATACATCATAGAAATACAGAGACAGCAGCAGAATATATGATGGCAAATCTAACAATGGAAGAAATGGAACAGGCAATGAATACCCTAAAAAAGAAGAAATCACCAGGAAAGGATGGAATCGCAAATGAAATGCTAATAGGACTAGGCAACAAGGCAAAAAAGAAACTACTAGCAGTCCTAAATAACAGCTGGAAGAGAGGAATAGTCCCACAGGCATGGAAGGAAGCTATACTAATACCAGTCCCAAAGAAAGGAAAAGACCTGGAAGAACCAAATGGCTATCGACCTATCAATCTACTCAGCTGTGTAGGAAAATTAATGGAACGCATTATCAATGGCAGGCTAACATGGCATCTGGAAGAAAACAAACTCTTAACACCACACCAAGCAGGATTCAGAAAGTACAGATCCACTGAAGATCAAATAACCTATATAGCTCAGGAAATAGAGGATGCCTTCCAAGAGAAAAAGCACACACTAGCAGTCTGGATAGATTTAGAAAAAGCATTTGATAAAGTATGGAAGGAAGGACTGAAAGTAAAACTGCAAAACATGCATGTTTGTGGAAAAATGTATAAATGGATCAGCCACTACCTTGAGAACAGAACTGCCAGGACAAAAGTACAAGGACAAACAAGCAAAATGATGCTGCTGGAGCAAGGTGTCCCCCAAGGAGGAGTTCTTTCACCAACATTATTCCTAGCATATATAAATGACATCACAGAAAATTTTCCAGCCAGAGTACACACATCCTCCTTTGCAGATGACCTAGCCATATGGACATCTGAAGAATATATTAGTACAGCTAACTAGCAGAATACAGCAAGCCTTATTAGCGCTAGAGGACTGGTCAAAATCATGGCTAGTGAAGATAAGTGAGGAGAAAACAACATGCACAGTGTTCTCCCTCTCAAATAAAACTCAGCAACCTAAGCTGGTATTGAATGGAAAAATATTGCGCCATGAAGAAAATCCAAACTATCTAGGAGTCACCTTTTATCGTCGCCTGACATGGAAGACACAGGTTGAGAAAAATCGAACAAGAGCAAGGCAGAGAATGGCAATCATGAAAAAGCTTGCTGGTACAACGTGGGGAGCAGATGAGAAAGTTCTCAAGAAGTTATATACTGGACGGGTGAGGCCAGTACTGGAATATGGCATTGCAGCTTGGGCAACAGCAGCTAAGTCAAACTTTAACAAAATAAGTAGAGTCCAAAACCAAGGAATGCGAATCATAACTGGAAGCCTGAAGACAACGCCTATTAATGAACTAGAAAAGATCACTTGTTTACAACCAATGCAGGATAGAAGAGATAGCAGAGCCCAGCAACAAGCAGAAAAATTTAGAAGATTGACAGACCACCCTATGTACAACAGATTTAATGGTTTTGGAAAGGGAAGACTGAAGCGTAGCAACTTTGTAGAAACTGCAAAACGAAGGATTAGGGCAGATCCTATACTAACATATCAACAGTCAAGCCCATACACAATGCACACAAGTTCCCAGCTTGGAGACAGCAGCAACTGCCTGAGATGATAGAAAACATTCCTGGTATTGAGAAAAAGAACACTCAGCATGAAACCGAAAGAAGAGAAATAACCCTAAACTACATAAAAGAACATTACCCAAGCAGGAATTGGACCCATGCATATACAGATGGATCAGCCAAAAATTCAATAGAGAATGGAGGAGGAGGAATTCTCCTAAATTTAAAAAATGGAGTGAAAAAAACACATTCAATGGCACCTGGAAAATTTTCAAGTAACTTCAAAGCGGAGGTAGAGGCTTTGAAAACTGCAGCAGAAATGCTCCTGATGGAAGAAAATAAAGAGAAGCAAATAGCTATCTTCACAGATGCAAAGTCAGTTGTCTCAATACTGAAGAGCAATAACAGCACAGAACTAACTGACCTAAGAGCAGCACTCCATGGTCTATGCCAGAAATCCAAAAAAGTTGTAATACAGTGGATCCCATCACATTGCAGTATACCTGGAAACGAAGAGGCTGACAGACTGGCAAAAGAGGGTGGACGACTACCACAGCCTGACATGGACATAACCTATAATGAGGCAAAGAGGTTGATAAAAAGCACTTATAGAACCAAATGGGAATCAGAGCATCCAGGCCATCAGAAGGATGATGCATATTATAAACTCGACCGAAGAGAACAAGTAGCAATCTTCAGACTCCGCACAGGACATAACAGGCTGAAATACCACTTGTTCAATAAACTAAAGATAGGAGATACCGATGAATGTAATTGTAGAACTGGAAAAATGACAGCAAAACATTTGCTGCAGGATTGCCCAACGTATGCAGAACAGAGAAAGATATTTTGGCCCACACCTGCTTCATTTGAGGACAAGCTCTATGGAGATATCAACAAGCTCAAGTTGACCGCAGCTTACTTTAACTGCATACAGGTTGACATTTAAAGGTGCATGAAGACCCAGAGGCATGAAATGGAATATTGTTTGGATAGCAAATCCATTATGTGGAAAGTCCAAATCGAAAGCTTGCTGTGTGGGCTTCATAAAATGTGGAAAAGTGTTATAGTGGCACGAAACGGAATATTGCTTGGATAGCAAATCCATTACGTGGAAATTCCGAATCAAAAGCCCATTGTGTGGGCTTCATAAAAGGTGGAAAAGTGTCCTAGTGGCACGAAATGGAATATTGCTTGGATAGCAAATCCATTACATGGAAAGTCCGAATCGAAAGCTCACTGTGTGGATGTCATCTGCAGACTGCATACTTCTGGTTTCCGGAAGAACAGCCTATGGTGAACGTAAGGCCCAATATACGGAAGTGAGGCTAAGCAGCCATGTGCAGGACGTGACGATTCCTTGGGTGAGCCCAGTACCAGAGCGCTATGTATCGGCTCTGCAAGTATGGAAGCCTCCTTGGATGGAGGGGAATGCCCATGGTCTGCCCCTGCCTTCCCTTGAGGGCTGACCAAGATCTTTGGCTGTTCTATATGGACCAGCTGGGATGGGGGATAACACCACAACAGTAAGAGTCAAACGTCCTAAGAAACCCCCGGGAAGGTTAACCCGGTCAACAAATGCCCGCAGAAGTCGGATGTGTCGGCCTAACGGCGCAAGAACGCAGCTCTGCTGTAAACAGGCACAACGCAATCACATCCGAAAAAAAAACTCCGGATGAACGAAGAAGAAGAAGAAGAAGAAGAAGATTCAGTGTCAAATAAACAGTAGATTTAGACCAAACAATATTCACAATCAAATGAATAAGTATTATATTGTAAATGTCAGTTCACTGAGCATTGAAACTGCGGAAAATTCGCATGTCACACATATTCACATATTAAGGCAGCTCCATTCACATATTAAGGCAACTCTATTCATACATGTCTCACATTTTCGCATATTAAGGCAACTCTGTTCGCATATAAGGTAACTCTATTCACTTATTAAGGCAACTCTATTCACACGGGGAGGAGCGGCTGGCCAAGTGGCTAGGACGTTGGGTTCCCATTCAGGAGACTCTGATTTGAATCCTCGTTAAGGTGGTGGATTTTTGTTTCTGTCGGGAGCCAAAAAAAAACCTTAACCTGTACAGTTCGCGGTGACTGCACTGGCCAGGCGGCTTTCATTCCCCCAGGCTATATACGGTCCCACTCCCCCCCCCCCCCCTCCTTTCACCTGTCCTACACTAAAAGGTACTTATAGACAGTAATGACAGTTGGAGACAGTATTCACATAAGTTTATCTGTCTCTCTCAGCTACAACCCAACATCGGAGATCTGGGGCTGGAGTTTGCTTCTCTCTGCCCGGGTGGAGCCGCCACCGACCTCATGCTGAAGGTTGACAATGACAAGGTCGGCTTCCTTGACGACTTCCAGAAGAGATGCGAAAACACCATGATGGAGTACGTAATGTGTGTGTCTGCAAGGCAAAACTCAAATCTATGTGTTGTTGTGGTTCTGACCGCCGAAATACGATCTACATCAGGGAGCGTGGTTGGTGGTCATAATATAAGTTACGTTATAATGGACAGACTGCTTGTTCGCGGGGATTAATGCGCTTGAACTTACAATGCGCTGATGGCGGGGTAAGGGGATTGTTTCTTCACCGGTCAGTTGAACTTTCACGTTGACATCAGTTCAGAAAGCAATGGTAAACTACTGACCGTAAGCTTGCCTAGAAAGTCAACCTGGTGTTGGGGTCGATCGCTACGTCCTGCAGAGAGCATGCACCATTTTTACGTCATACTGATAACATTGTTTTCATAGTAACAAGCGACAGTGATCTATTGAAATTGATACCAACAAGCGAGTGATCTATAGAAATTGATAGCAAAAAGCGAGAGTGATCTAAAGAAATTGATAGCAACAAGCGAGAGTGATCTATAGAAATTGATAGCAACAAGCGAGAGTGATCTATAGAAATTGATAGCAACAAGCGAGAGTGATCTATAGAAATTGATAACAACAAGCGAGAGTGATCTAGGGAAACTGATAGCAACAAGCGAGATTGATCTATGGAAACTGATAGCAACAAGCGAGAGTGATCTGTAAAAATTGAGAGCAACAAGCGTAGAGGAAAATTGTGTAGTAGCTAGGAAATGACGAGACTTTTGACGACGGATATTGTTGAATAGCAACAACAAATAGAGAACAGCTGACATGTTGATTCCACCAAGAGAAGTTGGTTTTTACCACCGGAAAGTAGGGAAACCATCTGTACTGACCCAAGACTGAGAACAAACGACAATGGAAGAGAGGAATATGACTGATACTTTGAAGTTTTAGAAAAAGAAACGAGCATTATTAGATTTGAAGAGGACATATTATTTTGGTAGGAAATTGCTGTCAAGTAAATTATTAATTTGGCCAAGAGGGTTTGCTATTTTGAATATGTTCCAAACGATCTCTTGTAATGTATATGGACTGAGTATACCGTGGAAGAGACATTAAATGATTTGAAATACATCCATATCGGACGTCGGTGAGGAGTTTTTGTTTTTTTTAATATAATCTATTGCCACCAGATTTCCTTTGAGCTGCCAACAAGATAAGACTAAGTTTGTATTAATGCTGCGGGCAAATCACCAAGAAGTACTGAATAATGATGAACATCTACCCACTAAGTCAGGGGCCATTTTAATGGTCCTAAATTACGACTAGGCTTGTTGGTGTAGCGAGATCGTTGGACTGTTACATCGGCGTTTGAGGATTAGTGACGGGTTAAAAGTAACCGCGATGACGTATTTGCTAGCACGCGTGCATGACGGCCCGGTGGATATGTATCGGAATACTCATCGGCGGACAAATTTGCCTTTTTAATCGACCTGGATTCACAGGTTCACCCAAACTAAAATGCATACCATAAAATGTTCAGGAAATTAAAGGCGTTCGGGGTGATTCTGACCACATCACTAATGGAGTGCCGAGTGTCTTTAAAACATACGGCGCTAGCACAATATAACCAATAGGTTCACGGGCGTGGGGAAGGGGCTAGTAGTTAAGCTTCATGACCTTGTTAATCAGATACCTACCGACGTGTAGCTGGCTTCTCTCATGAACTGTTTCAGGATGTCCTCCGTGGTGAATGCTTTTCTGGAGCTGCTACAACTGGAGAAGATGAACGGAGCCATCTTGAAGGTTGTTTTCCAAGCGGGAACATCGTTCGTCAAGATGGAAAGTGTGGTCTGTGACTAGGAGATTCGCTCAAAGATTCTCAACGCCATTTTCCGAATGTGATCCCAACAGGCGACAAGTTGAATAAGCATAATGAACATGATGTTTGTATTTGAACATAGTGTGTGTATTTGAACATGATATGTGTATTTTAACATGATATATGTATTTTGTAAATCTTTTAAGATGCTTGATTCATTTTAGAATATTGAGTAAAATAATCCGATGATCAGCACTTCGCTGACCACATTGCCCTGCTGTCCCTCATACAAAATCTGATGCAGGATAGACTCAACACCCTTGATGAGAGGTCGCAGTAATTAGGTCTTAAAATTCATAAAGGAAAAACAAAGATAATGAGAATACATCAATCAAATGATAACCGGGTGTACCTTGGTTAAACTTTATTTCGACAGGTGAAAACATCCATGTAATTAGGTATAAATGTCAACAAAGGTGGAAGAATACAAAAGGCAAGATGCATATTCATGGCACAAATTTAGAATATTTAACACTAATGTTGAGTGTTTACTTTTGAACGTTGTTGTAATAAAGGGTGCAGAACAAAGGACATGTCTTGAATATCAAGAAAACAGAAACAATGGTAGCATCGACATGTGTTGCAACAACAGAAGGTGAATCGCTTAACCAAGTTCACAAGTTTAAATACCTAGAGGTAATCATAATATCAGATGGAAGATGCATAACAGAAATAAAGAGAATAGGTCAAGCAAAAGCTACATGTCAGTTAATGAAAGATACTGTATGCTATAAGTCTCTATCATTGAATGCCAGGAAGATAGTACGTAAAGTTATATAGCACTCACTCTACGGACAACTGGGTGAACTAAAAAAGTTAAATTCATGAAGAGACACCATTGCAGTTATAGACAACTTTCATACAAGAGACAACATTGCAGCTATAGACAAATTTCAGTCGAACGAAAGAAGAAGAATATAGCACCCGTTTTGGCAGGGAATCATGGAACGTGAATTGACAAATTAACAAGAAGTTAGGGCCTACCGACATCCAAACTCTAAACCCTTCTACTACTGTGCACATCTAATACAAAATTTAATCTTCTTAAAACTTCCTAGCGCCAAATTGACGGAGTGGCCATGGGGAGCTCTCTAGGTCCCATTCTAGCGGACATCTTTGTGGCGTACTTAGAACAACGAGCCTGGAATATGAAGGTCCTTGTTCTATAACAACCGGTAATTGGGTGATATATTATTAATCACAGATACCAGACAACGGTTAGAATCGTCCCCCTCCACCGCGAACTAAGCCCACAAGAGCGTCTCTTTGTCTATTGGCCATGAACACAATAACATCTTATCGTTCCTGGACATCCTAATCCAACATCGAGAGTATGGCACCACTCAAGGAGTAGTCTATCGAAAAACCAACACGAACGTGTCAATGCATGAATTTCAATAGCTTTGCACCTATGCAATATAAGCGTGGTCTGGTAAATGCCCTGTTTAACCGAACCAGAAAGATTTGCTCCGATGACACACTCAAAGAAGAACTGGACACCCTTAACCAGACTGCAATCTAATTAATGGATATCCAGTCGACTTCATCAAGCGTCACTGCCAATCACCCACACCCACACCCATAGAATCATCGGGTGCCAAACTTCAAGTGTTTCTTTGACTAAACTTTCGAGGGGACGACGTAATGAAACGAATACATGACTGACTAAAAACAGCAGTAAACCAAACATTCTTTGTTGCTGAGCCAATGTTCAAATATAAAACCAGCCCGATACCCACCGTGAAAGTGTCGTTGTCTCCGCCCACCAAATCAAACTGCATTTATCAAGTCCAATGTGGTTGCGAAAACGCTAATGAAAGTAGAACATTATACACTACTATATGAAAGAGACAAGCAGCGTTCTTTGCTCATATAATAAGATGAGAAGCATCGAAAGCTAGAAGAAATAATTACCCTAGAAGAAATAATTAATCACGTGTCACTGCCAGTATATAGCGCGGCAAAATAAACATATGCTCACACTTTATTGTAGTTCTCTCCATTAAGTCATTTGCTCTTTTTTTTTTCTCCCTTAATAATATTATGTTAATTGTCTTTAGATTATCAACTCCAGCCGGCTTCTGTTACCCGAGACAGTACAATACATCCCCGGATCGTTAACTCCATCCGGCTTCTAAGTGACAGTATAATACATCCCCAGATCGTTAACTCTAGCCGCTTGCTGCTACAAGTGACAGTATAACACATCCCCAGATCGTTAACTCTAGCCGGTTGCTGCTACAAGTGACAGTATAACACATCCCCAGATCGTTAACTCTAGCCGGTTGCTGCTACAAGTGACAGTATAACACATCCCCAGATCGTTAACTCTAGCCGGTTGCTGCTACAAGTGACAGTATAACACATCCCCAGATCGTTAACTCTAGCCGGTTGCTGCTACAAGTGACAGTATAACACATCCCCAGATCGTTAACTCTAGCCGGTTGCTGCTACAAGTGACAGTATAGTACATCCCCAGATCGTTAACTCTAGCCGGTTGCTGCTACAAGTGACAGTATAACACATCCCAGATCGTTAACTCTAGCCGGTTGCTGCTACAAGTGACAGTATAACACATACCCAGATCGTTAACTCTAGCCGGTTGCTGCTACAAGTGACAGTATAACACATCGTTAGATTATTGACCATAGCCGGCTGCTGTTACCAGGGACATTATAACACATCGTTAGATTATTGACTCCAGCCGGCTGCTGTTACCAGGGACATTATAACACATCGTTAGATTATTGACTCCAGCCGGCTGCTGTTACCAGGGACATTATAACACATCGTTAGATTATTGACTCCAGCCGGCTGTTGTTACCAGGGACATTATAACACATCGTTAGATTATTGACTCCAGCCGGCTGCTGTTACCAGGGACATTATAACACATCGTTAGATTATTGACTCCAGCCGGCTGCTGTTACCAGGGACATTATAACACATCGTTAGATTATTGACTCCAGCCGGCTGCTGTTACCAGGGACATTATAACACATCGTTAGATTATTGACTCCAGCCGGCTGCTGTTACCAGGGACATTATAACACATCGTTAGATTATTGACCATAGCCGGCTGCTGTTACCAGGGACATTATAACACATCGTTAGATTATTGACTCCAGCCGGCTGCTGTTACCAGGGACATTATAACACATCGTTAGATTATTGACTCCAGCCGGCTGCTGTTACCAGGGACATTATAACACATCGTTAGATTATTGACCATAGCCGGCTGCTGTTACCAGGGACATTATAACACATCGTTAGATTATTGACTCCAGCCGGCTGCTGTTACCAGGGACATTATAACACATCGTTAGATTATTGACTCCAGCCGGCTGCTGTTACCAGGGACATTATAACACATCATTAGATTATTGACTCCAGCCGGCTGCTGTTACAATTGACAGTATAACACGTCGTTAGATGATTGGCTCTAACTGGCTTCCGGTACAAGTGACAGTATAACACATCGTTAGATGATTGGCTCTAACTGGCTTCTGTTACAAGTGACAGTATAACACATCGTTAGATGATTGGCTCTAACTGGCTTCTGTACAAGTGACAGTATAACACATCGTTAGATGATTGGCTCTAACTGGCTTCCGGTACAAGTGACAGTATAACACATCGTTAGATGATTGACTCTAACTGGCTTCTGGTACAAGTGACAGTATAACACATCGTTAGATTATTGACTCCAGCCGGCTGCTGTTACAAGTGAAATTAGAACACAATGTTAATGATTGACTCTAACTGGCTTCTGTTACAAGTGACAGTATAACACATCGTTAGCGTATTGACTCCAGCCGGTTGCTGTTACAAGTGACTATAACACATCGTTAGATTATTGACTCCAGCCGACTGCTATTACAATTGACAGTATAACACGTCGTTAGAAGATTGACTCTAACTGGCTGCTGTTACAAGTGACAGTATAACACATCGTTAGATGATTGACTCTAACTGGCTGCTGTTACAAGTGACTGTATAACACATCGTTAGATGATTGACTCTAGCTGGTTGATGTTACACGTGATAGTATAACACATCGTTAGATGATTGACTCTAGCTGGTTGAGTTACAAGTATAGTATACAATCGTTAGATGATTGACTCTACTGGTGATGTTACAAGTGATAGTATAACACATCGTTAGATGATTGACTCTAACTGGTTGATGTTACAAGTGACAGTATAACACATCGTTAGATGATTGACTCTAACTGGTTGATGTTACAAGTGACAGTATAACACATCGTTAGATGATTGACTCCGGCTTCCTCTGTTGCTCATGACCATCATGTAGTATGTCGCGAAAAAAAAGAATAAAATGAGAAAAGTGTTCAAGTGCTAATGAGAAAACCTGTACTTGTGTAGAATGTGAACGTGGACAATGAGCAGTCAAGATGAAAAACATCTAATGGCAGTGGATAGTGGGATCCGAGGAAAATGCAAAGAATACCAAGGACAGAGAAAAACCAACGAGCAAGTCCTACAATAAACAAATTAATACAGTAAACTGATTAGAGAAATTAGATGTAGATAGACAAGAATTGTGGGGACGTCACGAGAAGAAATAAACAGAAGAACTTGGTATTAACTGATAAGACTAAGAGGAAAAGACTCAGGGGAAGCAGAGAGGTAAATAACTAGATGACTTGGCCACGTGACGTACTCGAGACAAAACCATAGACCTGATCAGCGACTCTGGTGATCGTGTGAGATAGCGAAACATTGCAGTCCAAGCTTATCGGCACGGCATGTGATGATGATGCAATATATCCCCGTCATTGAAAGTTATAAATATATTTCTTGCATGTTTCATTGAACTAGTCTTGTGTCATGCTTCGGAAATATATCAGAGCACGAAATATGCTATCAATCAATCATGCGCCATGACGGAAAGCGTGGGCGGTCATGACTCGCCATTTCACTCGATCACCAGAGTCGTGTCTCAGCTCCGTGTTCCTGTCTCGTCCATACCATGTGGCCAAGCCATCCAGATATTTTCTTCTCGGTCTTCCTCTTGGTCTGTTCCCTTCGATCTTGCCAGTTGTCACTAAGTTCTCCAGTCCATTTCTTCTCATAACATGTCCAAAACATTTTGACTGTCTACGTCTAATTTCTCTAATCAATCCTCGATTTTCATTTGTCTCCTGTAGTACTTGGCCATTGGTTTTTCTATCTGTTCATGGTATTCTTTGCATTTGCCTCAGAAACCACATTTCTGCAGCCATCAGATGTTTTTCTGCTTGACTGCACATTGTCCAAGTTTCAATCAATCAATCAATCAATCATGTGCCATGCCGGAAAGCGTGGGCGGTCATGACTCGCCATTTCACTCGATCACCAGTGTCGTGGATCAGCTCAGTGTTCCTGTCTCGTCCATGCCATGTGGCCAAGCCATCCAGGTATTTTCCTCTCGGTCTTCCTCTTGGTCTGTTCCCTTCGATCTTGCCAAGTTGTCACTAAGTTCTCCAATCCATTTCTTCTCATAACATGTCCAAAAAATTTTGACTGGCTACGTCAAATTTCTCTAATCAGTTTACGATGTTCATTTGTCTCCTGTAGTACTTGGTCATTGGTTTTTCTGTCTGTCCATGGTATTCTTTGCATTTTCCTCAGCTCATTGTCCAAGTTTCACATCCATACAAAAGAACAGGCTCTATGTATGGTATTCTTTGCATTTTCCTCAGAAACCACATTTCTGCAGCCATCAGATGCTTTTCAGCTTGACTGCTCATTGTCCAAGTTTCACATCCATACAAAAGAACAGGCTCTATGTATCCCCTCAACACTCTTTTTCTCGTTTCAATTGACATCTTTTTATTGGTCAGAATGTTTTTCATCTTGCTAAAGGCTACTTTCGCCATGGCGATTCTTGTTCTAATCTCTTCAAGGCATCTCCCATCAGATGTTATGACTGTTCCAAGATAATTGTACCGATTCACTTGTTGAAGAATATTTCCATTTGCTTGTATATTACATTGTGGCACTTCTTCCTTCCTAGTGACGACCATAACCTGAGTCTTTTTACAATTTAATTCTAACCCCAGTTGCTCACTGTGTACAACAACCGCATCTACTAATTGTTGCAGGTCCTGCGCATTGTCTGCAATTAATACTGTATCATCTGCATATCTAATGTTATTGATGTTTTGTCCTCCAATGCTGATTCCATTTATATCCTCTACATTTCTGCAAATATTTTCACTGTATAGGGAAAAAAGATCTGGAGACATCACACATCCCTGCCTAACACCTCTCTTAATAGGTTGATATTGTCCCACTTCATTATCAATCCTTATGGCAGCTTGTTGTTTCCAATATATGTTTTTTATAAGTCTTAAAACAGTCGCTTAAAAGTCGACAGGGTCGACTTCATTGCACCGGGTTATATCCCATATGGCTCGGTCTCTTTCCGCAGCGCGGAAAGCGTCGCACAAAGCACGAACTCCGTAGCTCTAGCGGCGACCCACAGGAGTCTCCGAAAAATTTAACTCGTGAACCGAAGGACTCGGCCCGGAATCGAACCCACAACCTTCGGAGCCCGAGTTAAACGGCTTGACCACTTCGCCACCACGAAGATTCCCGAAGTCTAAGTCTAATGTCTTTCCCATCAATTTGTAGATCTGCAAGCATATCCACCATGTTGACATGTCTAACTCTATCAAAAGCCTTTGTGTAGTCAATAAAGCAAAGAGGTATATCCTTGTTTATTTCTATAGCACGTTCAATAACTATTCGCAGCATATACACAGCATTTACTGTACCCTTTCCTTCTACAAACCCACATTGTTCTTCCCCTATTGCAGGTTGTATTTTCTTCCTCACTCTTTGCATGATAATTCGTAACAAGACCTTTGTGGTGTGACTCGTTATACTAATTGTTCTATGTTGATCACATTCCAAGGTTCCTGATTTCTTTGGGATTGCAATAAATACAGAGTTACATAATTAAGAAGGTATACTTCCAGTATCATATAATGTGTCCAGCAGTCTGGTGACTTGCTCTAGTCCAAAATCTTCTAAAGCTTTAATCATTTCTGTTGTGATGTTATCTGCACCGGGGGCCTTGCCAGCTTTCATATGCTTAAGAACATTTTGAACCTCCATCTTTAAAATTGGTGGTCCTTCATTATTAAATCTAATATCATACTGTTCCTCTCTGTTATCATTATACAGGTTTTTCACATAATCTGTCCATACATGTAGAATCTGATCTTTTTCTATTATGATTTTTCTATCTTTAGTTTTTAGACAACCTGTTGATGTACTTGTTCTTTTATTAGTAGGTTCCTGAATTATTATAGGAGAATGCAATATGTGAATACACAGCATTGTCAACTCCACTTGGCAAGCCTCTTGATTGCCATGTCCCAAACAGGTCAAGGGGCACGTAGTGCAGATAATCTGGAGTTGTGCGCAACTAGCGTGAAAATCAAGCAAGTTGAAATCCATGCCTTGCACGGAAATAGCGAGGCATATCGCTGGGCAGGGGAGAACTCTCCTCTAAGCGATCAGTTGGGGCTAGAACCATTGACCGAGTGGGATATGGGTCTATAGTCTGTGTAGTACGGCCATATACAGTGCCACTACACTTGTATGGGGCTTGTCTGGGTGTACCCCCTTAAAAGTGCCATACACTTGGGGGGGTTTAGGTTGTTGTGGATTAAAATGCCACACACGGAAAATTTGAAATGAGAAATTGGTTTTTGAAGGGGAAATTGTGTAAGTTTCAGGGCAATATAAGTTCCGAAACAACTGTTTTTTATTGAGCTCGTTTTATGTTTAAAAGGGGTTTTTTAAATGGGAATGGGGGAAAAAACCCTTGGTTAAAAATACTGGGGCCCTGACAGAAACCGCCCCCTGTTTTGTTCCCTTATTGACCGCGTTTTTCAGGGTAAGGGTGTGTTTTTAAAAGTTGCCGGAAAAAATCCCGAAACCAACGCGCCAAAAAACCCTGGCCCCTCGTGGTGATGGGGGTAATGGGGAGCGGGTTTAAAGAACCTGGGGGGTTGTTTTGGGGATGGCGGGGGATGGTGGTTGACCAAAAACAGCAAACAGGCAGTGTCAGGAAAGGCAAAAGTAAGTTGCAAACACAGGGGGGGAAATGGGCGGGATTTTCCCCGTTGTTCAAAAAACTCTGAAATTTAAAAAATCCTAAAGGGGGTTTACAATCCCCTCGGGCTTTTGGCCCACTCAAAACGGCAAGATTGGGGTCTGTGCCGTCCCCAATATCGGAAAATCGGTTTTTGTTTTTGTTTTCCCTCCCGTTCTTGCAAATTTTTAAAAAAAATTTATCAAAAACTTAAATCCTTTTTACCAACCCAAATTATCCTTTTTTATTTTTCCAAGAGTCCCTTTTTATTTTTTGCCCCGGGATTTTTTATTTTATCAAAAACCCCATTTCCCCGCTGTTAATTTTTCCTAAATGTAAAAAACAATCCCCGTCAAAGAGAAGGATTGACCATTTCCCGGGTGGGTTTTTTTTTTGCAAAAATTTAAACGGGCCAACCAAAAAGCCTGTTTTCGTCTGCCGAAGAAAACTGGTAAACCAATATTTCCTGATTCTTTGGCCCCTTTTCATCAGGTTGCCAGTTGTTAAAATTCCCAAAAAAGAACACGCAACAACCAAAATCCCAACAATTGGACTGGGGGTAAAATTATTCAATTAACCTCCTTGTAGGGGCCCTGAGAGATTGAATTCTGTCCGATCATTGTAAAATTTCTTAAAAACCCAAAATTTACGCGTAGAGTCTACAATTAAATTTCATTTGGGTCCCCCCATTTTTGGGCCCTGTGTCAGGGCAACCAAGAAAAGCTCATGATTTTTCAAATGGTGAACTCGTGAAGGAAATAGTAGCTTCGACAGAACGAAATAACCGGAGAATCGACAATATGCAGTCCCTCGCTTGAATAAGCATTTCGTTGTCGAAGACACCTAACACACAAGCAGACAACACACGCATTATCGCATAACCCAGCAGCGGAGTGCCGGCAAGTAGCCGTCCGTCATTTTCCCACCTCACAGTGTCGCATCAAGCACTCGTCTTAGCAGCTGGGCAACGAAACCAGATCCTACAAGTCCAAACGAGGGAGAAACAGAGAAACACAATAAGAAACGGTGCCCAGAGGCAGTAGGCTCTCCAAGTTGTTACTTGCCTGCCTATTCGCCATATGTGATATAAGTTTTTTTTTTTTTTTCTTTTCGCATATCCTATTTACATGATATCGCTGTCAACACCAGCATTTTACTGCTGTTGTTGATGTTGTTGAGGAGCGGCTGGCCGAGAGGCTAGAACGTCGGACTCTCATTCGGGAGACCCGGGTTCGATCCCTCGGTAAGGTGTCGGATTTTTTTCTGTCGGGGGCAAAAAGAAAATCCTAACCTGCACAGTTCGCGGCGACTGCACTAGCCAGGCGGCCTTTATTCCTCAGGCTCAAAGACCCCTCTGCCATACACCGCAAGGTACTATATTGGCAGTAAATGACAGTATGACAGTTGATGTCTTGGCAAGTTTTACTTCAGTAGTTTGCAATTGCTTTTTGAACAACCGGCTCCCATAGCAACATGTTAGAACCAGCAGACACGGTCTGTTGCCAAATCGGTCACCGCTGTGTTTTGAACGCGTGGTAAACGGCACACGAATCGCTTACGCAAGCCTTTAGGCCATGGAGACCGGCTGATATACATTAGGTTGTTTACAAATTTAAGTCGGACAACTAATACAAAAAAGTAAATGAAATAAGGGAAGAGAACACAAGATAAATAAATAAATGTTTTGCATATCCTTTACAGGACATCGCTGTCAACACCAGCATCTTTCCAGCTGTATGTTGATTTCTTGCAAGATTACGCTCAGTAGTTTTGCCATTGCTTGAAACACAAGATACTGAACATTATTTTACTTACTATCTACATGCCTAAAAAGAGAGAAAAACATATTACTTTAGTAATAATTTTACTACATTTTTTTTTTTGTATAAATGTATAAATCTGAGCATTGTAAGTAGATCTACACACTAAACATAGTCTTGGGGATCATAATATCGATGTTGTAACACTAGTCTGTGTCATCGTCTTGCTCATGTCTAGGTATCTGAGCTCGGGTTCACACAGGCAACAATAACTCGGTTCAATACAATATCGAACATTTATTGTAGTTCACTATACAGTGCTTTGGCGCAGTGGGTTAACAATCCCGCGCTGTGTTACATATCACAGAGATTAATATCATCATACATCGTTATCACAAACATCCTAGCAAACTATCTAGCATATAGTCTATCTATCCCAAATACACATGGGTTTAATCTATTAATCTATTGAGTCCCTCTAAGGCAGGCCCTGTTGCCTCTCTGAAGTCCGTCTGTCCCCTGCCGGTCCACACGTGTCCCAATCCGACACGGGTGGTAACTCTGTCCGAGTTCCTCGTGGACCCCGCAATAGGCGGGCCACATCACTGTCCACGGGACCATGGACTCAATGACCAGTCCTTCGAGAAGGCTCTAGATTTCTCTGACTCACTTCTATCCCTTTGGGCGGGAGTTGCAGCCCTTTAATTAATATCTATAGATGTGAGGCGGTGACAGGATTCCCCCCTCTCCCCTGATATGATGGTTTGTTATAGGGTAATTAGATCTGCTCTAATTCTGTCACCGAATCACATAAAGTCGGTGTTTGTACAGTAACCTGGTAACCTACATACTGGCATCAAAACTCATGTATTTTCCCATACACCACTTCTCTGATTTGGTGAAGAGATCACTCTCTCTCCTGTGTCCTTAAAAATGCTTATCTGACCGAAGTTACGTGACGTTTACTAATTGTGTTTACAACCCGTCCTTCTCATAGTACCCCACTGATACCAAGACAATTAACCTCTGTATTAAAGAGGATTAACAAGACCGAAGTCCTGGCTAATTAAGTACACCTTCAAATCTTGATCTGTGTGTGCATTTCAATACATTTTTACTCTCGTATGTTGTATAATGCTAAATATGTAGTTACGTTGTTATTTTATCCCCTCAGACTACATGTGTCCCTGTTGACTTGTTAGTGTGGTGACTAATAAGTTGCTGCTTCTAATAAAGTGATTGCATTTTAAATTGATAGTGTTCAGTTTTAAGTTTTGTGTAAAGTGTATGCTGAATGTGTGGCTTATTTCCAAGCGTCACGAGTTGGGATAACCGCAATCATGAATTACTCCAATGTGTGCAATATATGATCAGGCATTCCAAGTAGTGGTGCTTAGATGTCTCCTAACTACTAAACTAAGTATATTAAACTAACTACTAAACTAAGTATATTAAACTAACTACTAAACATGTATCAACAATTTAGACAAGTCATGCAATTTTACATGAAAGACGCAGACAAATTAAAATAAATACGTTTTGCGTACAATTTGTCCGCTCAGTATATCGTTCTCTCATTTAATCCATTCACGCTGTCATTCACTCACCTTTCATTCCAAATAGTATTTGGTTAAAATATATAATTAAAGTTGAGGTAAGCGTTATTGCCCTTAGAACAAATGGAATAGGCGATATTTGCCCTTTAAGAAAATACGTACTTTTTGTACGATGACTCAAAAATGGGTTATAATTTACACAGAGACATTTGCATAGGAAGGTTATTTATCTTATTAATGGAACTACCTGTAATGTTATGGTAGAATATGTACAAATTACAGGTTATATACAAAATTCAATGCAAATATAATACATATTTAATATTAAATTAATTAATTAATTAAGTAACTAAATCCAACGATGATGTGCGCGTTGTCCTCCTGTTGTTAGCGTGTAGTGCCATGAATGTTAAAGTTAGTATGGCTGTCTCTTGAGTGTTGTAGTCGAAGTAGTTCTGTTTCGGCTGTTTGCAAAGTCTCGTAGCAACAGCAAGTATGGATTGTTCTCAATGTCCCGTATAAAGTGTTCTTACAGTATTCAGAGTCAGTTCACTGGTTGATATTATTGGTTGAAACACAGTTAACGTTTCTTGCTGGGATCGTTCTAGAGCTTGGGCACTTGATAGTATAGCTCTTAAAGTATAGCTCTTAAAGTTTCATGTTCGTGGGTGTCGTAAGTAACTTATTTAATGAGGTGTTATTACTATTCACTGGGAGTTCTCTAGCAGGTGTAGAGTTACACTGTTATATGCCACAGACTAAAAGTATAACAGTTTCTAGTATGGCGAATGGTCGATGTGCTAAATGTCATTCTACTGGCGCATTCGTTTGCCGTGATAATAGGTCAGCAATAATGTTGTCCGTGCCTCTGATATGTCTGTAAACAGCAGTAAATGGCTTGGGAAGTATCTCCTATGTGCAGACCACACTCTCCATCTTCACGTACGCCTTGCCCTGTTCTGCGGAAATCAACAAAATGACCCCGTTCATCTTTTCTAATTGTATCAGTTCCATGAATGCTTCAACCACGGTCGACAGCCTGAAATATTACAAGATAGAAGATATTAGCTACAAGCCTGTATGTCTGTATAACTAAGTCACTCCGCTCAGGTAAACGACGCTTTTCCACGCCTGTGGATGTGTTGGTTATATGGTGTTGGCGCCATATTTGTAGAGAGTAACTGAAACTCGACGGGACATGTGGTCAATTTCACACTGATTGTTGTCACTTCCCAGAATACTCCTTGGTGACGAGTTTAGACCCGGTCGACCAGGTCCATTTTTAACGCAGGATAAATTACGAAGATTCATTAGGCTATCTACTCACCCCACATTGCTTCTCGTGATGGTGTTTCCCAAGTTGAAAATGAAAAGGAAAGTCGCTGTGAGTCACCAGAAGACATGTGTACAGCTGTGCTCCATTCCCAAAGAGGCGTTCCTGAAGTGCTACCAATTTTTTTTTTCGCTCGCTCACTTTGAACTCAAGCGTAGTCCATACACACTATTTTAATAGTAATGCTGGACCGAATTTTGCGTGTGGGTTAGCTTTCCCTATTAACAGTGTCCCTCGCCATCAGGCGAACCCACTCCGACTCCAGAAGTACTCGTAATTAACATCCCCAAGTCAAGGACGACAGGTCACCATTTTAGTCCAGCTGTCCAGTGTAGGGGATGAACCGCTAACCTCGTCATCAGCAACCGGATGTTTAAGAACACCGTTCTTATCCATTCGGCCATGCGGGGATCTGCCGTGCTACCAATAAAATGGGGGGGGGGGGGGGGGGAGAGAGACCGGTGCGAGAAGTGTTTAAGGACAGTTCACAAACAAACACACGTGTAACGGATTAAGCGGAAGAAAGATGCAGGGACTAGAGGAAACATTAGACAACATAACATTTAAAGGTTATAGTTACCGACAGGGATTCGAACTCGTCACCTCCAAATCACCACAGCGTCTCGCTGCAAAAACAAGTGTACTTCAACACATGACCAACTAAATTCTCTGTAAAGATGTCTTCATCAGCCAGGTTTATCATTCACCTAAACCCACAACTATGGAATATGGACAGAATTCGTATCTCGCCACTGAAATAGCACCAACAAAGGCCAAATAACGTTCTAAGTATACTTTGAGGAGGATTGTGAGTCAATGTATTTTCGTCGGTCAAAAGTCAGATAAAGTTTGAATGTGTGTGCGTATATATACAGTAGTTTGTAAAATGGAGTTATACCTCTCCATAATACAAATTCTGGGCTGAATTTAGAGACCATGTGTTGCCCATGCAGCATGATCTCTCTCTCTCTCTCTCTCTCTCTCTCTCTCTCTCTCTCTCTCTCTCTCTCTCTCTCTCTCTCTCTCTCTCTCTCTCTCTCTCGCGCGCGCGCGCGTGCGCACGGGACATTGACATTACGGTCATTACGTACTCCATTAAGGTGTTCTCTGATCTCTTTTGAAAGTCATCAAAGAAATCAACCCGATCGTCGTCAAGCGAAAGCATGAGCTCAGTGGCGGCTGCACCTGGGCTGAGAAAAGCAAACTCAATCCCCAGTTCTTCAATGTTGGGTTGTAGCTGAGGGGAAAGACAAACATATGTGAATCGAGTTACCATAGTTGTATATAAGATAAAGATATGTGAATCGAGTGAACATAATCCTATATAAGATAAAAATATGTGAATAAAGTTGCCATAATCGTAGATAGGCCATACATATGTGACTAGAGTTGCCATAATCGTAGATAAGATAAACATATGTGAATAAATTGGTTATAATTATAGATTAAACAAATAAATAGGATAGTTTGCCTAATCATAGATAAAACAAACATATGAACAGAATTGCCTGAATGATAAATCAGACAAACAAAAGTCACAAAGTTATATTCAATAGTAGCTTGCTCTCTACTCCAACATCATCAGCTATTTTAACCCACATCCCTGGAGTCCGCTTGCCTGGAGATAGGGACCGCGGCTCCGTAAAGCACCTCGACTCTTGCGATGTCCGGTGCGCTCCCATGGGCCCTTGAAAACCCCACGGAGACGGTGTGAATTTCGTGCCAGGCCGTACCCATATCCACTAGCAGGTCTCCGAGGTGCACAGCCTCTAGTCGATAGAACAATGTATGACTCTTCGGATGTCTACAAATAGTAAAACGAGAACCCATTTATACGTGCACGACGTATTGGGTGTGTGGTGCTAATCCCGTATGTTTATAGACCAAAGACTCGATGATGTGATCAATCATGCCGCCGTCTTTACTTCCCAAAACATGTCCTGGTTAATGCTGGGTTGACATGGTAACCCAGGTCAAATTGTAATAAATCCCCGCCTCGAATAGGTTTTGAACACATGGCCACATGACTGGCTGGCAAGCGCGATAGCTATTGCAGTTACGAATGCTCCTGACCAGAAATGAAGAGATTATAATGAAAATACTGCATAGCTACTTGCAGGACTTGCAGAATGAAAATGGCCAAAGGCTGCTGGAGCATTGCACTAGAAATGACCTATGTATTACAAACTCCTTTTTTAAAGCAAAAGAGCTGCATAAGGTCACATGGAAACATCCAAGATCCGGCCATTGGCACCAGCTGGACTTCATCATCACACGGAGACAACATCTGAACCATATTTCATTGACTCGAAGTTACCACAGTGCTGACTATGATACGGATCATTCTTTGGTTGTTGCAAGGGGTAGACTGAGACCAAAGAGAATCTACACAGCTAAACACAAATCTAGCCCCAGGATTAATATTATTAACACTCACGATCCTGAAAAGTGCTTTCAGTTTCAACAGCAACTTGAAGACGATTTCATTGATACACCAGAAAATTGTACAGTAAATGAAACGTGGGGTCAACTTAAGGAAACTCTTTATAAAACTTTCGTAGGGGTTTACGGCACTGTGGATCATAAGAGACAGGGTGGTTTGCGGCAAACAGCCAGACTGCAGCCCTTGATTGATAACAACAACAACAACAACAACAACAACAACACTTTATTTTCAAAGGGTTAAGACAGGGCATGCAGACACGTCTAACATTGATAAGAAGAAGACCAACGCGTAACACTCTGAGTGAGCTAAGGCAAGCTAGGAAGGATGTGCAAAAGGCTGCCAGGCAGTGTGCAAATGATTATTGGATCAAGTTATGTGAGTCTATTCAAATCGCAAGTGATAAGGGAAACATCAGAAGCATGTATGAAGGAATAAAGAAAGCCTGTGGTCCAATGATCAAAAGAAGTGCACCATTGAAAACCTTAACTGGAGAAAAAAATCACTGATAAGAAACAGCAGATGGACAGATGAGGTAGAGCACTATTTGAAGCTTTACTCGAGTGAGACCAAACTAGCGGATGATGCCCTCAACGCTATAGAGACTCTACCAACTCTTGACCACATGGACACACTTCCTACCATAACAGAAGTTAAGTGTGCTACAAATGAACTTGCATCTGGCAAGGCTCCGGGTAAGGATAGGATTCCAATAGAGGTTATTAGGAGTGGGCAAGACACACTAACTCTACAGATCCACCAGCTAATAGAGCTATGCTGGTGAGAAGGACAAGTCCCACAGAATTTCAAAGATTCAAGCATCATAACACTGTACAAGAACAAGAGCGATCGGAGCGACTGCAACAACTATAGGGGTATTTCACTTCTGTGTATTGTTGGAAAAGTATTTGCCATAAATCAAGTCCTAGGAGATCAAGTCTACCCCGAATCACAGTGTGGCTTTCGACAGAACCGGTCTACCGTTGATATGATATTCTCATTGCGACAAATGCAAGAAAAAATGCCGTGAACAGAATCAACCACTGTTTATTGCCTTCATCGACCTCACAATGGCATTTGATTTGGTCAGTCGTGAGGGTCGTTCAAGGCAT
>JACEFZ010011258.1:0-12547 GCA_014155875.1 Cepaea nemoralis | reverse complement strand
TGAATTAAGGCAGATGTGGTCGGGGTCCTTTATAATCGTATATAGAGTGCAGTAGACCAGATGGATCGTCACAGGTTGGAGAGAAAGGTGCTGCAAGAAGTGACCAGAGGATCTGGTCGACACTCATAACTCAGAGGACAGGTCAGATGGACACATTCTGTACCATTAGCATGGAGGACTCTTCGCTGGCTGTTGCAGATGATAACGGAGCACGAAGGGAATTTCCCGAGTGCTGTGATGGTGGTTCTTGACTCAACTCGGTTTAACCCACGACCGTCGTATTACAAGGCATATACTTTTAGTTACAGGGTCGTATGTCTTTCCATTGTCCAAACAAGACAGCTACCCACGTGCCACCGGCATACGACAAAACAAGTACTGCAATGACAGCCACCACAAATGTTTAACTTTCTTCATTGTACAAATCAAGTGAATGACCTGGAGAGATAACGGATCACTTCCAAACACGCAGAATCCTGGTTTGCACAACTATGGACAAAAATGACTACGCACAGATCCCGGATCTTCTACTCGACAAACATCTGATTAGCAGATACGGTGTTTAATGTGTCTAGACTGAGACTTCAACTAATTGTTCCACAAAGTCACGCGGATGTTATCATACTTGTCCACTTGTTATGCACATGTATCCTAGACAGCACAGACATTTGTTGACAGATTCAGTGCCAAACAAAAAAATAGGTATGGACCAAACAAAAATGGATGTCGGAAAATGGAAAGTAGGGATGTATAACAGTGAAGTATTAAAAGTTGTTAATATGGTAGCAGACCTGTTGTATTATATATCAAAGCAAAGGATGTTGCATATGGAAAACGCCTGTATTGATATTTTAACTATAGTTTGATTTAAAAGCCCATTGAAGTTACGGAAAGTTAGAATAAGACGATTTATCATCCCATGACACTAAATCAATTAAGAATACATTATTTTTCCTGTCGACTTCATGCTGCCATATTTATCGAACTTTCATCGTTGGTTTTGAAAATGAAGGTGGATAATGTTTTGACTGGATTGTGATATCTATAGACATTGTCTTTGGCTGCGACTGATGAAGGACAGAATTGTGTCAGAGAGTTTGGCTTAGATCACACAATGCAGTACGTGATGTTATAGATAGTTATCGTTTAGGCGGAATTGGCCATCGAACTTTCTATATAGCAAACTACGATATGATTAGAGAACTTTAGATAGCCGTAGTATATATTCACCCACACACACGCACACGCACACACACACACACACACACACGCTCACACACCTATGATATCGTTAGAGAACTTTAGATAGCCCTGGTATATGTTCACACACACGCACACACACAAACACACACACACACACACACGCACACACACCTACGATATCGTTAGAGGACTATAATCGTAGTATATGTTCACGCACATACACACACACACATACACACGCACACACACACACACACAAGCTCACACACCTTTGATATCGTTAGAGGACTTTAGTCATAGTATATATTCACACACACACACACACACACACACACACCTATGATATCGTTAGAGGACTTTAGTCATAGTATATATTCACACACACACACACACGCACACACACACACACACACACACACACACACAACATAAAGGATTCTTAATTTACCTTGAGGAATGTCTGTCTGCCTGTCTGTCTGCATACATAATTGATATTCATACATTTCTTTACCTAAGTGAGCTAACACAGATTGTTTTTTCTGTTTCGTTCTCTCGCTTTGAACTGTAACATAGTCCACACTCTAGCTAGTATTTATAAACTCTAACATAGTCCACACTCTAGCTAGTATTTATGAACTCTAACATAGTCCACACTCTAGCTAGTATGTATGAACTGTAACATAGTCCACACTCTAGCTAGTATTTATAAACTCTAACATAGTCCACACTCTAGCTAGTATTTATGAACTCTAACATAGTCCACACTCTAGCTAGTATGTATGAACTGTAACATAGTCCACACTCTAGCTAGTATTTATGAACTCTAACGTAGTCCACACTCTAGCTAGTATTTATAAACTCTAACATAGTCCACACTCTAGCTAGTATTTATGAACTCTAACATAGTCCACACTCTAGCTAGTATTTATGAACTCTAACGTAGTCCACACTCTAGCTAGTATTTATAAACTCTAACATAGTCCACACTCTAGCTAGTATTTATGAACTCTAACATAGTCCACACTCTAGCTAGTATTTATGAACTCTAACATAGTCCACACTCTAGCTAGTATTTATGAACTCTAACATAGTCCACACTCTAGCTAGTATTTATGAACTCTAACGTAGTCCACACTCTAGCTGGTATTTATAAACTCTAACATAGTCCACACTCTAGCTAGTATGTATGAACTGTAACATAGTCCACACTCTAGCTAGTATTTATGAACTTAACATAGTCCACACTCTAGCTAGTATTTATGAACTCTAACATAGTCCACACTCTAGCTAGTATTTATGAACTCTAACATAGTCCACACTCTAGCTAGTATTTATGAACTCTAACGTAGTCCACACTCTAGCTAGTATTTATAAACTCTAACATAGTCCACACTCTGGCTAGTATGTATGAACTCTAACATAGTCCACACTCTAGCTAGTATTTATGAACTCTAACGTAGTCCACACTCTAGCTAGTATTTATAAACTCTAACATAGTCCACACTCTAGCTAGTATGTATGAACTCTAACATAGTCCACACTCTAGCTAGTATTTATGAACTCTAACATAGTCCACACTCTAGCTAGTATTTATGAACTCTAACATAGTCCACACTCTAGCTAGTATGTATGAACTCTAACATAGTCCACACTCTAGCTAGTATTTATGGACGCACTGAGCTAATTCTATTTTGCATGCGAGTTAGCTTCTCGAACTATCAAAGTCCCTCTCCATCAGACTTTGACTTCTTAGATCTATGTTTTAGGATCTTGCAGAATATGTGGTAGCCTTCTTGGAAAGAGAATTCGAGAGATATTGATGCAATGCACATTATGCTGTCTTTCTAAGCCTTTTCAACATATTCTTTTGCTTGTCTTCAGAGACTCTATCCGCCCTGTAGTTATGTTAGATAGTGTCTCCGTTATTTTTCTTCTGCCTTTTATCCCCGTGTGGGGCATAATCCCTCAACAAAACCATGTCAATTCGTCCTATTGTTGCTATCTTCTGTAGCTCCCTCCATGTTTTCCCAATATTATTCACCCCTATCTGTAATTCTTTTATTCATGTGTTGTTAGGTGTCCCGCTATTTCGTTTCCATCGTTGGTTCCAGCATGCTCGGTTGGATTTTGTTGCTGAATTTTCCTTCGTAATGGGGTAGCCAGCCCTAAGCACAGCCCCGCTGTTGTCACCTATCACGATATGCCTAGTAGGAAGCAGTGTTACTATTCTTTTCTTCCCTTGTGGGTCCCGGTAAACACAAGGACCGAACCCTCTTTAGTAGCATTTTACAACATGTATGATAATTCCCGTGATACAATTCTTTGCTTCCTCTTGTGGTCCACTTAATGCACAGGCGGAGCCTCCTTAGGCCTCTCTTACGGGATACATGATAGGTTACAGTGTTTCTATTCTTTGCTTCCCCTTATTGTCCTGGTAACACACGGGAGAGCGTAGTTGTAACTTGTGTGTAACTCGCAGATAACTGAAAGAAAAGAACACAATAATTGTAAAATATAACGAAAGAGAAAATTAATTTGTAAGGAAATAGAGATTTTGATCGTCTCGAGCAAGAAAGAAATATCATGTAATATCCATGTACATGGGAAGCGGCTGGCCGAGTAACTAGAATACCGGATTCTCCTTCGGGAGAGCCGGGTTCGAATCCTCGGTAAGGTGTGGAGTTTGTTTCTTTTCTGTCGGCGGCAAAATGAAAACTGTAACCTGCACAGTTCTCGGCGACTGCACTAGCCAGGAGGCCTTAATTCCTCAGGCTCAAGACCCCATGCCATACACCGCAAGGTACTATGTTGGCAGTAAATGACAGTAAATGACAGTTGACAGATCCATGTACATGGAAATCTAGTCAATCTGGTGAATAGGACAAGTGTCTTGGAACTGTCGTAACATCTTATGCAAGATGCTTTGTGGAGATTAGAACAACAATCGCTGTGGCAACGGTTGCCTTTTGCCTGGTGGAAAACATACTGACCAATAAAATATGTCAACTGGAGGTGAGTCAAAGTGTTGAACTGCTATATAGAAGCTATACTATTATATATATATATATAATATATATATATATATATATTATATATATATATATATATATATATATATATATATATATGTGTGTGTGTGTGTGTGTGTGTGTGTGTAAACTGTGGACAATAAGCAGACAAGCTGCGAAACATCTAGTGGCAGTAGAAGTGTGATTTCTGATGGAAATGCCAAGAATACTATGGAGAGACAGAAAATCAATGAGGCAGTCCTTCAAGAAACAAATTAAAACCGTAAATTGATTATAGACATTAGTCGCAGACAGTCGAGATTTTTGAGCACATTATAAGGAGAAATAAACTGAACAACTTAATGACAACTGGCAAGTTTAATGAGAAAAGGGTAAGACGAGAGCACGGAGTAAATACTCGGGTGACTTGTCCACAAGGAATATTCGGGATAAGAATACAGACCTGATCCAACACCCTGATGATCGTGTGAGATGGTGAATTATGTTCGCCCACGATTATCGTTTTTGATAGTTAGTTAGTTAGTCGACAGATCACCCTCATTGCACATCGAACCATTCAGCCCATAAGTGCTCGGATCCCCTCCTCAGCAAATCCCGCAGCGTGTAGCGGCTAACGACACCAGTTCTGTGTTGGTTTATCAGTCTTCTTTGGCTTCTTGCATAGTATTCTTGTTTGGCCACCCCTCTTTTAATTTGCTGTTCTCGCAGTCTGGTCATGGTTGTAGATTCACAGTCATCACTTGGTTCTCGCAAAAGTCTTACTTCTCGTAGAGCATTCAGAATGTCAGCCTGGTCCATGGCGCGTCCGCCCTCCACAGTAGCCTTACCTGCGAGCTTGTCAGCCCGCTCATTCTCTTGTACTCCCGTATGTCCTGGCACGAAGATGAAACTAATCTTTCCCAGCCGAGACCGCTCCAGAGACAGCAACCACTCTCTTCGGATCCATCCCGTCTCTATCCTCTTGAGCATGCTCATTGAGTCGCTAAGGAAGCATGCCCTAGTGAATGTCTGTGATGACGATGTTGATGACGATGTTGATAATGATGATGATGATGATGATGATGATGATGATGATGATGATGATGATGATGATGGTGTAAGCTGTTCTTGCCTGGGGTGCAGCGATGGCGCAATGACTAGCGTGTGTCCCTGCTGGACCTATAGTAATGTGTTCAAGTACCCTTGGAGACGAGAGGGTTTGGTCCAGTGACCTAGTCTCCCGTATGGACCCAGACACTTCATGTGCAGACTGGTCTATACAACACGCTTCGTGGTTTAAAAGGTGCCCATTATATGTGCTTCAGTAGGTCAGCATGGCCGAATTGATAAGAACGCGTTTTCTTAAACATCCGGTGTGCTGATCCCGAGGTAAGGGGTTCAACCCCTACACCGGACAGTTGACTAAAATGTTGACCTGTCGTCCTTGGCTTGGGGACGTAAATTCCAAGTACCTCTGAAGTCGGAGTGGTTTAACCAGATGACAGAGGACACTGATAATAAGGAAAGCTAATCCACACGCAAAATTCAGTCCAGCACTACTAGAAGTAGTGTGTATGAACTACGCTTGAGTTCAAAGAGAGCGAGCGCAAATAAAAATTTAAAAAAAAAATATGCTTCTGTGTTTAGGCTGGCATGATATTACATACTAATGTTAATGTATACTGCGACGTGTCTGTGATGTGATAAAGCCATCAATTGTTGTAAGCCTGAATTCACGGAGGAACAGGTGGCAAAATCTTCCCCTCACTTCGCAGGCGACGTGTCCAGGCATCAAACCCGCGTCCGACCGTGTCCATAACATTATCAGCTCAGTTCACTATCAACTTCGTTAACGCGGCCGCTGGAATGACATTAACCCCTGCTGGGTGTATGGCATTCGTGATATTCCTTAACATGCCGAATTATTCCGGTGCTGCTACTGTCACAGACTAGCATATTAAGAAATGACACGGTGTCCAAGAAGATAAACCACACTGACTTTCTAGAAGATCTGACCATGGAAGAAATCTGGCGTATAAATAACATTATCTCGGAAACGGAAATACTCTAGCAATATGAAACGACAAAGTAGTTTCGAGAGAACAGTAATGTGCGATATAGTTAGTTCCTGGAAGAAAAGACAAGGGCCGACCAGCACGGATATGGACACAGGAGATTGGAAAAATCTTGGGTTTGAAAATGCATGAAGCAGAGGAGCTGGAAAAGGATCGAGAATCTTTTCCACAGACCGTGATGAGAGCCACCGTCTGTAAATAATTAGCTACACGATGGTGGCAGCGTTGTTACTGTGTTTAGAAATTAGCGAGTAATCGTATTTTCCTGTGCGGTCTAGTTTATACATCCTTTAGCTCAGGGTCTGTGCTCAGCTCATTCTTTCATAAGCATCAATCAATCAAACGCCGTCTCCACAATGACGGCTGACTGCCATGAACCTCCAATAATTGCCGTTTCTCGCTTTAGTGGTACAATCTAACAGACAGTTGTTCGTCAATCTCTTGATGTCATTCCCCTACTTGTATTCTTGCCACTCAGAAATAAAGATAATCACTGTAGCCCAGTGGCTAGCAAGGTCACCTCCCGACATCGAGGTCATGTAATCGAATCTCCGCCAAGTGGGTTTTTCTCATTGACCTGGGCTCCTGGGTCGACCCAGTCTTAGAGTGAAACCAGGAAACTATCTGGGAATTACAGGCGGCAGGCGGGGAGATTTGTCTAGATGTTGGTCTATATTTATGTGCTGACCGAGATTTATCTCGATGTTGGTCTATATTTATGTGCTGACCGAGATTTGTCTAGATGTTGGTCTACATTTATGTGCTGACCGAGATTTGCAGCTTGATTGACCACGTCACCTATCGAGTGCCGCTGGTCTAAAGAATATCCATTACAGGTGATGAAAAACCTGTCTCTGAATAGAATACACATTGTCATTGGGAAATCCTGATAGAGAGGCCTTACTCTTGTTCTCACAGCGCAAACAAGATAGAGGAGGACCTAAAAACAAACGCAGAAGAGAATTAGGCTCAGAGGTCATAATGTGTGTGGCACATGGAGGAAGCTGCAGGTGATAACTAAAGATAGGACAGCCTGGCCTATAATCCACTGGGAATATTTGGTTAGGACCTATTATTCACTGGGGAATATTTAGTTAGGGTCTATAATCCACAGGTGATATTTGGCTTAGGACCTATAAACCGTTGGAAAATATTTGGTTAGGACCTAAAGTCCATTGGTGAATATTTGGTTAGGAACTATAATTCATCGGGGAATATTTGATTAGAGGCCTATAATCATCGGGAATATTGTTGGGGCTAATCCATTGGGAATATTGGTAGGGCCTATACTCCGTTGGGGATATTTGGTTAGATTCTATACTCCATTGGGGATATTTGGTTAGGATCCTATAATCCAATGGATAATATTTGGTTAGGGCTATTATTCACTGGGAAATAGTTAGTTAGGGTCTATAATCCATTGGGGATATTTGATTAGGACTTATAATCCATTGAAAAATATTTGGTTAGGGCCTATAGTCCATTGGGGAATATTTGGTTATGGCCTTTAATCCATTGGGGAATATTTTTAGGGCCTAAATCCATTGGGGAATATTTGGTAGGGCCTATACTCCATTGGGGATATTTGGGTATATTCTATATTCCATTGGGGATATTTGGTTAGATCCTATAATCCAATGGGTAATATTTGGTTAGAACTATAATCCACTGGGCATATTTAGTTATGACCTTTAATCCACTGGAGAATATTTGGTTAGGGCCTATAATCCATTTTGGAATATTTGGTTGAAACTTATAATTCATTGGGGAATATTTAGTCAGGGTCTATAATCCACTGGGGAATATTTGGCTAGGGATTATAATCCATCCGGGATATTTGTTTAGGACCTATAATCCATTGGGGAATAGTTAGTTAGGGCCAAAAATCCATTGGGGATATTTGGTTAGGGCCTATAATCAATTGTGGATATTTGGTTAGAGCCTATAATCCAATGATTAACATTTGGTTAGGGCGTATAATCCATTTGAGATATTTTTTTAGGACCTATAATCCATTGGGGATATTTGGTTTGTGCCTTTAATCCATTGGGCATATTTAGTTTGGACCGTTAATCAGTTGGGGAATATTTGGTTAGGGCCTGTAATCTATTGGTGATATTTGGTTAGAACCTATAATCCACTGGAAAATATTTGGTAAAGGCCTGAAATCCATTGGGAAATATTTAATTAGGGCCAAAAGTCCATTGAGAGAATTTGTTTAGGGCCTATAATCAATTGGGGATATTTGATTAGGACCTGTAATCCATTAGAACATATTTTGTGCCTTTAATCCATTGGGCATAATTGGTTACGACCTTTAATCCATTTGGAAATATTTGGTTAGGACCTATAATCCTTCAAAAGCAACAATGGGCAGAACATTTCAAAGAAATATTAAATAGACCGCAGCCTGACACTGTTCCGAACCTGGATGGAGAAATTACTATGCCCCCACTAGATGCCTCCTGCGAGTCATTCACCATGGAAGAGATTAAAGCAGCCATCAAGAAATTGAAGAACAACAAAGTTGTTGGTGAAGATGAAATCTCGGGAGAAATGCTCAAAGCAGCAGATGAGAACACCTTACAACGTTTGTTACAGCTGATCAATGAAATATGGCAAAGCGAATCCCCACCACAACAGTGGAAAGATGGTGTAATTTTCAAACTGCCTAAAAAGGGCGATATGTCTGATTGCAATAATTGGCGTGGTATCACTCTATTATCAGTACCAGGAAAACTTTTTTGTAGCATGTTACTGAGAGATTGAAAAGGCGATAGATGAAAGGCTCAGAGAAGAACAAGCAGGCTTCAGACCAAAACGGTCACGCATAGACCACATTTTCACCCTCAGAATAATCATTGAAGACTCCGTAGAATTCCAGTCGAAATTAATCACCAACTTTGTCGACTTTCAAAAGCCTTCGACAGCATCCACCGTCCTTCACTTTGGAATCTACTTAACATCTATGGTTTTCCTACCAAATATACCAACGTCATAAAATCTTTCTACAAAGAGACACGTTGCTGCGTAAGAACAGAAACAGGCAACTCTGACTGGTTCTCAGTCGAAACAGGAGTGAAACAGGGTTGTCTTATCACCGATGCTTTTTGGAATAGCTATCGATTGGGTCATGCGCAAATGCACAAACAACACAAATATGGGTATCCATTGGGTTGACAAAATTCTAGAAGACCTGGACTTTGCCGACGACATAGTGCTTTTGAGTTCAACACACCCGGATGCCCAAGAGAAAATAAACCACCTCCAAAATGTTTCAGGGCAAATTGGTCTCCAAATTAACACCACAAAAACAAAGACTATTGATCTTACCAACAGTTCAGATGACACCAAATTGAACAGCTACGTTCTTGAAAAAGTCAACAGCTTCACATACCTAGGAAGCAAAATGTCATCTACAGGGGACTCAACACCAGAAATATCATCTAGAATCGCACTGGAACCTAGTGCCTTCAATAAACTGTCAAACATCTGGAAGTCAAAGACACTCAGCAAACATACAAAACTTAACATCTTCAACTCTTGTGTGATTCCAGTGTTAACGTATGGATGTGAAAGTTGGAAATCAACGGTAGCTTTAGATAAAAAATTAGACAATTTTGAGAACAAATGTCTTAGAAGACTTCTAACCATCCACTGGACAGACTTCAGAACCAACTCGCAAATAAGACAAGAGACTAAGCAAGATACAGTATCCAATTTGGAACTACATCGGCCATGTACTCAGAATGGACAAGACAAGACTCCCCTCCAAGCCCTCATATGGTCACCGGTAGGGAAAAGAAAACGGGGAAGACCAAGAGAGACCCTGCTTAGAACCATCATTAGAGAAGGCTCATTCAACGGCCAAGTAAATATCCAAGATCTACAACAGGTAGCAGCGAACCGCCAGGCATGGAGAGACAGGACTTCTGCCCTATGCGCCGCCTTAGGCTCAAGAGGAAAGACTAACTAACTAACCTATAATCCATTGGGAATTATTGGTTAGGGTTAATCCAACGTGGGATATTTGGTTAGGACCTTTAATCCATTGGGAATATTTGGTTAGGGCATATAATCCATTGTGGAATATTTGGTTAGGGCCAATAATCCATTGGGGGAATATTTGGTTAGGGCATATAATCCATTGCGGGAATATTTGGTTAGGGTCTATAATCCATTGGGGAATATTTGGTTAGGGCCTATAATCCATTAGGGAATATTTTTATTTAGGGCATATAATCCATTGTGGAATATGTTGGTTAGGGCATACATTATATTCCTTTGGGGAATATTTGGTTAGGGCCTATAATCCATTGGGGGAATATTTGGTTAGGGCCTAAAATCCATTGGGGGAATATTTGGTTAGGGCCTATAATCCACTGGGGAATATTTGGTTAGGGCCTAAAATCCATTAGGGAATATTTGGTTAGGGCATATAATCCATTGGGGAATGTTTGGTTAGGGCCTATAATCCATTGGGGAATATTTGGTTAGGAACTATAATCCATTGGGGAATATTTTGTTAGGGCATATAATCCATTGGGGAATATTTTGGTTAGGGCGTATGATTCGTTGGGGAATATTTTGGTTAGGGCATATAATCCATTGGGGAATATTTGGTTAGGGCATATAATCCATTGGGGAATATTTGGTTAGGGCATATAATCCATTGGGGAATATTTTGGTTGGGGCATATAATCCATTGGGGGAATATTTGGTTAGGGCATATGATTCGTTGGGGAATATTTGGTTAGGGCCTATAATCCATTGAGGATACGGGACAGGCGAAAAAGACCATATATTAAGTACGTCTAAAGGCCAATGGGGGTGTCGTAAAATAAATAGCACAGAGGCCTTCATAAACTGCATATTAGTAGCGTAACATACTAGCTGTACATAGGTTTAGCTAAACACTGTGTTTTATTTTATATTAGCTTCATGTGCCATGCCGATAAGCGTGGACGGCTATGCTTCGCCATCTTACACGATCACCAGAGTCGTGGATCAGCTCTGTGTTCTTGTCTCGACTATACCATGTGACCAAGCCAACCAAATATTTACTTCTCTGCCTTCCTCTTGTTCTTTTCCCCTCAATCGTGCTAGTTGTCGCCAAGTTCTCTAATTTATTTCTTCTCAGTATGTCCCTAATAAATTGAGACTGTCTACCTCTATTTAATTACTCTAATCACTTTAGGGTTTTTATTTGCTTCTTTTAGGACCTGCTCGTTGGTTGTTTTTTTTTTCTGTTCATTGTATTATTTGCATTTTCCAGGAAACCTTATTTCCTCTGCCATTAGATGTTTATCAGCTTGTCTTTTCATTGTCCACTTTTCATATCGATACAAAAGTATTGGTTCTATGTAGCATTTCACCACTTTTATTTATCATCAAATGTATCATTATCACCATCGTCGTCGTTATCATCGTGGATCACTAAAAACACACAGTTAAGGTTTAACTAGCTGCTTTCAAGAGAAACGTTTAAACAGCTTTCATATGCGGTGTCTGCGAAGAATTCTTGGTATTAAGTGGCAAGACAAAATCACAAATACTGAAGTATTGGAAAGATCAGGTTGTGTGACAGTTTATTCCATGCTCGGTCTTCGTAGACTTAGATGGTGTGGCATAACCACTAACCACCATTATTCAGTTGACAAGAACGCATGCCAAGAAGAGGGGAAAATATAAACCAATTGACTGCACCAACGCAAACTGAAACCGAAACTTAAAAAAACTAACGCAACATCAAAACTGAAACTGGAACAAGTGACAGATGACGTCAATTCTAGGAAACATTTCATCAGGCCAAACTCAGGAGATCATTGGATAAGAACAGACACGTGACAACGCCTCCATTCGAAAGCCCGCGTAGAATATGTTAATCGCGCACTCTTTCTGCAAACTGCCTGATGAACAGACGTGAAAGCTAGTGTGACCGATTTTCAAATAGGGACGGCAGAATGTCTGGATCCCAGGTGAGCTTGTTACTCCTTTGATTGAACTGATGACCAGATGTATCAAGTGCCAAGGAAGGGTATTCAGTGTTTGTAATGTCAATTGAAATGTATTATTATAAATTAAAACCTCTGAAGTGAAAAATGCTCGACTGTAGATTCTGACGAAGCAGAGCCGATTCCTGGGCAAATTGACAATCTACTACTCTCTTCGAATACTGCAATCTCTGATATTCTTAAGTGCCAAAGACTCCCCCAAAGGGGGAAGGAACCCCCCCCCTGGGGGGGGAATTGGGGGTGTCTT
>JACEFZ010011257.1:672500-674708 GCA_014155875.1 Cepaea nemoralis | reverse complement strand
TTTTTGGCTTGACAGTCACAAAGTGTAGTAGCCAGAAAATTTAATGTGGTTAGAAGCACCAATAGTCGCCTTTGGAGACTGTTTCAAGAAACTGGCTCATTGGCAGACCGGCCGCGCAGTGGAAGATCCAGAATCATAACTGCTGCCGAAGACCGCTTCATACGGTTACGTCACCTTAGGAATGTCTGCGTCTTCCACATTCCAGTCAATGCCAGGAACTCGTAGAATTTCGAATCAAACGGTCAGGAACCGGCTGCACGACGCTGGTCTTTGGTCTAGAAGACCCTATAGAGATTCCGTTCTTACGGACCGGCAGCGCCAGAGCCGACTGCAGTGGGCGAATCAGCATCATCAATGGAACGTTGGGAATGACTGGAGACGAGGTTTAGTGTAGTGATGAATCATTGTTTGTGCTCCAGCGACACGATAGATAGAAACGAGTTTGTGAGCACTACACCCAGAACAGCGTTGATGAGGCTCCTCCACGTGGTGGCGGAGGTCTACTGATGTGGGGGCGATCAACTTCATGGGAAGAAGTGATGTGGTGCAAACTGAAGGGAGCCTGAATGCCCAACGATACGTCGCTGAAATTCTTCATCCGCACATCCTTCCACTTCTGGCTGCACGTCGGTCCATTTTTCAGCAGGATAACGCGTGACCTCATGTGGCACAACTCACCATTCAATTCCTCGCTGACAACAATGTACAGACCATTCCCTGGCCAGCCATGTCATCAGGCATGAACACCATAGAACACTTATAGGATGAACTCGACAGACGACTCCACCAGCGAGACGTGGCTAAAGCCAATCTCCCACAGTTGTCTCTTGCACTGTGGAAAAGTGGGCAGCCATCCCACAACAACATATCCAACGGCTAATCGTATCATGTCAAGGAGATGTCATTCTCTGATAGAGGCCATAGGAGACTATACACCTTACTGAAACGGAGACCTCAGTCGCTAAGACAAATAGCCCAAACCAAATTTAATGAACACCATTCAATTTTTAAAGTCGGATAATTTCTTCATGCCAGGATTGAAACACTAATTCCGTAACATAAAATGTTGGTACAAGTTTGTAATTTAAAACTACAATAATGTTAAGTTTCTTTCTTTTTAATTTTTTAATTTCTTAAAAATTTTCTTTTTTTAACAGCATATATTTATATAAGCTACCATAAAGATTGATAATGAAGTAGATCAATATCAGCCTCTTAAGATAGGTGTGGGACAAAGATGTTAAATGTCTCCAGATCTGTTTCCCTATACCGTGAAAATATTTTCAGAAATTAAGCAGACCTGAGGGTAATCATCATTGGATGACATAACACCAATAACCCCCGGTGAGGACCGGGATTTTTTCACGTGGACTTCTAGGAATAAAATTTCCCCTGGTCTCTGGGTAGTGAGATAGGGCACCCGTGTGTATTGTTGCGCACGTAAAAAATCCCTTGGCAGTTGGAAATCGAAAAAGAGTAGCCTAACGCCGCTGCCCGGGCAAAATTTCTAGTTAACAATATTTCCCAAAGTATTTTAGGATCCTCACCGGTGCTACAGCGTTCGTGCACTGAGCTGAGTTTCTCCGGACTAAATTAAACTAAACTTAACTAAACTAAACACCAATAACATTAGATCTGCGGATATTACAGTATTGATTAAAGACAATAAACATGACCTGCAACATTTAGTAATGCCGTCATTGCAAGATTAATGTCGTCACTAGAAATACAATAATACCACAATATAATATACAAGTAATTGGGAATATTCTTATACAAGTAAATCGGTACAATTATTTTGGAATCGACATCATATCTGACGGCAGGTGACTAGAAGAGATTAGAACAAGGATCACTATGGCGAAGGTAGCCTACTGCAAGATGGAAAACATACTGTACTGACTAATAAAACATTTTAATTACAACGAGAAAAGGAGTGTGTAAATGATGCACAGAACCTGTATGAATGTGAAACGTGGACGATGAGCAGACAAGCTGAATAGCATTTAATGGCAGCGGAAATGTGGTTTCTGAGGAAAATGCAAAGAATACCAAGGACATATAGAAATATCAAATAGAAAGTCATACAAAAACCAAATGAATACCGTAAATTAATTAGAGAAATTATATGTAAACAGTCACAATGATATTTGCCACGTTGTAAAAATAAATAAACTAGAGAACTTGTTGAAAACTGACAAGATTGGG
>JACEFZ010011257.1:607500-667500 GCA_014155875.1 Cepaea nemoralis | reverse complement strand
ACTGGTTTGCGGCAAACAGCCAGATACTGCAGCCCTTGATTGATAAAAAGAAGATAGCTCTCTTAAGAAACAAGGAAAGACCAACGCGTAACACTCTGAGTGAGCTGAAGCAAGCGAGGAAGGATGTACAAAAGGCTGCCAGGCAGTGTGCGAATGACTATTGGATCAAGTTATGTGAGTCCATTCAAATAGCAAGTGATAAGGGTAGCTCAGTAATATCTGACTAAGACCTGACACCAATATATATATGCAGATCCGAATGGCCGAATGGATAAGAACGGTGTTCTTAAACATGCGGTGTGCTGATGCCGAGGCTAGCGGTTCATCCCCTACACCGGACAGCTGGACGTGGTGCATTATACAACGTGCAGATGGTGCTGTTTGTCCATAAAAAAATTAAAATGACCATTCATTTCATCCAGTGATGTTGACAGCTTGAAGCCATGAGTTCTAAGATGGCTGGTAAGGCATATATTGTCTCTAAATCTTCTTTGACAATGTGGGCAAAGAATGTTCCAGGAGGAGGATCTCCTGCGGTGGTTTTTCTGTCCAGCATTTTTTTTCCACAGCTCATGCAGTCCTGTTTGCTTCACAGTAACTACACCCTTGCGTAATTATGTACGCCACGAATGTCGATCTTTGGCAGCAGTCTCCCAAGTGTCGTGATGAATTTCGAAAGCTTTAACTGAGATCTTCAGAGTAACATGTAGGTAGCGAAAATGTCACTGTCAAAATAAACATATAAAATCACATGAAGTTGTTGTGAAAGTAGTAAAAGCTATTGTGGTATTATTTTATTATTATTATTATTATTATTATTATTATTATTATTATTATTATTATTTATTATTATTATTAATATTATTATTATTACTATTATTAGTGGCGAAGGAGTTACGGACGCAGTTCGTAATCCCACATACCTGGGTTCGAAACACAGCTTTGGGCGATTTGGCAGTAGACCGCCTTGCGGATGGTTTTTTTACGAAATGGTATGGGTGCCGGTCGTTCAGAAAGCAATGACAAACTACTGAACGTAAACTTGCCAAGAGATCACAACAGCAAAAAATGCTAGTTTTCACTGCTAAGTCCTGTAAAAGATATGCATTTTTTGGCTCTGTTCGTGATTCCTGGGTAAGTTTACGTTCAGTAGTTTGCCGTTTCTTTCTGAACTACAGGCACCAATATCATTTTATAAAACACCAACGTTAGGGGGTCTGCTACCAAATCTCCCCCAGCTGTGTTTCGAAAACAGAATGCGTGCTAATCCCTAAGATGAACAAAATGTCTACTGGAGAATTTTGAAATAAAACAGAGGCGCCCTGTGATTGAGAAATATTTCTATGTCACACGGGTATCCAAACAATGAACAGTCTTTTGCGAATACTCGAGCAAGTTTTTCCAGAGTCTCTCGAGGAACTAAACTATAAGCCTCCATCATAGCTTCCTCTCGCTGACGTATTCTAATGTCTCTTGGTTCTGATTGCTCGTATGCCCGTATTGCAGCTGATGTGTAGTTTTCCAATGAAAATACACTGTCTTTGCCTTGATCCAGCGGAAGCGGAATCCTTTTGGAGATGAACCCTCTTATTTGAAGATGTTTCCATAATCTTTCGGCAGTTTCTAGATGACCAAGACAGCCATTAGGTCTGAAATAAAAGACAGGACAACGCATTACATTGTTTCTGACTGCTTTCTTTTATCTATATATTAATACTAGTGTATACTATAGTATATATAGTATATATAAGTATATGAATGTTGTGTCTAGGGAATATTAAGGCTTGGATTCGAGTCCTCTGAATGATAATAAAGATATAAGAAACGTGGGCGAGTTCTCTTCTTCATATGGTATTTCTCCAGAAAAACTTAGCCATGGCTCTATTATTCATAGGAAGGGAACTAGGCATACAAAGACACCCGTCCAACCTACAATGATAAGACTAATCTCCTGGAGAAAGATGTAGAAAGCCGGTCATGTAACCATAGACGTCAAAGTTGATGAAGCCTTTATAAGACAGGTTTAGGTCTATGTGTTGTCGACCTGTCACAGCAGCTCTCTATAATTTTTATAACAGTGACATATCACTACAATAAACAGCACGTTGGAACACAGGTTACAAGAACGTAAGGACAACTCCTGGTTCTAACTATAGCTTTTAATGTGGATTCAAACAGTGGGTTATGGGAATTCTAAAATCTGCATTACTACAATCTACAAAAACATGATAACAAAATAAAACATGAAATCAGTGTAAGACACTCTTTGATTACAAAAACCCAACAACCAGTTTCGTCTAACTTATCAACCTGAAAAAAAATTCAATACCAATATCTAGAATGGTTTTACCTCCAGAACAAACATAGCGTGCATACATTTACGTATGTTCATCTGAACCAAACATATTGCATGTCTACTAATAAATATTCTCTAACTATAAAAAGGTAGTCCATTAATATTGGATCTGGTTGTTGGTTGTGTCATTTTCCTAACTAAGCTCTTGGATAAGTAAATCCTGTGAGTCAGGGAAAATGTACGATCACCCCACACTGGACAGGACAAATACTATATCTACTCTCCACGGGATAAGACATGAGAAGAGGTTTCTGCACAGTATCTCTCCAAAAATCCTCTAACGTATCCATCGATGATAATAGTATAAGTTAATCATATTCCTGGCGGATCTCATTGATGGCTATCGCTGTCAAAGTGTTTCTCCGGCTGACTATTATAGGTAAGGGTGAGCTGGAACTATGGTGTTGAAATCCCATTTCGGGGGGAACATAACAGACAGACATAGGTAACTGTCCATGATTGTTCCTGATATATCTAAATAATGATGATGTTGGCCTGGACATTCTGGATCACTGACACTTTCGTATGTCTTGAGAGAAAGGTGGGTCTGCATCAAACGGTGCTTCCCCCAAGTGGCGGGGTTGGCCATACTACTATAACTGGTGAAGCAAGAACTATCCAGATGGGTTCTGTAATTGCTGGTTGAATGTATCAGTGCGGCGAATCCCAATAGGAGTGGCTATTACTCTTTGGTGGCTAGCAAAGGTAAATCCAAACATGTCTCTGTCGACATGGAAACGGAAAGGAGTGCCGTTACTGGTTCGAAATCTACAGCAGATTCATACACCCGCATCCAGGAAATTGAGAGACCAGTTCTAAAGCTCATGCAGACAATGGCTCCTCTGGTAATTTATGGCAGCCAACACTGGAAATCTCTCAGACGAAGTTAGTGGTAACTGATCAACTATAACTGGACCAAGCTCTTGTCCTGAGTTGAACAGCAACAAGGATTTTCCTCCAGACGCAAGTAGTTGTAAATATATGGTACCCATGGCTGGTTCCAATATCAATTGGTACTGTAGCTTGCCAATGCTTAATAACAATAGATGAAAAAGGGGGTAACCAGGATATGACTTCTTAGTAGTTGATTATTTGGTTGTTTCGGGATTTGAAATTTAAATATTGAGCACAACCCACTACTGGCAACGCCGATCGCATTCGCGATCGCGGGTTCTTAGTAGTTGTTGGAAAATAAAAGATGAATTGTTTTCCCTGTTTGATTGATACTCAGATGTAGTACCAACATAGAGGGTTAAGCCGGGGTTTAGCCTCCATCTCTTCAAAGCGAGTCGAAACACTACCACCTAGGCCAACTCTCTTGTGCAAACTAACGGTAACAAATTCTGTTTTGCATACAATCGGGATTTGTCCTTGTGACGTCATTTGAGGTAAACACCAGGTTGCCTCCCTGTCGGGACTATTTTCCGGTACATCAAAAGTCCCTCTCGCTGTGATCTATAGAATTCATTTCTCCTGTCAACAACAGGTGTCCTCAGGGGCAGACAATCCGTCCCTAACTTCACAAGAACAGTTATTCCCCCTTCTACTCCGAATACAACAGGCTTTTTCTCTCAACGACGATACATCAAACAAATGCCGACAAATATCTTGTTCCTAGGGAACTCTCTAAGACTTGTAGTTTACTTTGATCCGACTTGAGTTTTTCTACACTACTAACAAACAATTGCCACTGTGAATACAGACTGGTTCTCTGTTAGTGTATCATCTTATCGTTAACGACAGTGGTCTCGTGACAGTGTGTGTGTGTGTGTGTGTGTGTGTATGTGTGTGTGTGTGTGCGTGTGCGTGTACATATATGTATAGAGAGAGAGAGAGAGAGAGAGAGAGAGAGAGAGAGAGAGAGAGAAGAGAGAGAGAGAGAGAGAGAGAGAGAGAAGATATGGAAAGAATCAACACTGGGGGACGATGCATCAATAACATTAGATATGTAGATGATACAGTCTTGATTGCAGACAATGAACAGGACCTGAAAAATGTAGTAGATGCGGTTGTTGCACTCAGTGAACACTAGGGTTAGAACTGAATATTAAGAATACAGATTAAGGTCGTCAATGGAAAGAAGGAAATACCACAATGCCATATACGAACAAAACGAACGAACGAACGAACAAACTTTATTTTAAAAGGTAACAAATTGGGCACGCAGGCCCGTCTTACATTCGGTCCTTTCAATCACTCATCTTTCATTCATCAAATGAGTATGTTACATTAACATAGGGGAAAAAACATTGTCAAATTGATTTTGTAAGCATAAGCAATGCATATTACGCATGATACATTCACATGAGAAATTTAAAAAAAAACATTATCAAATGAATGTTGTAAACATAAACAGTGCATATTGCCATGTTGTGAGACACATCCCCCATCCACCCTCATATCCCGCAGCCACCAACACATCCCCCACCCACCAAACGTCCCCCACCCACCCACACATACCTCCACGCACTCACACAGAACCAGGCGAACATACATGCCGCCACACACCCACTGATCCCCCACCCACACACATTTCCCCAAGAAGAAGAAGAAGAAGAAGAAGAAGAAGAAGAAGAAGAAGAAGAAGAAGAAGAAGAAGAAGAAGAAGAAGAAGAAGAAGAAGAAGAAGAAGAAGAAGAAGAAGAAGAAGGAGGAGGAGGAGAAGAAGAAGAAGAAGAAGAAGAAGAAGAAGAAGAAGAAGAAGAAGAAGAAGAAGAAGAAGAAGAAGAAGAAGAAGAAGAAGAAGAAGAAGAAGAAGAAGAAGAAGAAGAAGAAGAAGAAGAAGAAACCACACACACATACCCCCGCCAACCCACACATCCCGCACCTATCCACACACATATCCCGCACTCTCACAATTTTCCCCACCCACCCACACACACATCAGCCAACCTACACCCACTCACCCACCCAATATTCGCCACCTCTCAACTACACATCCCCACCTATACACACATCCCCACCCATAAACACATCTCCCCACCTGCCCACACATATCCCCCACCCATAACCCAAAAACACACACCTCCCACCCACACACACCCCGCCACCCACATATACCCCACCCACACACATCCGCCGCTCACACACATCTTCTCACAACTACACACCTCCCCCACCTATACACTCATCTCTCACACACATCCACCCACTCACGTACTCATCCATCAACCACTCACACCCACACATCACCCACGGCCCATCAACACATGCATCTCTCATCTACCCTCCCACCCACACACACCCCAACCACCCAGCCAAACACACATCCCCCATCCTCGCATACATCCTTCAATCACCTGCACATCCCACACCTCCCCACCTCACACATCTCCCCTCCCACACAAAACTCCACCCATAAACACATTCCCCCCCCCACACACACATCCCCCACATACATTCCCCATACACATCCCCGTCCACACATCTCCGCATCCACTCATATATCCTCCACCTACAAACATCCTCACCACCCACACATACATCCTCCACCTACTCACATTTACCCCATCCACACTCACACACTCCCACCCACACAGACATATCCCTTTCACAGACACCTCCACACCCATTACACACCCATCCCCCAACCCACACAATCTCCTACACACCCATTAACCCACCCAAACACACACTCCCTACCCACACCCCCTCCCACCCCACCAACACCCACATACTTCCAACTATCCTCTCAAATATCCCCCCCCCCCCCTTACACACACACACATATCCCTCACACACACATACATCCACCACCGACTACAAATCCTTCACACATCCACACATCACCTATTAACCCATACACATCCCCCACACACAACCCCTCCACACATACATTTCCCACACCCCCCACACACACACCATATCCTCACATACACACCTATGCACACATCCTCACATCTAGACACATACATGATGCCTCACATGATCACTGAAACTAATAAGAACAAACTCCCACACTTTACACACAATTGAGACACTGACGATTGTCGTGAGAATTCTCGCAATAGCAAGAAGTGGAGAAAAAATTGTACATATACATTATGTAGCGTAAAATTTAGTGATGCAATTCAACTCTCTCTTTTCTCTCTCTCTCTCTCTCTCTCTCTCTCTCTCTCTCTCTCTCTCTCTTGCTCTCTCTCTTCTCTTGCTCTCTCTCTCTCTCTTTCTCTCTCTCTCTCATCTCTCTCTCTCTCTCTCTCTCTCTCTCTCTCTCCTCACTCTCTCTCTCTATGTACGAGTAAATGGGCATATTCTTAAGCAGTGAATCGGTACAGGTATCGCGGCACAGTCATAACATCTGATGGGAGATGTCGTGAAAAGAATAGAAACAAGAATTGCCATTGCAAAGGTAGCCTTTTGCAAGATGAAAAAGATACTGACCAATACAAAAATATCAATGGAAACAATAAAAGAGTGTTGAAGTGCTACATAGAACGTATTCTTTTGTATGGATGTGAAGCTTGGACAATAAGCAGTTAAGCTGAAAAAACAGCTGATGGCTGTGGAAATGTAGTTTCTGTGGAAAATGCAAAGAATTCCAAGGACAGACAGAAAAACCAATGAACAAGTCCTTCAAGAAACAAATGAAGATCGTAAACTGATTAGAGTCATTAGACGTAGACAGTCAAAAAATTTTTGGGCATGTTATGAGAATAAATGACTTGGAGAACTTGGTGACGACTGGCAAATCGAAGGGAAGACCGAGGAAGTAAATGCTTGGATGGCTTGGCCACGTGGCATGGTCGAGACAGGAAAACTGAGCTGATCCACGACTCTGGTGATCGAGTGGGATGGCAGAACATGACCGCCCATGCTTATTGGCATCACACACACACACACACACGCAATGCTGGTGTTGAAAGCAACGTATATAACTTATCGGTTGGGGTATCGTCATTGCACTCCGGACAGGTCCATAGGTGCTCAGATCCTCCCCCAAGCAGATGTATCAGTGTCCGGTGGCTAATAGTGCCAGTTCTGTGTTGGTTGACGAGGCCCCTCCGTTTTCCCGATGTACCTCCCGTATTTGGCCGTGCCAATTGCCACTTCCAAAGTCTCTCATTCAGGGCAGCGATGTGGATTCACTGACGTCAAAGTCTTCTGTTCTCAACATGTCTTTAAGGGACGTTAATAACATCGGCGCGATCCATGGGCTGGTTACCTACAGGGCCATTCATCCATGTCACTATCTGACATCGTCTGTAGGTCCCCATATCGGACGCCGTCTGGGCCTGGTGCAGTGTTGGGTGATTTCTTGATCATTGCGCGTAATGCCTCAGCAGGGATTACATATTCTTAGTCCGTCCCGGCCTCCTCGCACAATTGAGAGAGTGCCGTTGTGGCCCTATGTCTGGCGTGCTCGTCTTTCTGATCAATCTGCTCTATGTAGCGTGCAAGGAGAGCCTTCCCCTTATCCGCGTCCCACTTTTTCCATGTGAGGTCTGTGCATTGAAAGTCTAGAATACCCCTCCCTTGTGCAGCAACGTTCATGCTCTTATGGAGGCACCAGAATGTCGTGAGAGACCGCTCGGAGTACACCTTCATGCAGAACTCATCCCATTTCTCGGTCTTGACCTGTTTGGCGCAGGATTTGAATAATGTCATCGTCCAATGGTTCTCAGTCTTCAGGCTCGCCAACTCACCCTGTGGCATGTTAGCCAGACTGGCTTTTTGCCAGTCTTTGACAGCCTGCCTCTTTCCCAGCCATGCGCTCTCGACCTCACCGTTCCAGCAAGGCGGTTGCAACCATCTTTCTTGTCTCCTGCGGGAGGAAGTTAGTTTTCTTCTTCTGATCTTGCTTAAGGCGTCTTGAACAGTGTTGTCATACGGGAAGGCATTTGTCTTGTTTTCTTGACTTGTGGCCCTGGCTTTCTCGATCAAGATGAAGCAATGTTAGTGATCACTGTCGTGGTATCCCAGGTGCCCCACCGGCACCTTGGTGCGATGGTGAGCGACACCAGGCCCAAGTCAATGACACTGTCAGAATCACCTCGTCGGGTGGCCATTCTAGTGAACTTCCCATAATTCAGACAGACTAGGGCAGCAGCTATCATGGCATCCTCCGAATCTTCTCCTTGTCTATTGGTGATGTTTTCCCCCCATTGATTGCCTCTGGCATTGAAGTCCCCGCAGTAGATGATATGCCTTTCCTCCATAGCGAACAATCTCTCGTCGATCTTCCCGTTACACGCATAAACGTTCACAATTACAAGCTGCACTGGCGTCATTATTCTTATTGCCTGCTCTTCCAGGGCATCACTGTTCCAGGAGGACATGTCGACCTCAGACGCCAGTATTTTGTCGCGGACCAGAATGGCCTAGCCGAGGTGCCGCCTGTTATAGAAGCCCTGAAACCCCGCGAAATTGGCTGTTCTGTCGAAAAGAGCTGTGTTTCTTGTAAAACCACAATGTCGTTTCCGAAGAGTAGTTTTTCAAGAATGGGTCGGCGTTGATTAAGTGATGCACAGTTAGAGTACAGTACACGTAAACATAAGAAATAAATGGGGAGAAACCATACAGTACTCGAACGTGTCTGAGGCCTAACCTGTCACACTTTAACCGCGTTCTGGTGGGCGCCGGCTCGTTTACCACGATGTGTCCTTGCCGGGCGTCGTCTGGTCGTAATGTTAGGATTAACTATCGCCACCGGGCGCCGATGATACGCCGAAGGGAGTCCGGGCGGACGTGCACAAACTCCGTTGCACGGTCCGAACTCCATTTCACCTCGAAAACACACTTAATCCACAAACATTTTGAAAAAAAAAAACACGTTCCATTTTTTCCGGACGAAGACATGTCCCGCCATCTTGCTCCAAGGAAGTGACGTCGAATCCATAGATATATATATATGGATTCGACGTCACTTCCTTGGAGCAAGATGGCGGGACATTTCTTCGTCCCGTAAAACGGAACGTGTTTTTTCTTTCACCAAGCGCCCTGCCAGCTGGCTTAGGCGTTCATCTCTCTCCACAGATCTCGGTCATTCGTGTTTTGGAACAACTCTTGTGATGATATTCCTCCATGCCACTGTCTCAATCCATCCAGCATGACTCTCTTGGTCTGCCTCTACCTCTCCTTCGATTTATCTTTTCAGTTGTCACGATGTTTACCATATAAATTTACATACGTAATAAACCCTTAAGCAAAAAGAAAGCCTGAACAATAAAACATACTACCTTGAGATGTAATACTTCCATACTCTTTCTATGACATCCTTGATACACTGACTTCATTAGTTGTGTCAATGTCCTCGATATCACCCATGACCTCAGAGATGTCTATGTGAGCTCTGTGGAAGACCTCTCTGGAAATGAGACACGTGTACAACAAATATATAAACTATGCATAGACACACGATGTTCACGACATTTGGGCATGGAACTGCATGGCGTGGGAGAACTGGTGGAGCCCCTTGGCGGAAAGGCTATCAAGCTTGCCTGCTGGAGCCTGGGTCATGTGTACGAATCACCACCACAGAGGCGGATGTGTTTAAATGTGACCTGGGTTCCCACGTCCACTCAGTCGTAAATGAGTACCGGGAAATCGCCAGGGAGGTAAAGGCGGTCGGCCTAATGTTGACCACTCCATCCCTCGAGTGCTGCTTGCTCTATAAAAATGGGGACTGATTTATTACGAATCAATTCGTTTATAAATATAGTTAGTTAGTTAGTTAATTAGTTAGTCGCGGTTCTAACTTCACGGCAAAGGGCCACCCCCCTAAAGCTCAGTTTCTGTGCCAGTGAATATCACACAAAATGCTGGGGGATGCGTGGTCTCGAGGTATGGTGTCCGCCTCGAGTGCTGGAGGTCCCGGGTTCAGGCCCCGTTGAGGATCGGGATTCTTTCACGAGGACGTCTAGTAATATATTTCCTCTGGTGTCTGGGTAGTGAGATCGGACGCCCGTGTGCATTGTTGCGCACGTAAAAAATCCATAGGCAGTTGGAAATCGAAAAAGAGTAGCCTAACGGCGCTGCCCGAGCAAAATTTCGAGTTAAAAATCTACCCAAAGTATTTCAGGATCCTCATCGGTGCTACGGAGTTCGTGCACTGAGCTGAGTTTCTCCAGACTCAGGTTTGAGTTAGGAGGAGGACGGAGCAGTTATGGGTTACACCCTTGTGCCGTTATGTTGACCCATCGACTAAACTAAACTAAACTAATCACACAAAGTGCTCCTCACTATCCGATGTGAAAAGTGGAACATACAGCAGTCCCGACAAACCTACAGCACGTACAGGCACACTAATGCATAATGCACAGCCATAATGCCAACACCACAGTCCGCCACGAAACTGATCTACAAATACAATATTCTGCTGATCACTATATTAGATAGTTTTTTCACATATTTTTCTAAGTGGTAATAGTGCATCAGTGCAACTTTTATCTTTCCGAACACCGAATTGTACTTTGCTTAACTGTTATTCAACTTTGTGTCTAACATTGACAAGAAAATCACAAACAGCAAATTAGATGCTAAGGTGGATTTTAACTGTCCTGTAAGAGGACATGCAAGTAACTGATCGTATTTCTGTGAAAGCCTGGAAAACATAGCTGCTGTCGCAATCTGTACCCTGTGGATATATCCGCACCCATGCAGTGAGCTAGAGAGAAACAGGGCACATATGAGCATGTCGTGACTACAATGATGCCGTTTCTGTTGAATCAGTTAATAATGTTGCATATTTTAAATATGGTGCTTTCTTCTGATTGTCTTTTCCAAAGGACTCTCGATGAACGATGTTTTCGGCATCTCAACGTCAGCATTAGCTCTCAGAGGTACCTATCTTTGAGTCGCGGTCATCGGTGGAGCTGTATAGTCACGACAGAATCCGCACTCAATGAGAGTATGAACCCAGGGCCCTCGGCGGGACGGGTGTGTGAATACAACTTGTTTAATTGAACCGAGACATTTGACATGTAGATACTTAAATTTGCAAAAGCAGATTCATTATAGAAAACAATAGAAATGAAAGTCAATGAGCTCTGACTCTGACAGAACTGCGTGATGCTTAGAATTCTTTGAGGGCATGTCCTTCTACCCTAAGCGTGAAATCAGATGCTGGATAAAAAAAGCCCAGTTATTGGGAGGTCGCATCAATTTGATCTCAGGGTCAAAGATAAGGAGAATAAATCAAGAAACATTTCAACCCGATCACATTTTTGTTATACATCTTTTCAAGATTCAGAATCATACGCATATTAAACTTATTAGTTGTATATCCTTTACAAGACGTGGCAGTCAACCACATCATTGTTTGGCTGTTTGTGATTTCTTGGCAAGTTTACGTTCAGTAGTTTGCCATTACTTTCTGAACGATCGGCACTCATATCTTTGTATGGAAACCAACGCAAGGCGATCGCTTCCAAATCGCTCCTAGCTGGGTTTTAAACGTGGTTTGCAGGATTACAAATTCCTGTCGCAAACCCTTCGCCTCAGATCCAGTCATACACATATAGTTGTACCTCGGGTTACGAACTTAATTCGTTCCAGGACTCACTATCGTAACCCGAAACGTTCGTAACGCCGAAACACTGAAATCAATGAAATAAAGACAATCCGTTTCAAGATGAAGAAGTGTTCTTTTTATTAACATCCGGTCATTTACCTGACAAAAACGCAAAGAATACTTATACTTCGCGTATTAAATAAAGAGAAGAAACAACCAAATGGAAATTAAATGTAAATTTAAAAAAACTATTTAGTCTATTTTTATTACAAGAAAACGATCATGAGAAATTTGTCACTTTCTTTCTTATTCTGAATCATTAGTTTCAGGAGTATCTTGTCGCTGTTTCATGGCAGCCGACTGGGAATCTTTCTGCACCAAGAAACTATCAAGGGAAATTTGTCGCTTCCATTGCTGGAGAATCTTTTTGAAGTGGGCCGTCGTGTTATCATTCATCAGGCTTACTGCCCTGTTACTGTTAGCGACAAGTTTGTTTGGATGATGGTTCACAATGAAGTCTTCGACGTCTGCCCACTTGCTGCAAATTTCTTTAATCCTTGAATTTGAAACGGTCACTAACTCCTTAACATCGGACGACTGCCGCTCTTTTATGTCTTTAGCGGTTCATTCTGAAGAGCCACAAGCTCATCTGTAGTACTGTTTGTATTGTACACGATCGTTTGTCTCCAACGTTACACCTTGCTCTCTCTCTCTCGCTCGCCTTCGTTCGTAACCCAGGGCACTGTTCGTTACCCGAGACATAACATTTTCGAAGTTGTTTTTTGGGAAACCTGAATTGTTCGTGACCTGAGGCGTTCGTAACCCGAGGTACCACTGTATTAAGTTATCAATTTAGAAAAAGTCGAGGGAACAGACACACATACTGAAAGAAGAATACAAAAGGCACCAGTAGTTTTCATTGCACTAGGTTGTTGCATATCCTTTGCAGGACGTAGCAGTTCCACCCCAGCATTTTTTGGCTGTTCGTGATTTCGGGGCAAGTTTACGTCAGTAGTCTGCCATTGCTTTCTGAACGACAGGCGTCCATACCATTTTATTAAATAAATAAATAAAAAAAAACAGCTGTGTTTCGAACGCGGGTATGGGGGATTATGAACTGCGTAACTTAACGCCTTCTCCACGGAGCCAGCTTGCACTAGGTAACCTGTGAAAATCAAACTATTCTAAATCTGACGCTATTTTTAGAATATTTAACTCTATCATAAGATCAGTGCCATGGGTGAGGAAGAATTACTAAACAACTATAAACTCTCATTAATTGGCGCCTGCTCAGAATAGAAAGGCGAACATGTTATGACAGAAGCGCCAATGTGTAGTTCACGCAGAGAACTAGACAATACTCAGTGATTCAAGAGATGAAGAAAAGAAACACACACATTTATAGAAAACCTGCCAATATTATAACTAGAACGTCCTTCGTTTGAAGCCACCCTCCAGAATAAATAGAGAGATACCTAAAATATAGAGGAGAGAAAAAGAGTCAGAGATAGTACTATGGGGAGGACCGGGGGGGGGGGGGGGGGTTATGAGAGAGAGGTAGCAAAGGATACCTTAGTTTAGCATGAGTTGCTCTAGGATGTATGATCCATTAAAGGAAAAAATTTACTAACCGTACATCTGTCAAGAAGGTCTCCATTTTGCCAACTACTGTAAAGTCGAATTTACATGGTTCACATTGTGAAGATATGGTAGAAAAATGTTGCTCGAACATGTTCTTCTGTAACATGGCCTCAGCGAGTAGGGAACTGAATTCTTCGAAGGACACGTTACGATTGCACGGCAGCTTACGTGGGGAGGTCAGGCTCCTGTTAAGAGAATATCAAAACAGTGGTGAGAGATATAATAATTATAGCTGAAGTTTATCTTTATCAGTACTGGAGAAAGTCAAAGGAAGGTTGTATCTCAGAGAACAAGATGTAGTAAATGCATCACACTTACTTTATTCATATATTAACATTTAGCGTTCATAGTTAAGTTCATCTGTTACACTAATACACACAGGTAAGACGTTATTATCATCAGGTAAGTCAATATTATAATCAGTATCAACATTTGCATCGTCATCATCATCAACACCAGCATCATTACAATCACCGTGTCATCATCGTCATTAAGTCGCTAGCTAAATGACGTCCGCTATCAGAATTAACTAGGTCGCATTGATGATAAGAATATTGCCTGACACATACTGAAATAAGTTTTACAATTCAAATATCTTGGAAGTGTGATCACAGAAGATGGCAGAATAGACATATAAATCGAAATCATATGTTGAACAGCAAGTGCGCTTATATATCAGCTATCACCAATACTGAAACATCCACAGGCACCTACTTGTATGTCCGCAAAATGACGACACATAATAAATAGAATATTCACACCAACCGTATGCTACCAATGTCAAACTTGTACATTATCCAAATCACACTTACGAAAAATCAACACCTGAGAGATGAGATGCTTGAGAAGAGCTGCCATCTTAACAATCCGAGACTGAATAAGAAATTATATTATCAGACAGACAGTTGGATCAACACCTTGTGCCACATATATGAAATACAGAAGTTCAGATAGTTTGATCATCTCGTTAGAATACATCACCATCAACTACTAGCACTCGCCCTACATCAAAGAAGGTCTGCTACGAGAGAAAGAGGACGCCAGAGAAAAAAATGGATTGACTACATCAAAGACATTATACAATCACATGAAATGGCACTATCCAGTGCCACACATTGGGCACTGGAACGCCAATTAATCCTCCCCGCGACGCTTGACGGCAAAAGTGGAAGATGATGATGATGATGACATACTCTGTGAGCCAGGAATCACCTCATAGGCACGAGGTAGCGAAAAATATCAAACTTGAAATGAGATTTGAACACTTGCAGAGAGGAGTTAACTTTACGTAAGTTATCTTATGTTAAGCAATGTCGAGCCACATCACTGCACATAGGACATTCCCATGTATACACTCTGTCCTCCGATGCAGCAGATATCTCAAAGTATTTCTGCTCACTGTTCCCACCAGGATTTGGCTATGGCATCTTCTTTTCTGTCCTGGAAGGCGGCATTGTAGTAAACCAAAATAAAAGTAAAGTAATAAAATGTATGGGGCTAACCCTCCAATGCAATAGCCATCCGAAAGTATTTCTGCTCATTGTTTACGTAATGAGTTGGATATGGTATCTCCTATTTTCCCCTCGAAGGCGGCATTGAAGTAAACCAAATTGAAAGTAAAGTAATATTATTTTAAGGACCAATCTGTAGAGGACGGGTAATGTGGTAGATATAACACAGGCCGATTTTACTTACTAGACCATTTCAAGGTACCCAACAGGTCTTGAAGCCCAGTGCAATTTAAATATAATCCCCGCGTCAATGGGATTCGAACATAAGACCACTGGGTCAATAGGCACGCAGGAAAAGAACGGTGCTGTGGCAGAAAATGAGTGGTGTGGTCAATACAATGACGATCGCTTTTACCTTCCAGAACATTTCCTGGAATCCATTTAAGACCTTGCAGGCAAGGTCAATAATTTTAATGCGCGTCTTAGAGATTCAATTACATGATAACCGGACTGGCAGTCTGTCTGTCGGTTTGTCTATAGGTCGGTCTGTCTGTGTTGGCCGTTCAGGAAGCACTGGCAAACTAAATAAAAATCGTCTTGTAAATCATAAACAGCCGAGAAATTGTCGGTTAATGGCGACGTCCCGTAAAAGGACTTGCAACTAACATTTTGACTTATCTGTCTTTATTAGTCTACGCGACCTGCTTAGCTACAAATGCTATATACTAACATATGAATAAAGAGCGTGTCATGCATTGCCCACATCTTGTACTCTGAGATACAATCTTCCTTTGGCTTTCTCCAGTATTTGTAAAGTACTTGAAACTTGCTTCTTCTTATAGTCCATACCATGTGGAGTTGGTAATATTGTCTGTCCTCAGTCGTCTGTCTCATGGACTGTCAACCTTCTGATAATTCCGTACCGTGTGGTGTTGGTGATCAGGTCTACCTAAGGCCTTATGCCTCTTGTGATGCCAATCATTTATAATACTGATGTTCCTCATACCACGATGTCAAACTGTCCAGCATCCTCTCACTTAGTCCTACCCCCCCCCCCCCCCCCCCAGCTCTTTCTCTGTCCAGTATGACATAATAAATAGACTGTGGACTGTCCTCTCCTGACGCCCGTGACATGTTCTCTTTGTGACCTAACTCCTAAACATGGGAAAACAATCATTTAGCTGTAAAATGGAGATCTCGACACAACCTCATTGCTCGGAGACATCTATTACAAGTAAGAGAAATAAACAATATAACACTGTCTTCTAGACAAGTAACACTGTCTTCTACTCAACTTACTGATCTGTGAAGAAGTTAATCATCTTCAGTTGTACTGGTGTAGGAATCAATATTTTGTCCACATAGGCAGAGAAAAGTCTAGCAAATGGATCCCGCACAAATATGAATTTCATGTAAGTTGCAAGAATCTTCTTGAAATCCTGAAGGGTAGTGTTCCTTAACGTCATTGAATCAGGAATGCTGGGGATAATAGTGTACATGAAAGCATACTTTACGTTTTGAATTTGAATAGTGCAGATACACACAACTTATGTATACGCTCATAAAACAACAGTGAATGCAAGGTAAGAATAAACGGACGACATTCAGAACCCTTCACCAAACAAACAGAGATGGTAACAACACCAAGTGACGAACAGAACACAGAAGAAGAGCCAACGGCGAATTATACTAATACAGAACTCATGTTTGCGGACAATCAAGGACTAATAGCAAATTCAGAAGCAGAATTACAAGACCACATGAATTGACTAAACGAAGTGTGTAAGAAACATAACATGAAAATTAGCATAAGTAAAACAGAGGTAACGACTATAACCAAAGAACAAAAAACAACAAAGATGCATCTCGAAGAATACCCCCTAAAACAAGTAAAGAGCTTCAAGTATTTAGGAAGTATAAGATCATCAAATGGTAAATCAGAAGACGAGATAGAAAATAGATGCAATAAGGCGAACCAACTCATTGGACAAATGGTACCAATACTGAAGAACAAGCACGTAACAATAGCCACTTAACGCTTGCCCTATATATTTGGCAACGTCCCTTCAGGGCCCTCTGAATCCATTAAGAACCGTGGTCTTTGGAGACGGCGGGGGTCCGGGTGGGGTAGGGCGTGGGGGTAAGGTGTTGCCCATTTTACTTACTTCCTATGTGCACTGGTGCTCTTCATGTCATATAGGTGCAGTTTCCCAGAGTTGGTCTCATCGAGAACCTTAAACACTCTTTTCCAGAAGGAACTGCCGATCTGTTGATTAGAAAATCAAGCAATAGTGTTGAACGTAAGTAGTAAGAGACACGCAAATTAATTATGAAATGGGGTTTCGAACCCCCGATAAATCCTTCTTTACGGGGTTATCCCACCATCTTGTTTCGTCATAAAAGCGGACCTCATTTAAAAAAAAAATTGGCGGGTATTACCTTGGGGCTGGCTGTCATTTCCAGTTGTCCTGCTGACTACTTCCGATTGACTTCCGGTCCGGGGGGCGGGCGGGAGCGAATAGGTACCTCCGCCGACGCCTCCGCTTCCATCGACCGCTCCTGAGACCAATTAAAGACAACGAGGCATGCCCCGGGCATGTGGAATACTTATATAGATAAGTAGACCAACTAGTCGCGCGGCACCTGGGGTCGAGTCCCAATGTGTGTGTGTGTGTGTGTGTGTGTGTGTGGTAGTGTGTTGTTAGGGGATGTGAGGGTGCGAGGAATAGGTCCCAGTCATATAGATATCGAATCCTTCGATGAGGAGACCGAAATCAATATGACAGAGTGGAAATATTATTCATTCCATCACTCGAGATAACTCGAGTATCCATAGTTGGACGCAGGAATAAACTTTAGCACGCTGATAGCTAATTCGGCAGAAGTCCATGCCCATGTATCAACATTAAGCGAGTGGTGAAAATCTGGTTTAAAAATATACTAGACAGGCATACAATATTATTAAAAAATTAAGCTTAAAAATCATAATAAACGGCTAAATTTCTTGTATGTATACAGAGGATTTTAATGTGAATGTAAAAATATTATGCTCATTTTATACAATCAACATCGTATTAAAATATCTTTGAAAAATAAAATCTACGATAATAACCCTTATTATTTCCCCGTAATAAAGAATTGTCTCCCTTTTATTCTTCCTAATAATGTCCCCCTGAACGCTAGGCCTTAAACTGCGCGCACAGGTAAAGGTCACGCGCTGACCCATCAAGGCCCGCGGTGGCTGGTCGCTAATCAGAAAATCTCGCATTGCCATCGTCGGCCAGTATTCTAAGTATCTCGCTGAATGCTGAGCGTCGGCTAATCTGATGGCTCGTTTCGCGGGGCAGTTAACCGTGCCCATGCTTAGATCGCCTTAACATAAATTAAAGTATATTCAAGGGTAAAATAAAAAACAAACATCGGCTGTAAAATAGACATCGTCACTATGACTATGCTATTCTGGATATTTTAATTGTAACAATAACAGTGGTAAAGCTATTCATAACTCTACTGAATCACAATACGACGCCTAACAATTAGACTATAAACATGAATCGTAGCAGGAAATTAAAGCAGCACGTGCCATGCCGATCACACGCATTTCATTCAATGTTTTGCAGTGCAAGGAATGTACAACAAGCGGTCTACCCGGGTCTTCCGGGAATATCTTGAGAGCGCTCTATGTGAAGAGGGTGTATCACCAGCTAGTTGTCTATCTATTATAGGAAGACACAGTCAGCCCCAACATTGTTTGGTTGTGCGTGTGCCATCATGATTTGCCGTGTAATATCACAACCAAAGGTATGCCTCGTACTATAACTATGTGTCTATCTATTACATACTGCAGTCAAATTGTAATGCATTGTATTTACAGGACAACACAGTCAACCCCAGCATTCATGCTTTCTGGGCAAGGTTGTCGTTGACTTTCTGAACGACCGGCAACCATGATCTTCTGTTGTGTTTGTCTTCAGGATTACCATCAGCATCATCACCCACCACCACCAACAAAAATCATCATCATCATCATCATCATCATCATCATCATCATCATCATCATCATCATATCATCATCATCATCATCATCATCAACAGCATCATCATCTGAGGGTGACCGACTGGATGACTCATCACGGAGCTATGTCGGCGGGGGTGAACGTACGTGAACGTGTTCAGATATGTCTTTGGGGAAAACTGGTAGGATGACCAGAGTGTACTGACAGCATAACGATACAGCCCGAGACACTTGGGTAATGGTCACAGCTATCAAATATCGCGACGGCTTCGGTCATATGGCTAAGGTATACAATCGAAACACGTGACTAAAACTGGCTAAAGATGGCGTCACACTCGCTCACATGTGTAATGGTACAACCAAGTGGCTAAAATCGATCAAAGATGGCGCTTTAGCCTGCACGATGTCTTATGGGATACAGTCAAAACACGTGACTAATGACTCAACCAGTCAAAGATGGTAGTCGCATACCGGTCACATGACCAGACAGTGCATAATATTCTGCTGTCATTCTACGTCAGCAAATAGCGTGTACAAGACGACCACCATTCACCGTCTAGAAGTACCGGTCTCAGTGAACACCAAACAGCTCACAATGTTACAAGTCGCTAACGGTAAGTCGGTTTTTGATAAATCTTTCACATTTTCGTTGTGTTTCTCCAAGTAGGCATACGGTTAACCTAACAATACTAGTAATAAAACGGGATATATGGTGCTAGACGCCTATATTGAAGATTCAAGCCATTTCTTTCTATATTATTGTAGGCTGGGTCGACATGGAATAGAGCTGACATTCAAACTTTTTAACACAGCACTATGATGGTACCGTAATAATATAGGTAGTAATGTGTAGTCATAGGGGAAGGTGAAAGTGTACTGCGGGGTCTACATACCCATTATCGATAGAAATATATGGACTGTGTAACAGAGGGTACATGCCAGATACAGAGCTATTATTTATAATATGTATTTCTATAATGCTGGTAAAGTACCTTATTCTTATCTGTTTTACAGATACAGATGTCCACGAAAACATAATTAGCAAACTATGGAGCGTACTAAGAGCAGACCCAAACAGCTATTGCATGGCGTGTCTTAATGTCCCACAAAATTAATGTAATAGTCTGGCGCGATACATGATGATGTTGATGATGTTACCCATACCAGCATCCCTTGCAGTGCCCTGGGGTATGATGGGAAGCCGCTCTGGAAGCATGAATAAATAGAGGCGCGTGTCAGTTTCCCGGTCTCTCAAAACCAGACAACCGTGGCCGAAGGAGCGATTAGGTAGATCGCTGTAGAGATGTAGATACCATCAAATAGGGAGGCTTTAACCAGCCCTCCCCAGTCACTGGACTCTTGGTAGTGACCCCTGGCCATGTTTGTGGGTTGTAGAGCAAACTTGAGCCCCGGCTCTGGTTAATGTCGTAGGCCACTCACATCCCCTTTCGTATACCCTTCGTATACCTGTTTATGCGTGTTTATGCCACTATATCTCTGCTGTTAGGGTTATAGTTTTGTTACTCGTTATGTTATGGTTTTTCGCTGTATCTGGTCCCAGTCGACTTATGTGATGCGGGTGTCTTGTGTGGGTATTGAGGGTGCCCTTCGACTCAACTGAACATGATTGAGGTCTCACTGTCATTTAGAGACCGCCCCTGTAGTTAGTACTAGGCAGTAGTTATCTCTAACTGTGGGCTTTCAGATTCCCATTTCTGTATGTACCAACTGTCCATGAGTCCTGAGATGATTACAATAGAGAGTCCATACCTGCTGTTATGTTGTTGTTTACATTGAGGTTTCTTTGTTGTGATGTCCTCGTTGGTTTGTGGAGATGGGTACCTAGTCATGTGCATAGCGATGTTAGGCAGCAGTGATTACTGTGGGAACATAGGTTCCCATTTCTGTATATGTCAGTTATGTGACCTGTCAAGATGCCTGTTTGTCCCTAAACCATGCAGTTTTGTCAATAAAAACCTAATTTTGTTGTTCTTAATTTGTTTTGTTTAGTCTGTAGTCTGTGGTGTAAACTCATTGATCCTGTTACAGTCCAGCAGTGTAATCTTCTGTCTGGGGTGTACAACAGTACATCCCCCGCCCTAAGAACTCCTGGAATCTTCTGTCTTAATTCTACCCCTTTTCTTGTTAATAGAGGAGGATATACACAGTGCTCTTTCTCTATTTCTCCTTATTGTCCTTTTCTTCTCTGGCCCATTAAAAGTCAGTGTTGCGCTTCTTTATCTTTGAGCACTTAAGTATAGGAAATTACATCTTCCTGTCCTTATTATTCCCCCTCCTATGACATTAAGAAGCCGAAAATCCATTCAGTCACTCTTGTGATTATGGTAAGTGTGGTAGTTTTGCGGACCTAGTAACGGTTCGAATGCGGGATGTACTACAACAGAACTTCACCAAACAAGAAATAAGCACATTAAGTCTGAATAGAATTGAGGAGTGCATCCTCGACTATACTCGACAACAGGATACTCCAGAACCATCATCACCAAACGTCGAGCGAACATCGTCACCGGCATCCTTCACATTTAGTCAATCCACACTAGCAGACGAGTATTAAAACACCTACATAAAAACAAAATGGTTGTAATATACTTACAGCTCTATCTTTAATAGCTGACTAGATCTCAATACGAAGAAAACTACAATGGGTGTGAGGAGATATATATATATATATATATATATATATATATATATATATATATATATATATATATATATATATATATATATATATATATATATATATACACACACACACACACAGACTGTAGCTCACAGTGACAACAACGCAAGTAACACGGCACCCTCTACGCTATCTATTTCACCATGGCTAGAGGTCATGTGGCGAGCATGACCCACATTCCCCAACCCAACTCAAACATACAACAGGTCAACAAGCGGGTAATAGAACGCCTAGTCGCGCCATACGAACAGCCACGTCAGCGTAATCTGAACCGCTTGACCTAAGAAATTGGCTGAAACCGGTTTACGCGTGGCTAAAAAACTAGTATATAAACCCGAGGCTGGTAACACTCAAGCATTGTGATCAGAAGATGACTACAGACCTCAAGACTGTGCCTGCTAACTGGGTCTCCATGACTCGTCGTGGTGAGACTATTAGACCAGTGGGCGGTGGTGATAAGACCGTGTATGTCTCATCCCACAGAGGAACGAGCACGGTACACATCCGAAGATTTTACGGTGAAGCCGACCAAAAATTCCCGAATAAGACGGGTATGACACTTACTCGACAAGAATATGAACAGATGAGCGCCATGCATCGCGAGATCCTTGCTGACTTTGACAGACTCAACCAAGTTAACCAAACCAGTAACGAAGTCAAACAAGGTACTAACAGAGAGAAGCAAGTCAGTAACTAAAACATTCAAGTCAGTGCTCATGTCAAACAAGGCACTACCAGAAGCAATCAAGTCCAAAACACTCAAGTCAGTGCTCAAGTTAAACAAGGAACTAACCGAAACCACCAAGTAGACGCATACTATACCGCCAGTTTTCAACCCAGCTACAGTCAGATGTGTGATGACCCCACCAACCAGATGTGTGATGAGTCCAATAGCCAGCTGTTTGATGTGCAACAAGACACCAACCGAGGCAATCAAGTCCAACACACTCAAGGCAGTACTCAAGTCAAACATGGTACTAAACGAAGCCACCAAGTAGAAGCATACTATACCACTAGTTTTCAACCCAGCTACAGTCAAATGAGTGATGACCCCACCAACCAGATATATGAAGAGCCCAATAGCGAGATGTTTGATGTGCCCGACACTCAGATGATTGATGGCCCGTTGTCTACAATACTCAGATGTCAGCCCACCAATCAGGAGACCAGTCCTTATGACTACATTACCAATTGACATATACATACCAGGCTACCAGCCGGAAAAACCAATCTACTCAGACAGTGGTGTGAAGAACCAGAAACAACATACAATTTGTATAGCTCTATATGTGAAAATAAAATGTTTTGCTGATACTATGTATACGGCTCATATCACATCATCCATTTCGTATAATGACCATTATGCATGTTTTGTTGAAAATTATTATTCTTGTAAAATGTACTGAAATACTGTAAATAAAACAGGTATATAGATTATAATTACGTCTTGGTTGTTGAATATTTAGTGTTTACGGTGTATATAGTTGTCATGTGGTGAGAGAATGAAGGGCAAAAATCTGGTCAAGTAATAAATTTGTTAGCCAAATTGGGAAAAATTTGGCTACATTTCAACCAGACTTATAAAAAAAAGGTCACCCAAATTATGAAAAGTAGGACATTTGTTAACCAAAGTGAAAATTTTGGTCACATTTCAACCAAACTTATAAATATCTCAGTCAAACTTATGAAAAGTAGGAACATTTGTTAACCAAATAGTGAAAAGGTTAGCCAAATTTTCAAACCAAACTTATAAAAAGTCTCAGTCACAACATATGAAAAGTAGGAAAATTTGTTAACCAAACGTGAAAAGTTTGGCCAACTTTCACCCAAACTTATGAAAAGTGGGAAATTTGTTGTCCAGCATGTGAAAAAGTTTGACCAAATTTCACCCAAACTTATGAAAAGTAGGAAACTTTGTTAAACAAATGGCAAAAATCTTGGCAAGTAAGAAAATGTGTTAACCAAATGTGAAAGGTTAGCCAAATTTCAAACCAACTTATAAAAATCTCAGTAAAACATGTGAAAAGTAGGAAAATTTGTTAACCAAACGTGATGTTCGCTCGACGTTTGGTGATGATGGTTCCGGAGTATCTGTTGTCGATTATAGTCGAGGATGCACTCCTTAATTCTATTCAGGCTTAGTGTAATTATTTCTTGTTTGGTTAACTTCTGTACATCCCGCAATCGAACCGTTACTAGGTCCGCAAAACTACCACCCTTACCATAATACTTAATATGTTTCTATCGATAATGGGTATGTAGACCCACAGTACACTTTCACCTTCCCCTATGACTACACATTACTACCTATATTATTACGGTACCATCATAGTGCTGTGTTAAAAAGTTCGAATGCCAGCTCTATTCCATGTCGACCCAGCCTACAATAATTTAGGAAGAAATGGCTTGAATCTTCAAATATAGGCGTCTAGCACCATATATCCCGTTTTATACTAGTATTGTTAGGTCAACCGTATGCTTACTTGGAGAAACACAACGGAAATGTGAAAGATTTATCAAAAGCCAACTTACCGTTAGCGACTTGTAACATTGTGAGCTGGCTGGTGTTCACTGAGACTGGTACTTCTAGTCGGTGAATGGTGGTCGTCTTATACACGCCATTTGCTGACGTAGAATGACTCAGCAGAACATTATGCTCTGTCTGGTCATGTGACCGAGTCGACTCCATCTTTGACTGGTTGAGTCATTAGTCACGTGTTTCGGATGTATTCCATAAGACACGTGACCGGCTACAGCGCCATCTTTGATCGGTTTTAGCCACGTGGTTGTACCCTTACCCATGTTAGCGAGTGTGACGCCATCTTTAGCCGGTGTTAGTCACGTGTTTCGATTGTATACCTTAGCCATATGACCGGAAGCATCGCTATATTTGATAGGCTGTGACCATTACCCAAGTGTCTCGGCTGTATCGTTATGCTGTCAGTACACTCTGAGTCATCCTCCAGTTTTCCCCAAAGACATGTCTGAATACGTTCACGTACGTTCACCCCGCCAACATAGCCCCGTGATGAGTCATCCAGTCGGTCACCCTCAGATGATGATGCTGTTGATGATGATGATGATGATGATGATGATGGTTATGGTGATGGTGGTGATGGTGATGGTGATGGTGGTGGTGGTGGTGGTGATGATGATGATGATGATGATGATGATGATGCTAATGATGATGATGATGATGATGATGATGAGGGAATGATGATGATGATGATGATGATGATGATGATGATGATGGTGATGGTGGTGATGGTGATGATGATGATGATGATGATGATTGATGATGATGATGATGATGATGATGATGATGATGATGATGATGATGATGATGATGATGATGATGATGATGATGATGATGATGATGATGATGATGATGAATATGATGACAATGATGAACATTTTTGTTGGTGGTGCTGGGTGATGATGCTGATGGTAATCCTGATGACAGACACTACAGAAGATCATGGTTGCCGGTCGTTCAGAAAGACAACGACAACCTTGCCCAGGAAGCATGAATGCTGGGGTTGACTGCGACGTCCTGTAAATGCAATGCATTACAACTTTACTACATTATGTAATAGATAGACACATAGTTATAGTACGAGGCAAACCCATGATCATGATGGCACACGCACAACCAAACAATGTTTGGGCTGACTGCGATGTCTTGTAATAGATAGACAACTAGCTGGTGGTACACCCTCTTCACATATAGCGCTCTCAAGATATTCCCGGAAGGCCCGGGTAGACCGCTTGTTGTACATTCCTTGCACTGCAAAACATTGAATGAAAGCCGTGTGATCGGCATGACACACGCTCCTTAATATCCTGCTACGATTCATGTTTATAGTCTAATTGTGAGGCGTCGTATTGTCATTTCAGTAGAGTTATGAATAGCTTTACTAGTTTTAATTTTACAATTAAAATAACCATAATAGCTCAGTCATAGTGACGATGTCTATTTTACAGCCGATTTTTCTATTTTACCTAGAATATACTTAACTTATTTTAAGGTGACCTAAGCATGGGCACGGTTAACTGCGCCTCGAAGCGATCCATCAGATTAGGCGACGCTCAGCATTCAGCGAGATACTTAGAATACTGGCCGACGACGACAATGCGAGATTTACTGATTAGCGACCAGCCAGCGCGGTCCTTGAAGGGGTCAGCGCGTGACCTTTACCTGTTAGTTATAGGCTAGCGTTCAGGGGGACATTATTTAGGAAAGAATAAAAGGGAGACAATTATTTATTACGGGGAAATAATAAGGGTTATTATCGTAGATTTTATTTTTCAAAGATATGTTAATACGATGTTGATTATATAATACTAGCTGACCCGGCCCGGCTTCGCCCAGTCCTTGGTGGGGAGCATCTCATTTAATTCATATAAGTAGTCATATAAGTTCCCGTTCCCGTTACCGACTGTCTGTCTGTCTGTCTGTCTGACCCGGCCCGGCATCGCCCAGTCCTTGGTGGGGAGCATCTCATTTAATTCATATAAGTAGTCATATAAGTTCCCGTTCCCGTTACCGACTATCTGTCTGTCTGTCTGTCTGTCTGTCTGTCTGCCTGTCTGTCTGTCTGTCTGACCCGGCTTCGCCCAGCCCCTGATGGGGAGCATCTCATTTAATTCATATGAGTAGTCATATAAGTTCCCGTTCCCGACTGTCTTCTGTCTGTCCGGTCTTCCTGCCTTCTGTCTGTCTGTCTAATCATTTATTGGTTGCAGTTAGAACAACCTTAGATAAACGAAGACCAACCTTACAAAAAGCATTAGAAAGAGCACTTGAAAGATCTTTACATCTTCCCCAACAATTAACTTGGGTAAATGGAGCAGCGGCAGCAGCAGCAGAAGAAGAAGAAAAAGGAGGAGTAGGAGCTGGGAGGAGGAAGAGGGAGGATGGAGGGAGGAGGAGGAGAAAGAGAGAAGAGGAGGATGGAGGAGGGAGAGGGAGGAGGGGGAGGAGAAGAGGAAGAGGGTAGGAGGTGGAGTAGGGGAGAGGAGAGAGGAGGAGGAATATAACGCATATGCCTGTAGATTTAATAATGGCTGAAGTTGTTCCATGTCTTCTTAGAGTTGGCGACAGTGTAAAGAAATATAAAATCTTCAAACTTGATAGAGATAAGGTAACTATTATTTATTCATTCTTTAAGCAAAAAAAGATGAGTTACAATGTTATGCATTATGCATTATTTTTATGAAAACTTTGAAAATGCCTTACAGATTGTATCATTATTTATTATAACTCATATGCCGGTACATAACTATGGACAAAGAGTTTATAAATCTTTGAAAACGATGCCACAATATGACTATAAGTTATACAGAAAAGTTATGCCCCTTGAAATAACTTTTACAGAGGTTAAGTCCCCTGAGATATATGAAATTATAATGAAAAATGAAAATGAAATAATATTGGGTAAGCAGCCGAATTTCACACTAAAAAATATGACAGTGGGCTGCGCTGGAATGAAAGGAAGACGTGTAGAAATTTCATCTCAATCGGATGGGCCGTTCGCGAGCGCATAAAGGACATAGGGACATACAGACAGACAGACAGACGGACGGAGATCGCCTTTTATATATAAGATACAAGCATCGCTATGACAAAAGCATCACTTTGCACAATGGAAACATACTCACCAATTTAAAAAAAATATCTCTTTAGCAGTGAGATAACGCGTTGTGAAGTTCTATAACATATACTGTTGTAAGCATGTGCACCATGAAGAATAAGCAGGCAAGATGAGAACCATCTATTGTCAGGCAAGTTGAGAACCATCTATTGTCAGGCAAGTTGAGAACCATCTATTGTCAGGCAAGTTGAGAACCATCTATTGTCAGGCAAGTTGAGAACCATCTATTGTCAGGCAAGTTGAGAACCATCTATTGTCAGTAAAAATGTAGCTTTTGATGAAATTCTGCATGATGAGTGGCGCTGGTGATCATGTCTGTCACAATCTTCTGTCTCTTGTGCTGTCAATCATTTCTGGTATTGATGTTCCTCCGCGCCATGAGGTCAAACTGTCCAGCATCTTCTCTCGTGGTCTGTCCCTGTCTCTCTTCCCTCCCAACTTTCCTTTTGTGAAGATACACTCCAGAGTTCAACTTCTCATATTTGACCAAAGAATGTTGACTGTCCTCTTCTGATCTGAGTAACCAGTTCTGTTTCTAACAATGTTCATCATTTAGTGCCTTGTCGGCTGGCGTAGGCATTCATGCCCCTCCACAAATTGCAATCTCCGACGGCATAGATCAGTTCCTGTGTTGACTCTCTTCCATGCCATGACATAAGAGTGTCAATAATTTTCTCACACTGTCTTCCTTTAACTCTGTTTCCACGAATCTTTATTGTTGTCATACCAAGTTACAGATTTTGTCTTCTCATAATGTAACCAAAAAATGATGACTGCTTTTTTCTGCTGTTTGTCATAAGTTGTCTTTGCGGCTTCAATCAATCAATCATGTGCCATGCCGGAAAGCGTGGGCGGTCATGACTCGCCATTTCACTCGATCACCAGTGTCGTGGATCAGCTCAGTGTCCTGTCTCGTCCATGCCATGTGGCCAAGCCATCCAGGTATTTTCCTCTCGGTCTTCCTCTTGGTCTGTTCCCTCGATCTTGCCAGTTGTCAATAAGTTCTCCAATCCATTTCTTCTCATAACATGTCCAAAAAATTTTGACTGTCTTCGTCTAATTTCTCTAATCAGTCAACGATTTTCATTTGTCTCCTGTAGTACTTGGTCATTGGTTTTTCTATCTGTCCATGGTATTCTTTGCATTTTCCTCAGAAACCACATTTCTGCAGCCATCAGATGTTTTTCAGCTTGACTGCACATTGTCCAAGTTTCACATCCATACAAAAGAACAGGCTCTATGTATCCCCTCAACACTCTTTTTCTCGTTTCAATTGACATCTTTTTATTGGTCAGAATGTTTTTCATCTTGCTAAAGGCTACTTTCGCCATGGCGATTCTTGTTCTAATCTCTTCAAGCATCTCCCATCAGATGTTATGACTGTTCCGAGATAATTGTATCGATTCACTTGTTGAAGAATATTCCCATTTACTTGTATATTACATTGTGGTACTTCGTTCTTCCTAGTGACGACCATAACCTGTGTCTTCTTACAATTTAATTCCAACCCCAGCTGCTCACTTTGTACAACAACCGCATCTACTAATTGTTGTAGATCCTGCTCATTGTCTGCAATCAATACTGTATCATCTGCATATCTAATGGTATTGATGTTTCTTCCTCCAATGCTGATTCCATTTATATCTTCTACATTCTGAAAATATTTTCACTATATAGGGAAAAAATTATCTGGAGACATTATACATCCCTGCGGCTTAGCTTCCCTTAAAGCGTCCAGTTTGCTCATTTTGGCTGTCCAATTAATTTTCAGCATTCTTCTATAAATCCACATCTCCAAGTCTTCTATGGACTTTTTTCACAGTTTAGTAATTGTCCAAGATTCGCAGCCGTATGTTAAAATTAGTTCAATGTAAACATGCAAGAACTCTTTTTCTATCGCATTTTGTGTGTGTCATATTCTGTTCTTTACCCTGCGCAAGGATGACACGCAAATTCGTGAAGCGTTCCATATTTTTTTATACTTTGGTCTGTCAAGACTGCAAGGTGCCACTCATCTCTGTGATGAATCTTCCATCTAATGTTATTCGAAAGTAACGATAATAACTAAATGTAAATATGCTGTCTTACCTTTGCAACTGAGCAGTAGAGCAACCCATACCGCTTGTTGATGAAAACATTATCCACAAATGGAACAGGACTCAAGTAGTCAGCTTTCACTTTCTCCAGTTCCCCCGTAAATTGTTGGAGTCTTTCACACTCACTCTTTAGCTTCGAGATTCTAGACTCAATCGACGGCACTGTTAGCTTAATAATTTGTATAATCCTCGTTAATCACACTGACATAGATACACTCATGCACTTACATACAAACTTTCACGCACACAAAGCGACATTTCACACGCGTTCGCATATACGCATACATACATATATCATCATCATCACCACAATCTTCAACCCGCGCCTTGTCAACTGATTGGGTGGGGGGGGGGGGGGGGGGGGGGGAAATCACGCTTCGCCACAACTAACAATATTTATCAATTCGTAAGCTCACACACTTCCCTGCCATAACACAAAGATATATACAATGTGTCCTTCTATATCTCTTTCCACATATCTTTTCAGTTGTCACAATATGTTCTAGCAACGACTGCCTCAATCTGATGTTTGTGATACACTTTCTGTGTGTATGGACATCTTTCAAATCGTTTAGACTGCTCATTTTGAGTGACTAAGACATTTTCAGAGAAGAACAGCATAATATTCGGAATAATAATGAAGGACCATCAATTTTGAAAATGGGAGTTCAGAATGCTCTTATTAAGAGCATCTGAACCCATTTTCAAAATGAATGGTCCTACATTATTATTCCGAATATTATGCTGTTCTTCTCTGAAAATGTCTCGTCCACGTCAAACTCAATGAGCAGTCTCTAAAACGATTGAAAGATGTCCAACACACAGAAAGTGTATCACAAACAATCAGAGTGATGGCAGTCGTTGCTAGAACATATTGTGACAACTGAAAAGATATGTGGAAAGAGATATAGAAGGACACATGGTATATATCTTTGTGTTAGGCAGGGAAGTGTGTGATGCTTACGAATTGATAAATATTGTTAGTTGTGCGAAGCGTGATTTCCCCCACCCCACCCCACACCAATCAGTTGAACAAGCGCGGGTTGAGATTGTGGTGTATGATGATGATATATGTATGTATGCGTATATGCGAACGCGTGTGAAAATGTCGCTTTGTGTGCGTGAAAGTTTGTATGTAAGTGCATGAGTGTATCTATGTCAGTGTGATTAACGAGGATTATACAAATTATTAAGCTAACAGTGCCGTCGATTGAGTCTAGAATCTCGAAGCTAAAGAGTGAGTTGTGAGAAGACTCCAACAATTTACGGGGGAACTGGAGAAAGTGAAAGCTGACTACTGAGTCCTGTTCCATTTGTGGATAATGTTTCATCAACAAGCGGTATGGGTTGCTCTACTGCTCAGTTGCAAAGGTAAGACAGCATATTTACATTTAGTTATTATCGTTACTTCGAATAACATTAGATGGAAGATTCATCACAGAGATGAGTGGCACCTTGCAGTCTTGACAGACCAAGTATAAAAAATATGGAACGCTTCACGAATTTGCGTGTCATCTTGCGCAGGGTAAAGAACAGAATATGACACACACAAAATGCGATAGAAAAAGAGTTCTTGCATGTTTACATTGAACTAATTTTAACATACGGCTGCGAATCTTGGACAATTACTAAACTGTGAAAAAGTCCATAGAAGACTTGGAGATGTGGATTTATAGAAGAATGCTGAAAATTAATTGGACAGCCAAAATGAGCAACGGACGCTTTAAGGGAAGCTAAGCCGCAGGGATGTATAAGTCTCCAGATAATTTTTTCCCTATATAGTGAAAATATTTTCAGAAATGTAGAAGATATAAATGGAATCAGCATTGGAGGAAGAAACATCAATAACATTAGATATGCAGATAATACAGTATGATTGCAGACAATGCACAAGATACTGCAACAATTAGGTAGGATGCGGTTGTTGTAACACAGTGAGCAGCTGGGGTTGAGAATTAAATTAAGTACAAATTAGGTTATGGGTCGTCACTATGAAGAAAGGAAGTTACCACAATGTAATAGTACAAGTAAATGGGAATATTCTTCAACAAGTGAAATAGGTACAATTATCTTCGGAACAGTGATAACAGTTGATGGGAGATGCAATTGAGAGGAGGATTAGAACAAGATCGCCATGGCAAAGTAGCCTTTAGCAAGATGAAAACATTCTGACCAATAAAAAGATGTCAATTGAAATGAGGAAAAAGAGTGTTGAGGGAGGTACATTAGAGCCTGTTCTTTGTATATGAAATGTGAAAGCTTGGACAATGATGTCGAAGTCAAGCTGAAAAGCATCTGATGGCTAGCAGAGAATGTGGTTTCTGAGGAAAATTGCAAAGAATACCATGGACAGACAGAAAAACCAATGACCAAGTACTACAGGAGACAAATGAAAATCGTAAACTGATTAGAGAAATTAGACGAAGACAGTCAAATTTTTTGGACATGTTATGAGAAGAAATGGATTGGAGAACTTATTGACAACTGGCAAGATCGAGGGAACAGACCAAGAGGAAGACCGAGAAGGAAAATACCTGGATGGCTTGGCCACATGGCATGGACGAGACAGGAACACTGAGCTGATCCACGACTCGGTGATCGAGTGAAATGGCGAGTCATGACCGCCCACGCTTTCCGGCATGGCACATGATTGATTGATTGAAGCCGCAAAGACAACTTATGACAAACAGCAGAAAAAAGCAGTCATCATTTTTGGTTACATTATGAGAAGACAAAATCTGTAACTTGGTATGACAACAATAAAGATTCGTGGAAACAGAGTTAAAGGAAGACAGTGTGAGAAAATTATTGACACTCTTATGTCATGGCATGGAAGAGAGTCAACACAGGAACTGATCTATGCCGTCGGAGATTGCAATTTGTGGAGGGGCATGAATGCCTACGCCAGCCGACAAGGCACTAAATGATGAACATTGTTAGAAACAGAAACTGGTTACTCAGATCAGAAGAGGACAGTCAACATTCTTTGGTCAAATATGAGAAGTTGAACTCTGGAGTGTATCTTCACAAAAGGAAAGTTGGGAGGGAAGAGAGACAGGGGACAGACCACGAGAGAAGATGCTGGACAGTTTGACCTCATGGCGCGGAGGAACATCAATACCAGAAATGATTGACAGCACAAGAGACAGAAGATTGTGACAGACATGATCACCAGCGCCACTCATCATGCAGAATTTCATCAAAAGCTACATTTTTACTGACAATAGATGGTTCTCAACTTGCCTGACAATAGATGGTTCTCAACTTGCCTGACAATAGATGGTTCTCAACTTGCCTGACAATAGATGGTTCTCAACTTGCCTGACAATAGATGGTTCTCAACTTGCCTGACAATAGATGGTTCTCATCTTGCCTGCTTATTCTTCATGGTGCACATGCTTACAACAGTATATGTTATAGAACTTCACAACGCGTTATCTCACTGCTAAAGAGATATTTTTTTTAAATGGTGAGTATGTTTCCATTGTGCAAAGTGATGCTTTTGTCATAGCGATGCTTGTATCTTATATATAAAAGGCGATCTCCGTCCGTCTGTCTGTCTGTCTGTATGTCCCTATGTCCTTTATGCGCTCGCGAACGGCCCATCCGATTGAGATGAAATTTTCTACACGTCTTCCTTTCATTCCAGCGCAGCCCAATGTCATATTTTTTTAGTGTGAAATCGGCTGCTTACCCAATATTATTTCATTTTCATTTTTCATTATAATTTCATATATATCAGGGGACTTAACTCTGTAAAAGTTATTTCAAGGTGCATACTTTTCTGTATAACTTATAGTCATATTGTGGCATCGTTTTCAAAGATTTATAAACTCTTTGTCCATAGTTATGTACCGGCATATGAGTTATAATAAATAATGATACAATCTGTAAGGCATTTTCAAGTTTCATAAAAATAATGCATAATGCATAACCATTGTAACTCATCTTTTTTTGCTTAAAGAATGAATAAATAATAGTTACCTTATCTCTATCAAGTTTGAAGATTTTATATTTCTTTACACTGTCGCCAACTCTAAGAAGACAATGGAACAACTTCAGCCATTATTAAATCTACAGGCATATGCGTTATATTCCTCCTCCTCCTCCTCTCCCCTCCTCCACCCTCCTACCCTCTTCCTCTTCTCCTCCCCTCCTCCCTCTCCCTCCTCCATCCTCCTCTTCTCTCTTTCTCCTCCTCCTCCCTCCACTCCCTCTTCCTCCTCCCCAGCTCCTACTCCTCCTTTTTCTCTGTCTTCTGCTGCTGCTGCCGCTGCTCCATTTACCAAGTTAATTGTTGGGGAAGATGTAAAGATCTTTCAAGTGCTCTTTCTAATGCTTTTTGTAATGTTGGTCTTCGTTTATCTAAGGTTGTTCTAACTGCAACCAATAAATGATTAGACAGGCAGACAGACAGACAGACAGACAGTCGGGAACGGGAACTTATATGACTACTCATATGAATTAAATGAGATGCTCTCCATCAGGGGCTCGGCGAAGCCGGGCCGGATCAGACAGAGTAGACAGACAGATAGACAGACAGACAGATAGATAGTCGGGAACGGGAACGTGAAGCTTATATGACTACTTATATGAATTAAATGAGATGCTCCACACCAAGGAGCTGGGCGATGCCGGGCCGGGTCAGACAGACAGACAGACAGACAGTCGGTAACGGGAACGGGAACTTATATGACTACTTATATGAATTAAATGAGATGCTCCCCACCAAGGACTGGGCGAAGCCGGGCCGGGTCAGCTAGTATTATATAATCAACATCGTATTAACATATCTTTGAAAAATAAAATCTACGATAATAACCCTTATTATTTCCCCGTATAAATAATTGTCTCCCTTTTATTCTTTCCTAAATAATGTCCCCCTGAACGCTAGCCTATAACTAACAGGTAAAGGTCACGCGCTGACCCCTTCAAGGACCGCGCTGGCTGGTCGCTAATCAGTAAATCTCGCATTGTCGTCGTCGGCCAGTATTCTAAGTATCTCGCTGAATGCTGAGCGTCGCCTAATCTGATGGATCGCTTCGAGGCGCAGTTAACCGTGCCCATGCTTAGGTCACCTTAAAATAAGTTAAGTATATTCTAGGTAAAATAGAAAAATCGGCTGTAAATAGACATCGTCACTATGACTGAGCTATTATGGTTATTTTAATTGTAAAATTAAAACTAGTAAAGCTATTCATAACTCTACTGAAATGACAATACGACGCCTCACAATTAGACTATAAACATGAATCGTAGCAGGATATTAAGGAGCGTGTGTCATGCCGATCACACGGCTTTCATTCAATGTTTTGCAGTGCAAGGAATGTACAACAAGCGGTCTACCCGGCCTTCCGGGAATATCTTGAGAGCGCTATATGTGAAGAGGGTGTACCACCAGCTAGTTGTCTATCTATTACAAGACATCGCAGTCAGCCCAAACATTGTTTGGTTGCGTGTGCCATCATGATCATGGTTTGCCTCGTACTATAACTATGTGTCTATCTATTACATAATGTAGTAAAGTTGTAATGCATTGCATTTACAGGACGTCGCAGTCAACCCCAGCATTCATGCTTCCTGGGCAAGGTTGTCGTTGTCTTTCTGAACGACCGGCAACCATGATCTTCTGTAGTGTCTGTCATCAGGATTACCATCAGCATCATCACCCAGCACCACAACAAAAAATGTTCATCATTGTCATCATATTCATCATCATCATCATCATCATCATCATCATCATCATCATCATCATCATCATCATCATCATCATCATCATCATCATCATCATCATCATCATCATCATCAATCATCATCATCATCATCATCATCACCATCACCACCATCACCATCATCATCATCATCATCATCATCATCATCATCATCATCATCATCATCATCATCATCATCATCATCATTAGCATCATCATCATCATCATCATCATCATCATCACCACCACCACCACCACCATCACCATCACCATCACCACCATCACCATAACCATCATCATCATCATCATCAGCAGCAGCTCATCATCAACACCATCATCAGCTGAGGGTGACCGAGTGGGTGACTCATCATGGGGCTATGTCGGCGGGGTGAACGTACGTGAACGTGTTCAGACATGTCTTTGGGGAAAACTGGAGGATGACTCAGAGTGGACTGACAACATAACGATACAGCAGAGAAACTTGGATAATGCTCACACCCGATCAAATATGGCGATGCTTCCGGTCATGTGGCTAAGGTATACAATCGAAACACGTGACTAAAACTGGCTTAAGATGGCGTCACACTCGCTCACATGTGTAATGGTACAACCAAGTGGCTAAAATCGATCAAAGATGGCGCTTTAGCCTGCACGTGTCTTATGGGATACAGTCAAAACACGTGACTAATGACTCAACCAGTCAAAGATGGAGTCGCACCGGTACAGACCAGACAGTGCATAATATTCTGCTGAGTCATTCTACGTCAGCAAATGGCGTGTATAAGACGACCACCATTCACCGACTAGAAGTACCAGTCTCAGTGAACACCAGCCAGCTCACAATGTTACAAGTCGCTAACGGTAAGTTGGCTTTTGATAAATCTTTCACATTTCCGTTGTGTTTCTCCAAGTAAGCATACGGTTGACCTAACAATACTAGTATAAAACGGGATATATGGTGCTAGACGCCTATATTGAAGATTCAAGCCATTTCTTCCTAAATTATTGTAGGCTGGGTCGACATGGAATAGAGCTGGCATTCGAACTTTTTAACACAGCACTATGATGGTACCGTAATAATATAGGTAGTAATGTGTAGTCATAGGGGAAGGTGAAAGTGTACTGTGGGGTCTACATACCCATTATCGATAGAAACATATTAAGTATTATGGTAAGGGTGGTAGTTTTGCGGACCTAGTAACGGTTCGATTGCGGGATGTACAGAAGTTAACCAAACAAGAAATAATTACACTAAGCCTGAATAGAATTAAGGAGTGCATCCTCGACTATATCGACAACAGATACTCCGGAACCATCATCACCAAACGTCGAGCGAACATCACGTTTGGTTAACAAATTTTCCTACTTTTCACATGTTTTACTGAGATTTTTATAAGTTTGGTTTGAAATTTGGCTAACCTTTTCACATTTGATTAACACATTTTCTACTTGACCAAGATGTTTTTGCCATTTGTTTAACAAAGTTTCCTACTTTTATAAGTTTGGGTTGAAATTTGGTCAAAACTTTCATCACACATCGGACAACAAAATTCCCACTTTTCATAATTTGGGTGAAAGTTGGCCAACTGTTCACGTTTAGTTAACACATTTTCCTACTTTTCATGTTTGACAGGAGATTATAAGTTTGGTTTGAAATTTGGCTAACCTTTTCACATTTGGTTAACAAATGTTCCTACTTTTCATAAGTTTGACTGAGATATTTTATAAGTGTGGTTGAAATGTGACTAAAATATTTCACTTTGGTTAACAAATTGTCCTACTTTTCATAAGTTTGGGTGAACTTTTTTTTATAAGTCTGGTTGAAATGTAGCCAAAGTTTTTTCCCATTTGGCTAACAAATGTTATTACTTGACCAAGATCTTTGCCCTTCATTCTCTCACCATATGACAATTATATACACCGTAAACACTAAATATTCAACAACCAAGACGTAATTATAATCTATATACCTGTTTATTTACAGTATTTCAGTACATTTTACAAGAATAATAATTTAAACAAAAAATGCATAATGTCATTATACGAAATGGATGATGTGAAATGAGCCGGTATACACAGTATCAGCAAAACATTTTATTTTCACATATAGAGCTATACAAATTGTATGTTGTTTCTGGGTTTCTTCACACCACTGTCTGAGTAGGTTGGTTTTTCCGGCTGGTAGCCTGGTATGTATATGTAACTTGGTAAGTAGTCATAAGACTGGTCTCCTGATTGGTGGGCTGACATCTGAGTATTGTAGACAACCGGGCCATCAATCATCTGAGTGTCGGGCACATCAAACATCTCGCTATTGGGCTCTTCATATATCTGGTTGGTGGGGTCATCACTCATTTGACTGTAGCTGGGTTGAAAACTAGTGGTATAGTATGCTTCTACTTGGTGGCTTCGTTTAGTACCATGTTTGACTTGAGTACTGCCTTGAGTGTGTTGGACTTGATTGCCTCGGTTGGTGTCTTGTTGCACATCAAACAGCTGGCTATTGGACTCATCACACATCTGGTTGGTGGGGTCATCAAACATCTGACTGTAGCTGGGTTGAAAACTGGTGGTATAGTATGCGTCTACTTGGTGGTTTCGGTTAGTTCCTTGTTTAACTTGAGCACTGACTTGAGTGTTTTGGACTTGATTGCTTCTGGTAGTGCCTTGTTTGACATGAGCACTGACTTGAATGTTTTAGTTACTGACTTGCTTCTCTCTGTAGTACCTTGTTTGACTTCGTTACTGGTTTGGTTAACTTGGTTGAGTCTGTCAAAGTCAGCAAGGATCTCGCGATGCATGGCGCTCATCTGTTCATATTCTTGTCGAGTAAGTGTCATACCCGTCTTATTCGGGAATTTTTGGTCGCTTCACCGTAAAATCTTCGGATGTGTACCGTGCTCGTTCCTCTGTGGGATGAGACATACACGGTCTTATCACCACCGCCCACGGTCTAATAGTCTCACCACGACGAGTCATGGAGACCCAGTTAGCAGGCACAGTCTTGAGGTCTGTAGTCATCTCTGATCACAATGCTTGAGTGTTACCAGCCTCGGGTTTATATACTAGTTTTTTAGCCACGCGTAAACCGGTTTCAGCCAATTTCTTAGGTCAAGCGGTTCAGATTACGCTGACGTGGCTGTTCGTATGGCGCGACTAGGCGTTCTATTACCCGCTTGTTGACCTGTTGTATGTTTGAGTTGGGTTGGGGAATGTGGGTCATGCTCGCCACATGACCTCTAGCCATGGTGAAATAGATAGCGTAGAGGGTGCCGTGTTACTTGCGTTGTTGTCACTGTGAGCTACAGTCTGTGTGTGTGTGTGTGTATATATATATATATATATATATATATATATATATATATATATATATATATATATATATATATATATATATATATATATATATATATATATCTCCTCACACCCATTGTAGTTTTCTTCGTATTGAGATCTAGTCAGCTATTAAGATAGAGCTGTAAGTATATTACAACCATTTTGTTTTTATGTAGGTGTTTTAATACTCGTCTGCTAGTGTGGATTGACTAAATGTGAAGGATGCCGGTGACGATGTTCGCTCGACGTTTGGTGATGATGGTTCTGGAGTATCCTGTTGTCGAGTATAGTCGAGGATGCACTCCTCAATTCTATTCAGACTTAATGTGCTTATTTCTTGTTTGGTGAAGTTCTGTTGTAGTACATCCCGCATTCGAACCGTTACTAGGTCCGCAAAACTACCACACTTACCATAATCACAAGAGTGACTGAATGGATTTTTCGGCTTCTTAATGTCATAGGAGGGGGAATAATAAGGACAGGAAGATGTAATTTCCTATACTTAAGTGCTCAAAGATAAAGAAGCGCAACACTGACTTTTAATGGGCCAGAGAAGAAAAGGACAATAAGGAGAAATAGAGAAAGAGCACTGTGTATATCCTCCTCTATTAACAAGAAAAGGGGTAGAATTAAGACAGAAGATTCCAGGAGTTCTTAGGGCGGGGGATGTACTGTTGTACACCCCAGACAGAAGATTACACTGCTGGACTGTAACAGGATCAATGAGTTTACACCACAGACTACAGACTAAACAAAACAAATTAAGAACAACAAATTAGGTTTTTATTGACAAAACTGCATGGTTTAGGGACAAACAGGCATCTTGACAGGTCACATAAACTGACATATACAGAAATGGGAACCTATGTTCCCACAGTAATCACTGCTGCCTAACATCGCTATGCACATGACTAGGTACCCATCTCCACAAACCAACAAGGACATCACAACAAAGAAACCTCAATGTAAACAACAACATAACAGCAGGTATGGACTCTCTATTGTTATCATCTCAGGACTCATGGACAGTTGGTACATACAGAAATGGGAATCTGAAAGCCCACAGTTAGAGATAACTACTGCCTAGTACTAACTACAGGGGCGGTCTCTAAATGACAGTGAGACCTCAATCATGTTCAGTTGAGTCGAAGGGCACCCTCAATACCCACACAAGACACCCGCATCACATAAGTCGACTGGGACCAGATACAGCGAAAAACCATAACATAACGAGTAACAAAACTATAACCCTAACAGCAGAGATATAGTGGCATAAACACGCATAAACAGGTATACGAAGGGTATACGAAAGGGGATGTGAGTGGCCTACGACATTAACCAGAGCCGGGGCTCAAGTTTGCTCTACAACCCACAAACATGGCCAGGGGTCACTACCAAGAGTCCAGTGACTGGGGAGGGCTGGTTAAAGCCTCCCTATTTGATGGTATCTACATCTCTACAGCGATCTACCTAATCGCTCCTTCGGCCACGGTTGTCTGGTTTTGAGAGACCGGGAACTGACACGCGCCTCTATTTATTCATGCTTCCAGAGCGGCTTCCCATCATACCCCAGGGCACTGCAAGGGATGCTGGTATGGGTAACATCATCAACATCATCATGTATCGCGCCAGACTATTACATTAATTTTGTGGGATATTAAGACACACCATGCAATAGCTGTTTGGGTTTGCTCTTAGTATGCTCCATAGTTTGCTAATTATGTTTTCGTGGACATCGGCTTCTGTAAAACAGATAAGAATAAGGTACTTTACCAGCATTATAGAAAAACATATTATAAATAATAGCTCTGTATCTGACATGTACCCTCTGTTACACAGTCCATATATTTCTATCGATAATGGGTATGTAGACCCCACAGTACACTTTCACCTTCCCCTATGACTACACATTACTACCTATATTATTACGGTACCATCATAGTGCTGTGTTAAAATAATCGAATGCCAGCTCTATTCCATGTCGACCCAGCCTACAATAATATAGGAAGAAATGGCTTGAATCTTCAGGTATAAGCGTCTAGAACCATATATCCCGTTTTATACTAGTATTGTTAGGTTAACCGTATGCCTACTTGGAGAAACACAACGAAAATGTGAAAGATTTATGAAAAGCCAACTTACCGTTAGCTAATTGTAACATTGTGAGCTGGTTGGTGTTCACTGAGACCGGTACTTCTAGACAGTGAATGGTAGTCGTCTTAAACACGCTATTTGCTGACTGAGAATGACTCAGCAGAATATTATGCATTGTCTGGTCATGTGACCGGATGCGACTCCATCATTGACTGGTTGAGTCATTAGTCACGTGTTTCGGATATATCCCATAAGACACGTGACCGGCTACAGCGCCATCTTTGATCGGTTTTAGCCACGTGGTTGTACCTTTACCCATGTGAGCGAGTGCGACGCCATCTTTAGCCGGTTTTAGTCACGTGTTTTGATTGTATACCTTAGCCATATGACCCGAAGCGTCGCGATATTTGATAGGCTGTGACCATTACCCAAGTGTCTCGGCTGTATCGTTATGCTGTCAGTACACTCTGGGTCATCCTCCAGTTTTCCCCAAAGACATATCTGAACACGTTCACGTACGTCCACCCCGCCGACATAGCTCCGTGATGAGTCATACAGTCGGTCACCCTCAGATGATGATGCTGTTGATGATGATGATGATGATGATGATGATGATGATGATGATGATGATGATGATGATGATGATGATGATGATGATGATGATTTTTGTTGGTGGTGGTGGGTGATGATGCTGATGGTAATCCTGAAGACAAACACAACAGAAGATCATGGTTGCCGGTCGTTCAGAAAGTCAACGACAACCTTGCCCAGAAAGCATGAATGCTGGGGTTGACTGTGTTGTCCTGTAAATACAATGCATTACAATTTGACTGCAGTATGTAATAGATAGACACATAGTTATAGTACGAGGCATACCTTTGGTTGTGATATTACACGGCAAATCATGATGGCACACGCACAACCAAACAATGTTGGGGCTGACTGTGTCTTCCTATAATAGATAGACAACTAGCTGGTGATACACCCTCTTCACATAGAGCGCTCTCAAGATATTCCCGGAAGACCCGGGTAGACCGCTTGTTGTACATTCCTTGCACTGCAAAACATTGAATGAAATGCGTGTGATCGGCATGGCACGTGCTGCTTAATTTCCTGCTACGATTCATGTTTATAGTCTAATTGTTAGGCGTCGTATTGTGATTTCAGTAGAGTTATGAATAGCTTTACCACTGTTATTGTTACAATTAAAATATCCAGAATAGCATAGTCATAGTGACGATGTCTATTTTACAGCCGATTTTGTTTTTTATTTTACCTTGAATATACTTTAATTTATGTTAAGGCGATCTAAGCATGGGCACGGTTAACTGCCCCGCGAAACGAGCCATCAGATTAGCCGACGCTCAGCATTCAGCGAGATACTTAGAATACTGGCCGACGATGGCAATGCGAGATTTTCTGATTAGCGACCAGCCACCGCGGGCCTTGATGGGGTCAGCGCGTGACCTTTACCTGTGCGCGCAGTTTAAGGCTAGCGTTCAGGGGGACATTATTTAGGAAAGAATAAAAGGGAGACAATTCTTTATTACGGGGAAATAATAAGGGTTATTATCGTAGATTTTATTTTTCAAAGATATTTTAATACGATGTTGATTGTATAAAATGAGCATAATATTTTTACTATTCACATTAAATTCTCCGGCTATACATACAAGAAATTTAGCCGTTTATTATGTTTTTAGGCTTAATTTTAATAATATTGTATGCCTGTCTAGTATATTTTTAAACCAGATTTTCACCACTCGCTTAATGTTGATACATGGGCATGGACTTCTGCCGAATTAGCTATCAGCGTGCTAAAGTTTATTCCTGCGTCCAACTATGGATACTCGAGTTATCTCGAGTGATGGAATGAATAATATTTCCACTCTGTCATATTGATTTCGGTCTCCTCATCGAAGGATTCGATATCTATATGACTGGGACCTATTCCCTCGCACCCCTCACATCCCCTACACACACACACACACACACACACACACAAACACACATTGGGACTCGACCCCAGGTGCCGCGCGACTAGTTGGTCTACTTATCTATATAAGTATTCCACATGCCCGGGGCATGCCTTTCCCGTTTTTTTTGTCTTTAATTGGTCTCAGGAGCGGTCGATGGAAGCGGAGGCGTCGGCGGAGGTACCTATTCGCTCCCGCCCGCCCCCCGGACCGGAAGTCAATCGGAAGTAGTCAGCAGGACAACTGGAAATGACAGCCAGCCCCAAGGTAATACCCGCCAATTTTTTTTTAAATGAGGTCCGCTTTTATGACGAAACAAGATGGTGGGATAACCCCGTAAAGAAGGATTTATCGGGGGTTCGAAACCCCATTTCATAATTAATTTGCGTGTCTCTTACTACTTACGTTCAACACTATTGCTTGATTTTCTAATCAACAGATCGGCAGTTCCTTCTGGAAAAGAGTGTTTAAGGTTCTCGATGAGACCAACTCTGGGAAACTGCACCTATATGACATGAAGAGCACCAGTGCACATAGGAAGTAAGTAAAATGGGCAACACCTTACCCCCACGCCCTACCCCACCCGGACCCCCGCCGTCTCCAAAGACCACGGTTCTTAATGGGATTCAGAGGGCCCTGAAGGGACGTTGCCAAATATATAGGGCAAGCGTTAAGTGGCTATTGTTACGTGCTTGTTCTTCAGTATTGGTACCATTTGTCCAATGAGTTGGTTCGCCTTATTGCATCTATTTTCTATCTCGTCTTCTGATTTACCATTTGATGATCTTATACTTCCTAAATACTTGAAGCTCTTTACTTGTTTTAGGGGGTATTCTTCGAGATGCATCTTTGTTGTTTTTTGTTCTTTGGTTATAGTCGTTACCTCTGTTTTACTTATGCTAATTTTCATGTTATGTTTCTTACACACTTCGTTTAGTCAATTCATGTGGTCTTGTAATTCTGCTTCTGAATTTGCTATTAGTCCTTGATTGTCCGCAAACATGAGTTCTGTATTAGTATAATTCGCCGTTGGCTCTTCTTCTGTGTTCTGTTCGTCACTTGGTGTTGTTACCATCTCTGTTTGTTTGGTGAAGGGTTCTGAATGTCGTCCGTTTATTCTTACCTTGCATTCACTGTTGTTTTATGAGCGTATACATAAGTTGTGTGTATCTGCACTATTCAAATTCAAAACGTAAAGTATGCTTTCATGTACACTATTATCCCCAGCATTCCTGATTCAATGACGTTAAGGAACACTACCCTTCAGGATTTCAAGAAGATTCTTGCAACTTACATGAAATTCATATTTGTGCGGGATCCATTTGCTAGACTTTTCTCTGCCTATGTGGACAAAATATTGATTCCTACACCAGTACAACTGAAGATGATTAACTTCTTCACAGATCAGTAAGTTGAGTAGAAGACAGTGTTACTTGTCTAGAAGACAGTGTTATATTGTTTATTTCTCTTACTTGTAATAGATGTCTCCGAGCAATGAGGTTGTGTCGAGATCTCCATTTTACAGCTAAATGATTGTTTTCCCATGTTTAGGAGTTAGGTCACAAAGAGAACATGTCACGGGCGTCAGGAGAGGACAGTCCACAGTCTATTTATTATGTCATACTGGACAGAGAAAGAGCTGTAGGACTAAGTGAGAGGATGCTGGACAGTTTGACATCGTGGTATGAGGAACATCAGTATTATAAATGATTGGCATCACAAGAGGCATAAGGCCTTAGGTAGACCTGATCACCAACACCACACGGTACGGAATTATCAGAAGGTTGACAGTCCATGAGACAGACGACTGAGGACAGACAATATTACCAACTCCACATGGTATGGACTATAAGAAGAAGCAAGTTTCAAGTACTTTACAAATACTGGAGAAAGCCAAAGGAAGATTGTATCTCAGAGTACAAGATGTGGGCAATGCATGACACGCTCTTTATTCATATGTTAGTATATAGCATTTGTAGCTAAGCAGGTCGCGTAGACTAATAAAGACAGATAAGTCAAAATGTTAGTTGCAAGTCCTTTTACGGGACGTCGCCATTAACCGACAATTTCTCGGCTGTTTATGATTTACAAGACGATTTTATTTAGTTTGCCAGTGCTTCCTGAACGGCCAACACAGACAGACCGACCTATAGACAAACCGACAGACAGACTGCCAGTCCGGTTATCATGTAATTGAATCTCTAAGACGCGCATTAAAATTATTGACCTTGCCTGCAAGGTCTTAAATGGATTCCAGGAAATGTTCTGGAAGGTAAAAGCGATCGTCATTGTATTGACCACACCACTCATTTTCTGCCACAGCACCGTTCTTTTCCTGCGTGCCTATTGACCCAGTGGTCTTATGTTCGAATCCCAATTGACGCGGGGATTATATTTAAATTGCACTGGGCTTCAAGACCTGTTGGGTACCTTGAAATGGTCTAGTAAGTAAAATCGGCCTGTGTTATATCTACCACATTACCCGTCCTCTACAGATTGGTCCTTAAAATAATATTACTTTACTTTCAATTTGGTTTACTTCAATGCCGCCTTCGAGGGGAAAATAGGAGATACCATATCCAACTCATTACGTAAACAATGAGCAGAAATACTTTCGGATGGCTATTGCATTGGAGGGTTAGCCCCATACATTTTATTACTTTACTTTTATTTTGGTTTACTACAATGCCGCCTTCCAGGACAGAAAAGAAGATGCCATAGCCAAATCCTGGTGGGAACAGTGAGCAGAAATACTTTGAGATATCTGCTGCATCGGAGGACAGAGTGTATACATGGGAATGTCCTATGTGCAGTGATGTGGCTCGACATTGCTTAACATAAGATAACTTACGTAAAGTTAACTCCTCTCTGCAAGTGTTCAAATCTCATTTCAAGTTTGATATTTTTCGCTACCTCGTGCCTATGAGGTGATTCCTGGCTCACAGAGTATGTCATCATCATCATCATCTTCCACTTTTGCCGTCAAGCGTCGCGGGGAGGATTAATTGGCGTTCCAGTGCCCAATGTGTGGCACTGGATAGTGCCATTTCATGTGATTGTATAATGTCTTTGATGTAGTCAATCCATTTTTTTCTCTGGCGTCCTCTTTCTCTCGTAGCAGACCTTCTTTGATGTAGGGCGAGTGCTAGTAGTTGATGGTGATGTATTCTAACGAGATGATCAAACTATCTGAACTTCTGTATTTCAATATATGTGGCACAAGGTGTTGATCCAACTGTCTGTCTGATAATATAATTTCTTATTCAGTCTCGGATTGTTAAGATGGCAGCTCTTCTCAAGCATCTCATCTCTCAGGTGTTGATTTTTCGTAAGTGTGATTTGGATAATGTACAAGTTTGACATTGGTAGCATACGGTTGGTGTGAATATTCTATTTATTATGTGTCGTCATTTTGCGGACATACAAGTAGGTGCCTGTGGATGTTTCAGTATTGGTGATAGCTGATATATAAGCGCACTTGCTGTTCAACATATGATTTCGATTTATATGTCTATTCTGCCATCTTCTGTGATCACACTTCCAAGATATTTGAATTGTAAAACTTATTTCAGTATGTGTCAGGCAATATTCTTATCATCAATGCGACCTAGTTAATTCTGATAGCGGACGTCATTTAGCTAGCGACTTAATGACGATGATGACACGGTGATTGTAATGATGCTGGTGTTGATGATGATGACGATGCAAATGTTGATACTGATTATAATATTGACTTACCTGATGATAATAACGTCTTACCTGTGTGTATTAGTGTAACAGATGAACTTAACTATGAACGCTAAATGTTAATATATGAATAAAGTAAGTGTGATGCATTTACTACATCTTGTTCTCTGAGATACAACCTTCCTTTGACTTTCTCCAGTACTGATAAAGATAAACTTCAGCTATAATTATTATATCTCTCACCACTGTTTTGATATTCTCTTAACAGGAGCCTGACCTCCCCACGTAAGCTGCCGTGCAATCGTAACGTGTCCTTCGAAGAATTCAGTTCCCTACTCGCTGAGGCCATGTTACAGAAGAACATGTTCGAGCAACATTTTTCTACCATATCTTCACAATGTGAACCATGTAAATTCGACTTTACAGTAGTTGGCAAAATGGAGACCTTCTTGACAGATGTACGGTTAGTAAATTTTCCTTTAATGGATCATACATCCTAGAGCAACTCATGCTAAACTAAGGTATCCTTTGCTACCTCTCTCTCATAACGGTCCTCCCCATAGTACTATCTCTGACTCTTTTTCTCTCCTCTATATTTTAGGTATCTCTCTATTTATTCTGGAGGGTGGCTTCAAACGAAGGACGTTCTAGTTATAATATTGGCAGGTTTTCTATAAATGTGTGTGTTTCTTTTCTTCATCTCTTGAATCACTGAGTATTGTCTAGTTCTCTGCGTGAACTACACATTGGCGCTTCTGTCATAACATGTTCGCCTTTCTATTCTGAGCAGGCGCCAATTAATGAGAGTTTATAGTTGTTTAGTAATTCTTCCTCACCCATGGCACTGATCTTATGATAGAGTTAAATATTCTAAAAATAGCGTCAGATTTAGAATAGTTTGATTTTCACAGGTTACCTAGTGCAAGCTGGCTCCGTGGAGAAGGCGTTAAGTTACGCAGTTCATAATCCCCCATACCCGCGTTCGAAACACAGCTGTTTTTTTTATTTATTTATTTAATAAAATGGTATGGACGCCTGTCGTTCAGAAAGCAATGGCAGACTACTGACGTAAACTTGCCCAGAAATCACGAACAGCCAAAAAATGCTGGGGTGGAACTGCTACGTCCTGCAAAGGATATGCAACAACCTAGTGCAATGAAAACTACTGGTGCCTTTTGTATTCTTCTTTCAGTATGTGTGTCTGTTCCCTCGACTTTTTCTAAATTGATAACTTAATACAGTGGTACCTCGGGTTACGAACGCCTCAGGTCACGAACAATTCAGGTTCCAAACAACAACTTCGAAAATGTTATGTCTCGGGTAACGAACAGTGCCCTGGGTTACGAACGAAGGCGAGCGAGAGAGAGAGAGCAAGGTGTAACGTTGGAGACAAACGATCGTGTACAATACAAACAGTACTACAGATGAGCTTGTGGATCTTCAGAATGAACCGCTAAAGACATTAAAAGAGCGGCAGTCGTCCGATGTTAAGGAGTTAGTGACCGTTTCAAATTCAAGGATTAAAGAAATTTGCAGCAAGTGGGCAGACGTCGAAGACTTCATTGTGAACCATCATCCAAACAAACTTGTCGCTAACAGTAACAGGGCAGTAAGCCTGATGAATGATAACACGACGGCCCACTTCAAAAAGATTCTCCAGCAATGGAAGCGACAAATTTCCCTTGATAGTTTCTTGGTGCAGAAAGATTCCCAGTCGGCTGCCATGAAACAGCGACAAGATACTCCTGAAACTAATGATTCAGAATAAGAAAGAAAGTGACAAATTTCTCATGATCGTTTTCTTGGTAATAAAAATAGACTAAATAGTTTTTTTTAAATTTTACATTTAATTCATTTGGTTGTTTTCTTTCTCTTTATTTAATACGCGAAGTATAAGTATTCTTTGCGTTTTGTCAGGTAAATGACCGGATGTTAATAAAAAAAGAACACTTCTTTCATCTTGAAACGGATTGTCTTTATTTCATTGATTTCAGTGTTTCGGGTTACGAACGTTTCGGGTTACGAAGTGAGTCCTGGAACGAATTAAGTTCGTAACCCGAGGTACAACTATATGTGTATGACTGGATCTGAGGCGAAGGGTTTGCGACAGGAATTTGTAATCCTGCAAACCACGTTTAAAACCCAGCTAGGAGCGATTTGGAAGCAGATCGCCTTGCGTTGGTTTCCATACAAAGATATGAGTGCCGATCGTTCAGAAAGTAATGGCAAACTACTGAACGTAAACTTGCCAAGAAATCACAAACAGCCAAACAATGATGTGGTTGACTGCCACGTCTTGTAAAGGATATACAACTAATAAGTTTAATATGCGTATGATTCTGAATCTTGAAAAGATGTATAACAAAAATGTGATCGGGTTGAAATGTTTCTTGATTTATTCTCCTTATCTTTGACCCTGAGATCAAATTGATGCGACCTCCCAATAACTGGGCTTTTTTTATCCAGCATCTGATTTCACGCTTAGGGTAGAAGGACATGCCCTCAAAGAATTCTAAGCATCACGCAGTTCTGTCAGAGTCAGAGCTCATTGACTTTCATTTCTATTGTTTTCTATAATGAATCTGCTTTTGCAAATTTAAGTATCTACATGTCAAATGTCTCGGTTCAATTAAACAAGTTGTATTCACACACCCGTCCCGCCGAGGGCCCTGGGTTCATACTCTCATTGAGTGCGGATTCTGTCGTGACTATACAGCTCCACCGATGACCGCGACTCAAAGATAGGTACCTCTGAGAGCTAATGCTGACGTTGAGATGCCGAAAACATCGTTCATCGAGAGTCCTTTGGAAAAGACAATCAGAAGAAAGCACCATATTTAAAATATGCAACATTATTAACTGATTCAACAGAAACGGCATCATTGTAGTCACGACATGCTCATATGTGCCCTGTTTCTCTCTAGCTCACTGCATGGGTGCGGATTATATCCACAGGGTACAGATTGCGACAGCAGCTATGTTTTCCAGGCTTTCACAGAAATACGATCAGTTACTTGCATGTCCTCTTACAGGACAGTTAAAATCCACCTTAGCATCTAATTTGCTGTTTGTGATTTTCTTGTCAATGTTAGACACAAAGTTGAATAACAGTTAAGCAAAGTACAATTCGGTGTTCGGAAAGATAAAAGTTGCACTGATGCACTATTACCACTTAGAAAAATATGTGAAAAAACTATCTAATATAGTGATCAGCAGAATATTGTATTTGTAGATCAGTTTCGTGGCGGACTGTGGTGTTGGCATTATGGCTGTGCATTATGCATTAGTGTGCCTGTACGTGCTGTAGGTTTGTCGGGACTGCTGTATGTTCCACTTTTCACATCGGATAGTGAGGAGCACTTTGTGTGATTAGTTTAGTTTAGTTTAGTCGATGGGTCAACATAACGGCACAAGGGTGTAACCCATAACTGCTCCGTCCTCCTCCTAACTCAAACCTGAGTCTGGAGAAACTCAGCTCAGTGCACGAACTCCGTAGCACCGATGAGGATCCTGAAATACTTTGGGTAGATTTTTAACTCGAAATTTTGCTCGGGCAGCGCCGTTAGGCTACTCTTTTTCGATTTCCAACTGCCTATGGATTTTTTACGTGCGCAACAATGCACACGGGCGTCCGATCTCACTACCCAGACACCAGAGGAAATATATTACTAGACGTCCTCGTGAAAGAATCCCGATCCTCAACGGGGCCTGAACCCGGGACCTCCAGCACTCGAGGCGGACACCATACCTCGAGACCACGCATCCCCCAGCATTTTGTGTGATATTCACTGGCACAGAAACTGAGCTTTATGGGGGTGGCCCTTTGCCGTGAAGTTAGAACCGCGACTAACTAATTAACTAACTAACTAACTATATTTATAAACGAATTGATTCGTAATAAATCAGTCCCCATTTTTATAGAGCAAGCAGCACTCGAGGGATGGAGTGGTCAACATTAGGCCGACCGCCTTTACCTCCCTGGCGATTTCCCGGTACTCATTTACGACTGAGTGGACGTGGGAACCCAGGTCACATTTAAACACATCCGCCTCTGTGGTGGTGATTCGTACACATGACCCAGGCTCCAGCAGGCAAGCTTGATAGCCTTTCCGCCAAGGGGCTCCACCAGTTCTCCCACGCCATGCAGTTCCATGCCCAAATGTCGTGAACATCGTGTGTCTATGCATAGTTTATATATTTGTTGTACACGTGTCTCATTTCCAGAGAGGTCTTCCACAGAGCTCACATAGACATCTCTGAGGTCATGGGTGATATCGAGGACATTGACACAACTAATGAAGTCAGTTGTATCAAGGATGTCATAGAAAGAGTATGGAAGTATTACATCTCAAGGTAGTATGTTTTATTGTTCAGGCTTTCTTTTTGCTTAAGGGTTTATTACGTATGTAAATTTATATGGTAAACATCGTGACAACTGAAAAGATAAATCGAAGGAGAGGTAGAGGCAGACCAAGAGAGTCATGCTGGATGGATTGAGACAGTGGCATGGAGGAATATCATCACAAGAGTTGTTCCAAAACACGAATGACCGAGATCTGTGGAGAGAGATGAACGCCTAAGCCAGCTGGCAGGGCGCTTGGTGAAAGAAAAAACACGTTCCGTTTTACGGGACGAAGAAATGTCCCGCCATCTTGCTCCAAGGAAGTGACGTCGAATCCATATATATATATCTATGGATTCGACGTCACTTCCTTGGAGCAAGATGGCGGGACATGTCTTCGTCCGGAAAAAATGGAACGTGTTTTTTTTTCAAAATGTTTGTGGATTAAGTGTGTTTTCGAGGTGAAATGGAGTTCGGACCGTGCAACGGAGTTTGTGCACGTCCGCCCGGACTCCCTTCGGCGTATCATCGGCGCCCGGTGGCGATAGTTAATCCTAACATTACGACCAGACGACGCCCGGCAAGGACACATCGTGGTAAACGAGCCGGCGCCCACAGAACGCGGTTAAAGTGTGACAGGTTAGGCCTCAGACACGTTCGAGTACTGTATGGTTCTCCCCATTTATTTCTTATGTTTACGTGTACTGTACTCTAACTGTGCATCACTTAATCAACGCCGACCCATTCTTGAAAAACTACTCTTCGGAAACGACATTGTGGTTTTACAAGAAACACAGCTTTTCGACAGAACAGCCAATTTCGCGGGGTTTCAGGGCTTCTATAACAGGCGGCACCTCGGCTAGGCCATTCTGGTCCGCGACAAAATACTGGCGTCTGAGGTCGACATGTCCTCCTGGAACAGTGATGCCCTGGAAGAGCAGGCAATAAGAATAATGACGCCAGTGCAGCTTGTAATTGTGAACGTTTATGCGTGTAACGGGAAGATCGACGAGAGATTGTTCGCTATGGAGGAAAGGCATATCATCTACTGCGGGGACTTCAATGCCAGAGGCAATCAATGGGGGGAAAACATCACCAATAGACAAGGAGAAGATTCGGAGGATGCCATGATAGCTGCTGCCCTAGTCTGTCTGAATTATGGGAAGTTCACTAGAATGGCCACCCGACGAGGTGATTCTGACAGTGTCATTGACTTGGGCCTGGTGTCGCTCACCATCGCACCAAGGTGCCGGTGGGGCACCTGGGATACCACGACAGTGATCACTAACATTGCTTCATCTTGATCGAGAAAGCCAGGGCCACAAGTCAAGAAAACAAGACAAATGCCTTCCCGTATGACAACACTGTTCAAGACGCCTTAAGCAAGATCAGAAGAAGAAAACTAACTTCCTCCCGCAGGAGACAAGAAAGATGGTTGCAACCGCCTTGCTGGAACGGTGAGGTCGAGAGCGCATGGCTGGGAAAGAGGCAGGCTGTCAAAGACTGGCAAAAAGCCAGTCTGGCTAACATGCCACAGGGTGAGTTGGCGAGCCTGAAGACTGAGAACCATTGGACGATGACATTATTCAAATCCTGCGCCAAACAGGTCAAGACCGAGAAATGGGATGAGTTCTGCATGAAGGTGTACTCCGAGCGGTCTCTCACGACATTCTGGTGCCTCCATAAGAGCATGAACGTTGCTGCACAAGGGAGGGGTATTCTAGACTTTCAATGCACAGACCTCACATGGAAAAAGTGGGACGCGGATAAGGGGAAGGCTCTCCTTGCACGCTACATAGAGCAGATTGATCAGAAAGACGAGCACGCCAGACATAGGGCCACAACGGCACTCTCTCAATTGTGCGAGGAGGCCGGGACGGACTAAGAATATGTAATCCCTGCTGAGGCATTACGCGCAATGATCAAGAAATCACCCAACACTGCACCAGGCCCAGACGGCGTCCGATATGGGGACCTACAGACGATGTCAGATAGTGACATGGATGAATGGCCCTGTAGGTAACCAGCCCATGGATCGCGCCGATGTTATTAACGTCCTTAAAGACATGTTGAGAACAGAAGACTTTGACGTCAGTGAATCCACATCGCTGCCCTGAATGAGAGACTTTGGAGTGGCAATTGGCACGGCCAAATACGGGAGGTACATCGGGAAAACGGAGGGGCCTCGTCAACCAACACAGAACTGGCACTATTAGCCACCGGACACTGATACATCTGCTTGGGGGAGGATCTGAGCACCTATGGACCTGTCCGGAGTGCAATGACGATACCCCAACCGATAAGTTATATACGTTGCTTTCAACACCAGCATTGCGTGTGTGTGTGTGTGTGTGATGCCAATAAGCATGGGCGGTCATGTTCTGCCATCCCACTCGATCACCAGAGTCGTGGATCAGCTCAGTTTTCCTGTCTCGACCATGCCACGTGGCCAAGCCATCCAAGCATTTACTTCTCGGTCTTCCCTTCGATTTGCCAGTCGTCACCAAGTTCTCCAAGTCATTTATTCTCATAACATGCCCAAAAATTTTTTGACTGTCTACGTCTAATGACTCTAATCAGTTTACGATCTTCATTTGTTTCTTGAAGGACTTGTTCATTGGTTTTTCTGTCTGTCCTTGGAATTCTTTGCATTTTCCACAGAAACTACATTTCCACAGCCATCAGCTGTTTTTCAGCTTAACTGCTTATTGTCCAAGCTTCACATCCATACAAAAGAATACGTTCTATGTAGCACTTCAACACTCTTTTTATTGTTTCCATTGATATTTTTGTATTGGTCAGTATCTTTTTCATCTTGCAAAAGGCTACCTTTGCAATGGCAATTCTTGTTCTATTCTTTTCACGACATCTCCCATCAGATGTTATGACTGTGCCGCGATACCTGTACCGATTCACTTGCTTAAGAATATGCCCATTTACTCGTACATAGAGAGAGAGAGTGAGAGAGAGAGAGAGAGAGAGAGAGAGAGAGAGAGAGAGAGAGATGAGAGAGAAGAGAGAGAGAGAGAGCAAGAGAAAGAGAGAGAGCAAGAGAGAGAGAGAGAGAGAGAGATGAGAGAGAGATGAGAGAGAGAGAGAGAAAAGAGAGAGTTGAATTGCATCACTAATATTTTACGCTACATAATGTATATGTACAATTTTTTCTCCACTTCTTGCAATTGCGAGAATTCTCACGACAATCGTCAGTGTCTCAACTTGTGTGTAAAGTGTGGGAGTTTGTTCTTATTAGTTTCAGTGATCATGTGAGGCATCATGTATGTGTCTAGATGTGAGGATGTGTGCATAGGTGTGTATGTGAGGGATATGGGTGTGTGTGGGGGTGTGGGGAATGTATGTGTGGAGGGGTTGTGTGTGGGGATGTGTATGGTTAATGGGTGATGTGTGGATGTGTGAAGGGATTTGTAGTCGGTGGTGGATGTATGTGTGTGTGTGAGGATATGTGTGTGTGTGTGTGTGGGGGGGGGATATTTGAGAGGATAGTTGGAAGTATGTGGGTGTTGGTGGGTTGGGAGGGGGTGTGGGTAGGGAGTGTGTGTTTGGGTGGGTGAATGGGTGTGTAGGAGATTGTGTGGGTTGGGGGATGGGTGTGTAATGGGTGTGAGGGGTGTCTGTGAATGGGATATGTCTGTGTGGGTGGGAGTGTGTGAGTGTGGATGGGGTAAATGTGAGTAGGGTGGAGGATGTATGTGTGGGTGGTGAGGATGTTTGTAGGTGGAGGATGTGTGAGTGGGTGGGAGATGTGTGGGCGGGGATGTGTATGGGGAATGTATGTGGGGGATGTGTGTGTGGGGGATGTGTTTATGGGTGGAGTTTTGTGTGGGAGGGAGATGTGGGGGAGGTGTGGGATGTGCAGGTGATTGAAGGATGTATGCGAGGATGGGGGATGTGTGTTTGGCTGGGTGGTTGGGGTGTGTGTGGGTGGGAGGGTAGATGAGAGATGCATGTGTTGATGGGCGCGTGGGTGATGTGTGGGTGTGAGTGGTTGATGGATGAGTACGTGAGTGGGTGGATGTGTGTGAGAGATGAGTGTATGGGTGGGGGAGGTGTGTAGTGGTGAGAAGATGTGTGTGAGCGGAGGATGTGTGTGGGTGGGGTATATGTGGGTGGCGGGGTGTGTGTGGGTGGGAGGTGTGTGTTTTTGGATTATGGGTGGGGGATATGTGTGGGCAGGTGGGGAGATGTGTTTATGGGTGGGGATGTGTGTATAGGTGGGGATGTGTAGTTGAGAGGTGGCGAATATTGGGTGGGTGAGTGGGTGTAGATTGGCTGATGTGTGTGTGGGTGGGTGGGAAAAATTGTGAGAGTGCGGGATATGTGTGTGGATAGGTGCGGGATGTGTGGGTTGGCTGGGGTACGTGTGTGTGGTTTCTTCTTCTTCTTCTTCTTCTTCTTCTTCTTCTTCTTCTTTCTTTCTTCTTCTTCTTCTTCTTCTTCTTCTTCTTCTTCTTCTTCTTCTATCTTCTTCTTCTTCTTTCTTCTCCTTCTTCTTCTCCTTCTTCCTTCTTCATTCTTCTTCTTCTTCTTCTTCTTCTTCTTCTCCTCTTCTTCTTCTTCTTCCTTCTTCTTCTTCTTCTTCTTCTTCTTCTTCTTCTTCTTCTTCTTCTTCTTCTTGGGGAAAGGTGTGTGGGTGGGGATCAGTGGGTGTGTGGCGGCATGTATGTTCGCCTGGTTCTGTGTGAGTGCGTGGGAGGTATGTGTGGGTGGTGGGGAGGTTTGGTGGGTGGGGGATGTGTTGGTGGCTGCGGGATATGAGGGTGGATGGGGGATGTGTCTCACAACATTGCAATATGCACTGTTTATGTTTACAACTTTCATTTGATAATGTTTTTTTTTTTTCTCATGTGAATGTATCATGCGTAATATGCATTGTTTATGCTTACAAAATCCATTTGACAATGTTTTTTTCCCCTATGTTAATGTAACATACTCATTTGATGAATGAAAGATGAGTGATTGAAAGGACCGAATGTAAGACGGGCCTGCGTGCCCAATTTGTTACCTTTTAAAATAAAGTTTGTTCGTTCGTTCGTTCGTTTTGTTCGTATATGGCATTGTGGTATTTCCTTCTTTCCATTGACGACCTTAATCTGTATTCTTAATATTCAGTTCTAACCCTAGTGTTCACTGAGTGCAACAACCGCATCTACTACATTTTTCAGGTCCTGTTCATTGTCTGCAATCAAGACTGTATCATCTACATATCTAATGTTATTGATGCATCGTCCCCCAGTGTTGATTCTTTCCATATCTTCTCTCTCTCTCTCTCTCTCTCTCTCTCTCTCTCTCTCTCTCTCTCTCTCTCTCTCTCTCTCTCTCTCTCTCTCTATACATATATGTACACGCACACGCACACACACACACACATACACACACACACACACACACACACACTGTCACGAGACCACTGTCGTTAACGATAAGATGATACACTAACAGAGAACCAGTCTGTATTCACAGTGGCAATTGTTTGTTAGTAGTGTAGAAAAACTCAAGTCGGATCAAAGTAAACTACAAGTCTTAGAGAGTTCCCTAGGAACAAGATATTTGTCGGCATTTGTTTGATGTATCGTCGTTGAGAGAAAAAGCCTGTTGTATTCGGAGTAGAAGGGGGAATAACTGTTCTTGTGAAGTTAGGGACGGATTGTCTGCCCCTGAGGACACCTGTTGTTGACAGGAGAAATGAATTCTATAGATCACAGCGAGAGGGACTTTTGATGTACCGGAAAATAGTCCCGACAGGGAGGCAACCTGGTGTTTACCTCAAATGACGTCACAAGGACAAATCCCCGATTGTATGCAAAACAGAATTTGTTACCGTTAGTTTGCACAAGAGAGTTGGCCTAGGTGGTAGTGTTTCGACTCGCTTTGAAGAGATGGAGGCTAAACCCCGGCTTAACCCTCTATGTTGGTACTACATCTGAGTATCAATCAAACAGGGAAAACAATTCATCTTTTATTTTCCAACAACTACTAAGAACCCGCGATCGCGAATGCGATCGGCGTTGCCAGTAGTGGGTTGTGCTCAATATTTAAATTTCAAATCCCGAAACAACCAAATAATCAACTACTAAGAAGTCATATCCTGGTTACCCCCTTTTTCATCTATTGTTATTAAGCATTGGCAAGCTACAGTACCAATTGATATTGGAACCAGCCATGGGTACCATATATTTACAACTACTTGCGTCTGGAGGAAAATCCTTGTTGCTGTTCAACTCAGGACAAGAGCTTGGTCCAGTTATAGTTGATCAGTTACCACTAACTTCGTCTGAGAGATTTCCAGTGTTGGCTGCCATAAATTACCAGAGGAGCCATTGTCTGCATGAGCTTTAGAACTGGTCTCTCAATTTCCTGGATGCTGGTGTTATGAATCTGCTGTAGATTTCGAACCAGTAACGGCACTCCTTTCCGTTTCCATGTCGACAGAGACATGTTTGGATTACCTTTGCTAGCCACCAAGAGTAATAGCCACTCCTATTGGGATTCGCCGCACTGATACATTCAACCAGCAATTACAGAACCCATCTGGATAGTCTGCTTCACCAGTTATAGTAGTATGGCCAACCCCGCCCACTTGGGGGAAGCACCGTTGATGCAGACCCACCTTTCTCTCAAGACATACGAAAGTGTCAGTGATCCAGAATGTCCAGGCCAACATCATCATTATTTAGATATATCAGGAACAATCATGGACAGTTACCTATGTCTGTCTGTTATGTTCCCCCCGAAATGGATTTCAACACCATAGTTCCAGCTCACCCTTACTATAATAGTCAGCCGGAGAAAACACTTTGACAGCGATAGCCATCAATGAGATCCGCCAAGGAATATGATTAACTTATACTATTATCATCGATGGATACGTTAGAGGATTTTTGGAGAGATACTGTGCAGAAACCTCTTCTCATGTCTTATCCCGTGGAGAGTAGATATAGTATTTGTCCTGTCAGTGTGGGTTGATCGTACATTTTCCCTGACTCACAGGATTTACTTATCCAAGAGCTTAGTTAGGAAAATGACACAACCAACAACCAGATCCAATATTAATGGACTACCTTTTTATAGTTAGAGAATATTTATTAGTAGACATGCAATATGTTTGGTTCAGATGAACATACGTAAATGTATGCACGCTATGTTTGTTCTGGAGGTAAAACCATTCTAGATATTGGTATTGAATTTTTTTTCAGGTTGATAAGTTAGACGAAACTGGTTGTTGGGTTTTTGTAATCAAAAGAGTGTCTTACACTGATTTCATGTTTTATTTTGTTATCATGTTTTTGTAGTATTGTAGTAATGCAGATTTTAGGAATTCCCATAACCCCATACTGTTTGAATCCACATTAAAAGCTATAGTTAGAACCAGGAGTTGTCCTTACGTTCTTGTAACCTGTGGTTCCAACGTGCTGTTTATTGTAGTGATAATGTCCCTGTTTATAAAACTTATAGAGAGCTGCTGTGACAGGTCGACAACACATAAGACCAAACCTGTCTTATAAAGGCTTCATCAACCTTTGACGTCTATGGTTACATGACCGGCTTTCTACATCTTTCTCCAGGGAGATAGTCTTATCATTGTAGGTTGACGGGTGTCTTTTGTATGCCTAGTTCCCTTCCTATGAATAATAGAAGCCATGCTAAGTTTTTCTGCGAGAAATACCATATGAAGAAGAGGAACTCGCCCACGGTTTCTTATATCTGTTATTATCATTCAGAGGACTCGAATCCAGCCTGAATATTCCCCTAGACACAACATTCATATACTTATATATACTATATATACTATAGTATACACTAGTATTAATATATAGATAAAAGAAAGCAGTCAGAAACAATGTAATGCGTTGTCCTGTCTTTTATTTCAGACCTAATGGCTGTCTTGGTCATCTAGAAACTGCCGAAAGATTATGGAAACATCTTCAAATAAGAGGGTTCATCTCCAAAAGGATTCCGCTTCCGCTGGATCAAGGCAAAGACAGTGTATTTTCATTGGAAAACTACACATCAGCTGCAATACGGGCATACGAGCAATCAGAACCAAGAGACATTAGAATACGTCAGCGAGAGGAAGCTATGATGGAGGCTTATAGTTTAGTTCCTCGAGAGACTCTGGAAAAACTTGCTCGAGTATTCGCAAAAGACTGTTCATTGTTTGGATACCCGTGTGACATAGAAATATTTCTCAATCACAGGGCGCCTCTGTTTTATTTCAAAATTCTCCAGTAGACATTTTGTTCATCTTAGGGATTAGCACGCATTCTGTTTTCGAAACACAGCTGGGGGAGATTTGGTAGCAGACCCCCTAACGTTGGTGTTTTATAAAATGATATTGGTGCCTGTAGTTCAGAAAGAAACGGCAAACTACTGAACGTAAACTTACCCAGGAATCACGAACAGCCAAAAAATGCATATCTTTTACAGGACTTAGCAGTGAAAACTAGCATTTTTTGCTGTTGTGATCTCTTGGCAAGTTTACGTTCAGTAGTTTGTCATTGCTTTCTGAACGACCGGCACCCATACCATTTCGTAAAAAAACCATCCGCAAGGCGGTCTACTGCCAAATCGCCCAAAGCTGTGTTTCGAACCCAGGTATGTGGGATTACGAACTGCGTCCGTAACTCCTTCGCCACTAATAATAGTAATAATAATAATATTAATAATAATAATAAATAATAATAATAATAATAATAATAATAATAATAATAATAATAATAATAAAATAATACCACAATAGCTTTTACTACTTTCACAACAACTTCATGTGATTTTATATGTTTATTTTGACAGTGACATTTTCGCTACCTACATGTTACTCTGAAGATCTCAGTTAAAGCTTTCGAAATTCATCACGACACTTGGGAGACTGCTGCCAAAGATCGACATTCGTGGCGTACATAATTACGCAAGGGTGTAGTTACTGTGAAGCAAACAGGACTGCATGAGCTGTGGAAAAAAAATGCTGGACAGAAAAACCACCGCAGGAGATCCTCCTCCTGGAACATTCTTTGCCCACATTGTCAAAGAAGATTTAGAGACAATATATGCCTTACCAGCCATCTTAGAACTCATGGCTTCAAGCTGTCAACATCACTGGATGAAATGAATGGTCATTTAATTTTTTATGGACAAACAGCACCATCTGCACGTTGTATAATGCACCACGTCCAGCTGTCCGGTGTAGGGGATGAACCGCTAGCCTCGGCATCAGCACACCGCATGTTTAAGAACACCGTTCTTATCCATTCGGCCATTCGGATCTGCATATATATATTGGTGTCAGGTCTTAGTCAGATATTACTGAGCTACCCTTATCACTTGCTATTTGAATGGACTCACATAACTTGATCCAATAGTCATTCGCACATTGCCTGGCAGCCTTTTGTACATCCTTCCTCGCTTGCTTCAGCTCACTCAGAGTGTTACGCGTTGGTCTTTCCTTGTTTCTTAAGAGAGCTATCTTCTTTTATC
>JACEFZ010011257.1:537500-602500 GCA_014155875.1 Cepaea nemoralis | reverse complement strand
ATGTATGTATGTATGTAGGTATGTATGTATGTATGTATGTATGTATGTATGTATGTATGTATGTATGTATGTATGTATGTATGTATGTATGTATGTATGTATGTATGTATGTATGTATGTATGTATGTATGTATGTATGTATGTATGTATGTATGTATGTATGTATGTATGTATGTATGTATGTATGTATGTATGTATGTATGTATGTATGTATGTATGTACGTATGTATGTATGTATGTATGTATGTATGTATGTATGTATGTATGTATGTATGTATGTATGTATGTATGTATGTATGTATGTATGTATGTATGTATGTATGGTATGTATGTATGTATGTATGTATGTATGTATGTACTGTGTGTGTGTATGTGTGTGTGTATGTATGTATGTATGTATGTATGTATGTATGTATGTATGTATGTATGTATGTATGCATGCATGTATGTATGTATGTAGTATGTATGTAGGTTAGGTAGGGTAGGTAGGTAGGTAGGTAGGTATTTAGTAGTTAGGTAGGGTAGGTATGGTTAAGTAGGGTAGGGTTAGGTAGTTAGTTAGTTAGGTTACGTGTAGGGTAGGGTAGGTAGTTAGGATGCATGTATGCATGTTATGGTCCATGTATGTATGTATGTATGTATGTATGTATGTATGTATGTATGTATTATGTATGATGTATGTATGTATGTATGTATGTATTAGGTCAGGTCTTTAGTCAGATATGACTGAGCTACCGTATGACAGTAGACGGTACTACCTGCTTTCTGTCAGCGCCGAATGTTGGGCGGCGCTTACCAAACCGACACCCCACATTGTGCCAACGGCTTCGGGCGGAAGAGCGCAATTGGGAGGGTACTAGCCTTATCCTGGTGCGAGGAAATGCAACCCAAAGACAAAATAAGTCATGGCAGGGCAGACCAGGCCCTAAGCCTTGGTTGGCAGCTGGTCTAGGATCGAAGCTCCGACAGGCGGACAGTTAGAGCATTGCTTTGCTGATCCGGCAGCTTCTGCAGCTTGTCTTGTTCCAGATTATAGGTGTCAACTTTCCTCTGGAGTGAACTAGGCAGGCCGAGAGAGGGATCATGCTGCATGGGCAACACATGGTTTCTTTATTTTAGCCCAGGCTTTGTGCTATGGAGAGGCAATAACTCCATCCCTGGTCTTAACCGGTCTCTGAATCAAAGCGAAGAGGCAACTGTTACGGGTTATAAGTCCTTGTCAGTTGGCGTAGACATGGGGCGCCACGCGTTGCCTCTGACGGTGGGAGACACCTACAGGTGTCACTGAATCAGCTACCGCCCGCCTCAAGCTGGGCAGTCCCCCAGCCAATGGGTGCTGATCCCGCCACAGCCTGCCTGCTTCAATGGGTGCTTGGGGCTAGGACAAAATCTGAATCGCAGGCTGTAAAACCAATGCACCAGTTACTAATAAAAAGAATAGAAACCTCAAGCTACGGCTTGCAACCTGGAACGTGAGAACCATGTGTCCAGGATTTTCCACTGACTTGACAAATATGACGATGTGAGAAAAACGGCTGTGATTGATGCTGAACTCGATCGTCTTAACATTGATATTGCTGGCCCTGCAGGAGACTCGCTTCGTGAGGAAGGGTCACTCAGGGAAAACAATACACATTTTTTTGGAAGGGAAGAGGGCAGGCAGAAAAAAGGCAACATTGTGTGGGCTTTGCATTGAAGAATTCGCTACTGGGAATGATTGATATCCCAGTTGGAGGTAATGAAAGATTATTATCACTGCGCTTGGCAACCTCTTGTGGATTTGCCACCACACTCACTGCATATGCACCGACACTCGCTTCATCTGATGATGTGAAGGATACGTTCTATGAGCAGCTAGACTCTGCGATCAAGGCAGTTCCAAAATCCGACTACATTTATATGCTCGGTGATTTCAATGCTCGTGTGGGCGAGGACTCGAGTTCATGGCCAGTGTGCCTGGGAAAATACAATATCGGTCGCATGAATGATAATGGGCAAAGGCTGCTGGAGCATTGCACTAGAAATGACCTATGTATTACAAACTCCTTTTTTAAAACAAAAGAGATGCATAAGGTCACATGGAAACATCCAAGATCCAGCCATTGGCATCAGCTGGACTTCATTATCACACGGAGACAACATCTGAACCATACATCATTAACTCGAAGTAACCACAGTGCTGACTGTGATACAGATCATTCTTTGGTGTTGCAAGGGTTAGACTGAGCCCAAAGAGAATCTACACAGCTAAACACAAGTCTAGCTCCAGGATTAATATTACTAACACTCACGATTCTGGAAAGTGCTTTGAATTTCAACAGCAACTTGAAGACGCTTTCAATGATACATCACAAAATTGTATAGTAAATGATAAATGGGGTAAACTTAAGGAAACTATTTATAAAACAGCGGTAGGGGTTTACGGCACTGTGGATCATAAGAGGCAGGACTGGTTTGCGGCAAACAGCCAGATACTGCAGCCCTTGATTGATAAAAAGAAGATAGCTCTCTTAAGAAACAAGGAAAGACCAACGCGTAACACTCTGAGTGAGCTGAAGCAAGCGAGGAAGGATGTACAAAAGGCTGCCAGGCAGTGTGCGAATGACTATTGGATCAAGTTATGTGAGTCCATTCAAATAGCAAGTGATAAGGGTAGCTCAGTAATATCTGACTAAGACCTGACACCAATATATATATGCAGATCCGAATGCGCCGAATGGATAAGAACGGTGTTCTTAAACATGCGGTGTGCTGATGCCGAGGCTAGCGGTTCATCCCACTACACCGGACAGCTGGACGTGGTGCATTATACAACGTGCAGATGGTGCTGTTTGTCCATAAAAAAATTAAAATGACCATTCATTTCATCCAGTGATGTTGACAGCTTGAAGCCATGAGTTCTAAGATGGCTGGTAAGGCATATATTGTCTCTAAATCCTTCTTTGACAATGTGGGCAAAGAATGTTCCAGGAGGAGGATCTCCTGCGGTGGTTTTCTGTCCAGCATTTTTTTCCACAGCTCATGCAGTCCTGTTTGCTTCACAGTAACTACACCCTTGCGTAATTATGTACGCCACGAATGTCGATCTTTGGCAGCAGTCTCCCAAGTGTCGTGATGAATTTCGAAAGCTTTAACTGAGATCTTCAGAGTAACATGTAGGTAGCGAAATGTCACTGTCAAAATAAACATATAAAATCACATGAGTTGTTGTGAAAGTAGTAAAAGCTATTGTGGTATTATTTTATTATTATTAATTATTATTATTATTATTATTATTATTATATTATATTATTATTATTATTAATATTATTATTATTACTATTATTAGTGGCGAAGGAGTTACGGACGCAGTTCGTAATCCCACATACCTGGGTTCGAAACACAGCTTTGGGCGATTTGGCAGTAGACCGCCTTGCGGATGGTTTTTTACGAAATGGTTATGGGTGCCGGTCGTTCAGAAAGCAATGACAAACTACTGAACGTAAACTTGCCAAGAGATCACAACAGCAAAAAATGCTAGTTTCACTGCTAAGTCCTGTAAAAGATATGCATTTTTTGGCTCGTTCGTGATTCCTGGGTAAGTTTACGTTCAGTAGTTTGCCGTTTCTTTCTGAACTACAGGCACCAATATCATTTTATAAAACACCAACGTTAGGGGGTCTGCTACCAAATCTCCCCCAGCTGTGTTTCGAAAACAGAATGCGTGCTAATCCCTAAGATGAACAAAATGTCTACTGGAGGAATTTTGAAATAAAACAGAGGCGCCCTGTGATTGAGAAATATTCTATGTCACACGGGTATCCAAACACATGAACAGTCTTTTGCGAATACTCGAGCAAGTTTTTCCAGAGTCTCTCGAGGAACACTAAACTATAAGCCTCCATCATAGCTTCCTCTCGCTGACGTCATTCTAATGTCTCTGGTTCTGATGTGCTCGTATGCCCGTATTGCAGCTGATGTGTAGTTTTCCAATGAAAATACACTGTCTTTGCCTCTGATCAGCGGAGAGAAAGCGGAATCCTTTTGGAGATGAACCCTCTTATTTGAAGATGTTTCCATAATCTTTCGGCAGTTTCTAGATGACCAAGACAGCCATTAGGTTCTGAAATAAAAGGACAGGACAACGCATTACATTGTTTCTGACTGCTTTCTTTATCTATATATAAACTAGTGTATACTTATATAGTATGATATAGTATATATAAGTATATGAATGTTGTGTCTAGGGAATATTAAGGGCTTGGATTCGAGTCCTCTGAATGATAATAAAGATATAAGAAACGTGGGCGAGTTTCTCTCTTCATATGGTATTTCTCCAGAAAAACTTAGCCATGGCTCTATTATTCATAGGAAGGGAATAGGCATACAAAGACACCCGTCCAACCTACAATGATAAGACTAATCTCTGGAGGAAAAGAAAGATGTAGTAAAGCCGGTCATGTAACCATAGACGTCAAAGTTGATGAAGCTTATAAGACAGGTTTAGGTCTATGTGTTGTCGACCTGTCACAGCAGCTCTCTATAATTTTATATAACAGTGACTATCACTACAATAAACAGCACGTTGGAATACACAGGTTACAAGAACGTAAGGACAACTCCTGGTTCTACTATAGCTTTTAATGTGGATTCAAACAGTGGGTTATGGGAATTCTAAAATCTGCATTACTACATCTACAAAAACATGATAACAAAATAAACATGAAATCAGTGTAAGACACTCTTGATTACAAAAAACCCAACAACCAGTTTCGTCTTAATTATCAACCTGAAAAAAAATTCAATACCAATATCTAGAATGGTTTACCTCCAGAACACAAACATAGCGTGCATACATTTACGTATGGTTCATCTGAACCAAAACATATTGCATGTCTACTAATAAATCTCTAACTATAAAAAGGTATAGTCCATTAATATGGATCTGGTTGTTGGTTGTGTCATTTCCTAACTAAGCTCTTGGATAAGTAAATCCTGTGAGTCAGGGAAAATGTACGATCACCCCACACTGGACAGGACAAATACTATATCTACTCTCCACGGGATAAGACATGAGAAGAGTTCTGCACAGTATCTCTCCAAAAAATCCTCTAACGTATCCATCGATGATATAGTATAAGTTAATCATATTCCTGGCGGAATCTCACTGATGGCTATCGATGTCAAAGTGTTTCTCCGGCTGACTATTATAGGTAAGGGTGAGCTGGAACTATGTGTTGAAATCCATTTCGAACATAACAGACAGGACATAGGTAACTGTCCATGATTGTTCCTGATATATCTAAATAATGATGATGTTGCATGGACATTCTGGATCATGACACTCGTATATGTCTTGAGAGAAAAGGTGGGTCTGCATCAAACGGTGCTTCCCCCAAGTGGCGGGTTGGCCATACTACTATAACTGGTGACAGCAAGAAACTATCCAGATGGGTTCTGTAATGCTGGTTTGAATGTATCAGTGCGGCGCAATCCCAATAGGAGTGGCTACTACTCTTTGGGTGGCTAGCAAAGGTAAATCCAAACAGTCTCTGTCGACATGGAAAACGGAAAAGGAGTGCCGTTACTGGTTCGAAAATCTACAGAGATTCATACACCCGCATCCAGGAAATTGAGGACGAGACAGTTCTAAAGCTCATGCAGACAATGGCTCTCTGGTAATTTATGGCAGCCAACAACTGGAAATCTCTCAGACGTAAGTTAGTGGTAACTGATCAATATAACTGGACCAAGCTCTTGTCCTTGAGTTGAACAGCAACAAGGATTTTCCTCCAGACGCAAAGTAGTTGTAAATATATGGTACCATGCTGGTTCCAATATTCAATTGGTACTGTAGCTTGCCAATGCTTAATAACAAAGATGAAAAAGGGGGGGTAACCAGGATATGACTTCTTAGTAGTTGATTATTTGGTTGTTCGGGATTGAAATTAAATATTGAGCACAACCACTACTTGCAACGTCGATCGCATTCGCGATCGCGGGTTCTAGTAGTTGTTGGAAAATAAAAAAGATGAATTGTTTTTCCTGTTTGATGATACTCAGATGTAGTACCAACATAGAGGCGTTAAGCCGGGTTAGCCTCCATCTCTTCAAAGCGAGTCGACAACACTACCACTAGGCCAACTCTCTTGTGCAAACAACGGTAACAAATTCTGTTGCATACAATCGGGGATTTGTCCTGTGACGTCATTTTGAGGTAAACACCAGGTTTGCTCCCTGTCGGACTATTTTCCGGTACATCAAAAGTCCCTCTCGCTGTGATCTATAGAATTCATTCTCCTGTCAACAACAGGTGTCTCAGGGGCAGACAATCCGTCCCTAACTTCACAAGAACAGTTATTCCCTTCATACTCCGAATACAACAGGCTTTTCTCTCAACGACGATACATCAAACAATGCCGACAAATATCTTGTTCCTAGGAACTCTCTAAGACTTGTAGTTACTTTGATCCGACTTGAGTTTTCTACACTATAACAAACAATTGCACTGTGAATACAGACTGGTCTCTCGTTAGTGTATCATCTTATCGTTAACGACAGTGGTCTCGTGACAGTGTGTGTGTGTGTGTGTGTGTGTGTATGTGTGTGTGTGTTGTGCGTGTGCGTGTACATATATGTATAGAGAGAGGAGAGAGAGACGAGAGGAGATGAGAGAGAGAGGAGAAGAGAGACAGGAGAGAGAGAGAAGAGAGGAGAGAGGAGAGAGAGAGAGAGAGAAGATATGGAAGAATCAACACTGGGGGACGATGCATCAATAACATTAGATATGTAGATGATACAGTCTGATTGCAGACAATGAACAGGACCTGAAAAATGTAGTAGATGCGGTTGTTGCACTCAGTGAACACTAGGGTTAGAAACTGAATATTAAGAATACAGAATTAAGGTCGTCAATGGAAAGAAGGAAATACCACACTGCCATATACGAACAAAACGAACGAACGAACGAACAAACTTTATTTTAAAAGGGTAACAAATTGGGCACGCAGGCCCGTCTTACATTCGGCCCTTTCAATCACTCATCTTTCATTCATCAAATGTGCATGTTACATTAACATAGGGGAAAAAACATTGTCAAATGGATTTTGTAAGCATAAACAATGCATATTACGCATGATACATTCACATGAGAAAAAAAAAAAAAACATTATCAAATGAAAGTTGTAAACATAAACAGTGCATATTGCAATGTTGTGAGACACATCCCCCATCCACCCTCATATCCCGCAGCCACCAACACATCCCCCACCCACCAAACCTCCCCCACCCACCCACACATACCTCCACGCACTCACACAGAACCAGGCGAACATACATGCCGCCACACACCCACTGATCCCCCACCCACACACATTTCCCCAAGAAGAAGAAGAAGAAGAAGAAGAAGAAGAAGAAGAAGAAGAAGAAGAAGAAGAAGAAGAAGAAGAAGAAGAAGAAGAAGAAGAAGAAGAAGAAGAAGAAGAAGAAGAAGAAGAAGAAGAAGAAGAAGAAGAAGAAGAAGAAGAAGAAGAAGAAGAAGAAGAAGAAGAAGAAGAAGAAGAAGAAGAAGAAGAAGAAGAAGAAGAAGAAGAAGAAGAAGAAGAAGAAGAAGAAGAAGAAGAAGAAGAAGAAGAAGAAGAAGAAGAAGAAGAAGAAGAAGAAGAAGAAGAAGAAGAAGAAGAAGAAGAAGAAGAAACCACACACACATACCCCCGCCAACCCACACATCCCGCACCTATCCACACACATATCCCGCACTCTCACAATTTTTCCCACCCACCCACACACACATCAGCCAACCTACACCCACTCACCCACCCAATATTCGCCACCTCTCAACTACACATCCCCACCTATACACACATCCCCACCCATAAACACATCTCCCCACCTGCCCACACATATCACCCACCCATAACCCAAAAACACACACCTCCCACCCACACACACCCCGCCACCCACATATACCCCACCCACACACATCCGCCGCTCCCACACATCTTCTCACAACTACACACCTCCCCCACCCATACACTCATCTCTCACACACATCCACCCACTCACGTACTCATCCATCAACCACTCACACCCACACATCACCCACGCTGCCCATCAACACATGCATCTCTCATATACCCTCCCACCCAACACACACCCAACCACCTAGCCTAACCACACATCCCCATCCTCGGCATACATCCTTCAATCACCTGCACATCCCACACCTCCCCCACATCTCCCCTCCCACACAAAACTCCACCCATAAAAACATCACACACATCCCCCACATACATTCCCCATACACATCCCCGTCCACACATCTCCGCATCCACTCATATATCCCCACCTACAAACATCCTCACCACCACACATACATCCTCCACCTACTCACATTTACCACCCATCCACACTCACACACTCACACCCACACAGACATATCCCATTCACAGACACCCTCCACCACCCACACCCATAACACACCATCCCCAACCCACACAATCTCCTACACACCCATATCACCCACCCAAACACACACTCCTTACCCCCTACTCCCAACCCACCCAACCCACATACTTCCAACTATCCTCAAATATCTTACACAACACACATGTCCCTCACACACACACACACATACATCCACCGACGACTACAAATCCCTTCACCATCCACACATCACCTATTAACCCATACACATCCCCCACACACAACCCCTCCACACATACATTCCCCACACCCCCACACACACCCATTATCCTCACATACACACCTCTAATGCACAACATCCTCACAGATCTGAGACACAATTACACTGATGCCGTCACATGATCACTGAAACTAATAAAGGAACAAAACTTCCCACACTTTACACACACAATGAGACACTGACGCATGTCGTGAGAATTCTCGCAATAGCAAGAAGTGGAGAAAAAATTGTACATATACATTATGTAGCGTAAAAATTTAGTGATGCAATTCAACTCTCTCTTTTCTCTCTCTCTCTCTCTCTATCTCGCTCTCTCTTCTCTCTCTCTCTCTCTTGCTCTCTCTCTTTCTCTTGCTCTCTCTCTCTCTCTTTTCTCTCTCTCTCTCTATCTCATTCTCTCTCTCTCTCTCTCTCTCTCTCTCCTCAACTCTCTCTCTCTATGGACGACAGTAAATGGGCATATTCTAAGCAAGTGAATCGTACAGGTATCGCGCCACAGTCATAACATCTGATGGAGATGTCGTGAAAAGAGAATAGAACAAGAATTGCCAACATTGCAAAGTAGCCTGTGCAAGATGAAAAAAGATACTGACCAATACAAAAATATCAATGGAAACAATAAAAAGGAGTGTTGAAGCGCTACATAGAACGTGATCTTTTGTATGGATGTGAAGCGTGGAATCAATAAGCAGGTAGCTGAAAAACAGCTGATGGCTGTGGAAGTAGGTTCTGTGGAAAAATGCAAAGAATTCCTAAGGACAGACAGGCAAAACCAATGAACAAGTCCTCAAGAACAAACAAATGAAGATCGTAAACTGATTCAGAGTCATTGACGTAGACAGTCAAAAAATTTTTGGGCATGGTTATGAGAATAAATGACTGGGAGGAACTGGTGACGACTGGCAATCGAAGGAAGACCGAGAAGTAAATGCTGGATGGCTTGGCCACGTGCATGGTCCGAGACAGGAAAACTGAGCTGATCCACGACTCTGGTGATCGTAGGGGATGCAGACACATGGGACCGCCATGCTTATGCATTCCACACACACACACACACACGCAATGCTGGTGTTGTATGAAAGCAACGTATATAACTTATCGGTTGGGTATCGTCATGCACTCGGACAGGGTGCATAGGTTGCTCAGATCCTCCCCCAAGCAGAGGTATCAGTTGAGTGTCCGAGTGGCTACATAGTGCAGTTCTGTGTTGGTTGCCGAGGCCCCTCCGTTTACAGATGTACCTCCCGTATTTGCGGCCGTGCAATGCCACTCCAAGTCTCTCATCAGGCAGCGATGTGGATTCACGACGTCAAAGTCCTCTGGGCTTCTGTTCACAACATGCCTTAGGAGACGTAATAACATCGGCGCGATCCATGGGCTGCGGTTACCTACAGGGCCATTCATCCATGTCACTATCTGTACAATCGTCTGTAGGTTCCCCATATCGGACGCCGTCTGGGCCTGGTGCAGTGTTGGGTGATTTCTGATCATTGCGTCGTAATTGCCTCAGCTAGGGATGACATATCTTAGTCGTCCCGGCTCCTCGCACATTGAGAGAGTGCCGTGTGCCCTATGTCTGGCTGTGCTCGTCTTTCTGATCAACTCTGCTCTATGTAGCGTGCAAGGAGAAGCCTTCCCCTTATCGCGTCCCACTGTTTCATGTGAGGTCTGTGCATTGAAAAGTCTAGAATACCCTCCCTGTGCATGCAACGTTCCTGCTCTTATGGAGGCACAAGAAGAATGTCGTGAGAGACGCTGGAGTACACCTTCATGCAGAACTCATCCCATTTTCTCCGGTTCATTGACCTGTTTGGCGCAGGATTTGAATAATGTCATCGTCCAATGGTTCTCAGTCATTCAGGCTCGCCAACTCACCTGTGGCATGTTAGCCAGACTGCTTTTGTGCCAGTCTTTGACAGCCTGTGCCTCTTTCCCAGCCATGCGCTCTCGACCTCACACGTTCAGCAAGGCAGGTTGCAACCATCTTCTGTCTCGTGCGGGAGAAGGAAGTAGTTTTCTTCTCTGATCTGGCGTAAGGCGTCTTGAACAGTGTTGGTTCATACGGGAGGCATTTGTCTTGTTTTCTCTTGACTTGTGGCCCTCACGTGACTTCTCGATCAAGATGACGCAATGTTAGTGATCACTGTCGTGGTATCCAGGTGCCCACCGGCACCGTGTGCGATGGTGCGCGACACAGGCCACGTCCATGACACTGTCAGAATCACCTCGTCCGGGTGTGCCATGCGAGTGAAACTTCCCATAATTCTAGACAGACATAGAGGCAGCAGCTATCACGGCATCTCCGACGAATCTTCTCTTGTCTATGGTGATGTTTTCCCCAGGATTGCCTCTGGCATTGAAGTTCCCCGCAGTAGATGATAGTGCCTTTCCTCCTCATAGCGAACACAATCTCTCGTCGATCTTCCCGGTAACGGCATATAAAACGTTCACCAATTACGAAGCATGCACCCTGGCGTCATTATTCTTATTGTGCCTGCTCTTCAGGCATCACTGTCCAGGAGGACATGGCGACCTCAGGACGCCAGTATTTTGTTCGCGAGACCAGAATGGCTAGCCGAGGTGCCGCCTTATAGAAGCCGAAAACCCCGCGCGGAAATGGCTGTTCTGTCGAAAAGCTGTCGTTCTTGTAAAACTCCACATGGCGTTTCCGAAGAGTAGTTTTTCAAAGAATGGGTGTCGGCGCTTGATTAAGTGATGCACAGTCAGAGTACAGCTACACGTAAACATAAGAAATAAAGGCGGAGAACCATTACAGTACTCGAACGTGTATGAGGCCTAACTGTCACACTTTACCGCCGTTCTGGGGCTCCGCCGGCTCGTTACCACGATGTGTCCTGCGGGCGTGTCTGCGTCGTAATGTAGGATTAGAACTATCGCACGCCGGGCGGCCGATGAGACGCCGAGAGTCCGGGCGGACGTGCACAAACTCCGTTGCACGGCCGAACTCCATTCACTCGAAAACACACTTAATCCACAAACATGTTGAAAAAACACACGTTCCATTTTTCCGGACTGAAGACTGTCCGCTCATCTTGCTCCAAGGAAGTGACGTCGAATCCATAGATATATATATATGGATTCGGACGTCACTTCTTGGAGCAAGATGGCGGGACATTTCGTCGTCCCGTATAAACGGAACGTGTTTTTCTTTCACAAAGCGCCCTGCCAGCGGCTTAGGCGGGTAATCTCTCTCTCCACAGATACTCGGTCATTCGTGTGTTTTGGAAACAAACTCTGTGTGATGCTATCCTCCATAGCCACTGTCCTTCAATCCATCCAGCATGACTCTCTTGGTCTGCCTCTACCTCTCCTTCGATTATCTTTTCAGTTGTCACGATGTTTACCATATAAATTTACATAACGTAATAAACCCTTAAGCAAAAAGAAGCTCTGAACAATAAAACATTACTACCTGAGATGGTAATACTTCCATACTCTTTCTATGTACATCCTTGATACAACTGACTTCATAGTGGTGTCAATGTCCTCGATATCAACCATGACCTCAGAGAAGTCTATCGTGAGCTCTGTGGAAGACCTCGCTGGAATGAGACACCCGATGTCACAACAAAATATATCCAACTCTGCATAGACACACGATGTCACGGACATTTGGGGCATGGAAATGCATGGCGATGCGGAGAACTGGTTCGGGGCCCTTGGCGGAAGAAAGGCTATCAAGCTTGCCTGCTGGAGCCTGGGTCATGTGTACGAATCACCACACAGAGGCGATGTGTTAAATGTGACTGGGTTCCCCACGTCCCACTCAGTCGTAAATGGTACGGGAAATCGCCAGGGAGGTAAAGGCGGTCGGCTACCTAATGTTGACCACTCCATCTCGAGTGCTGCTTGCTCTATAAAAATGGGACTGATTATTACGAATCAATCGTTTCTAAATATAGGAGTAGTTAGTTAATGAGTTAGTCGCGGTTCTAACTCACGGCACAAAAGGGCCACCCCCATAAAGCTCAGTTCTGTGCCAGGAATATCACACCAAAATGTGGGGGAGTGCGTGTCTCGAGGTATGGTGTCTCGCTCGAGTGCTGGAGCGGTCCCGGGTGCAGGCCCCGTGAGGATCGGGATTCGTTCACGAGGACGTCTAGTAATATATTCCTCTGGTGTCTGGGTAGTGAGATCGGTGACGCCGCGTGCATGTTGCGCACGTAAAAAATCACATCGGCAACGTGGAAATCGAAAAAGAGTACTAGCCGAACGGCGCTGCCCGAGCACAAAATTCGAGTTAAAAAATCTACCCCAAGTCTTCAGGATCCTCCTCGGTGCTACGTGAGTTCGTGCACTGAGGTGAGTTTACTCCAGACTCAGGTTTGAGTAGGAGGGAGGACGGCGGAGCAGAGTATGGTGTTACACCTTGTGCCGTTATTATGTTGACCATCGACGACTAACTAAAACTAATCACACAAAGGCTCCTCACTATCGCTGTGAAAAAGTGGAACATACAGCAGTCCCGACAACCTACAGCACGTACAGGCACACTAATGCATAATGCACAGCCATAATGCCAACACCACAGTCCGCCACGAAACTGATCTACAAATACAATATTCTGCTGATCACTATATTAGATAGTTTTTTCACATATCTTTCTAAGTGGTAATAAGTCGCATCAGTGCAACTTTTATCTTTCCGAACACCGAATTGTACTTTGCTTAACTGTTATTCAACTTTGTGTCTAACATTGACAAGAAAATCACAAACAGCAAATATAGATGCTACGGTGGGATTTTAACTGTCTGTAAGAGGACATGCAAGTAACTGATCGTATTTCTGTGAAGCCTGGAAAACATAGCTGCTGTCGCAATCTGTACCCTGTGGATATAATCCGCACCCATGCAGTGAGCTAGAGAGAAACAGGGCACATATGAGCATGTCGTGACTACAAATGATGCCGTTTCTGTTGAATCAGTTAATAATGTTGCATAGTTTAAATATGGTGCATTTCTTCTGAGTTGTCGTTTTCAAAAGACTCTCGATGAACGATGTTTTCGGCATCTCAACGTCAGCATTAGCTCTCAGAGGTACCTATCTTTGAGTCGCGGTCACGGTGGAGCGTATAGTCACGACAGAATCCGCACTCAATGAGAGTATTGAACCCAGGGCCCTCTCGGCGGGACGGGTGTGTGAATACAACTTGTTAATGAAACCGAGACATTTGACATGTAGATACTAAAATTTGCAAAGCAGATTCATTATAGAAAACAATAGAAATGAAAGTCAATGAGCTCTGACTCTGACAGAACTGCGTGATGACTTAGAATTCTTTGAGGGCATGTCCTTCTAACCCTAAGCGTGAAATCAGATGCTGGAATAAAAAAAGCCCAGTTATTGGGAGTCGCATCATTGATCTCAGGGTCAAAGATAAGGAGAATAATCAAGAAAACATGTCAACCCGATCACATTTTTGTTATACATCTTTTCAAGATTCAGAATCATACGCATATTAACTTATTATGTTGTATATCCTTTACAAGACGTGGCAGTCAACCACATCATGTTTGGCTGTTTGTGATTTCTTGGCAAGTTTACGTTCAGTAGTTGCCATACTTTCGAACGATCGGCACTCATATCTTTGTATGGAGACCAACGCAAGGCGATTGCTTCCAAATCGCTCCTAGCTGGGTTTTAAACGTGGTTTGCAGATTACAAATTCCTGTCGCAAACCCTTCGCCTCAGATCCAGTCATAACACATATAGTGTACCTCGGGTTACGAACTTATTCGTTCCAGGACTCACTTCGTAACCTGAAACGTTCGTAACCCGAAACACTTAAATCAATGAAATAAAAGACAATCGTTCACAGATGAAGAAGTGTTCTTTTTTATTAACATCGGTCATTTACCTGACCAAAACGCAAAGAATACTTATACTTCGCGTATTAAATAAAGAAGAAGAAACACACCAAATGAATTAATGATACAAATTTAAAAACTATTTAGTCTATTTTTATTACCAAGAAACGATCATGAGAAATTGTCACTTTCTTCTTATTCTGAATCATTAGTTTCAGGAGTATCTTGTCGCTGTTTCATGGCAGCCGACTGGGAATCTTCTGCACAAGAAAACTATCAAGGAAATTTGTCGCTTCCATTGCTGGAGAATCTTTTTGAAGTGGGCCGTCGTGTTATCATTCATCAGGCTTACGTGCCCTGTTACCTGTTAGCCGACAAGTTTGTTTGGATGATGGTTCACAATGAAGTCTTCGACGTCTGCCCACTTGCTGCAAATTTCTTTAATCCTTGATTTGAAACGGTTCACTAACTCCTTAACATCGGACGACTGCCGCTCTTTTAATGTCTTTAGCGGTCATTCTGAGATCCACAAGCTCATCTGTAGTACTGTTTGTATTGTACACGATCGTTTGTCTCCAACGTTACACCCTTGCTCTCTCTCTCTCGCTCGCCTTCGTTCGTAACCCAGGGCACTGTTCGTTACCCGAGACATAACATTTCGAAGTTGTTGTTTGGAACCTGAATATGTTCGTGACCTGAGGCGTTCGTAACCCGAGGTACCACTGTATTAAGTTATCAATTTAGAAAAAGTCGAGGGAACAGACAACACATACTGAAGAAGAATACAAAGGCACCAGTAGTGTTCATTGCACTAGGTTGTTGCATATCCTTTGCAGGACGTAGCAGTTCCACCCAGCATTTTTTGGCTTTCGTGATTTCTGTGCAAGTTTACGTCAGTAGTCTGCATTGCTTTCTGAACGACAGCGTCCATACCATTTATTAATAATAAAGACAAAAACACAAGCGTGTTTCGAACGCGGGTATGGGGGATTATGACTGCGTAAACTTAACGCCTTCTCCACGAGCCAGCTTGCACTAGGTAACCTGTGACAAATCAAACTATTCTAAATCTGACGCTATTTTAGAATATTTAACTCTCTCATAGATCAGTGCACCATGAGTGAGGACAGATTACTAAACAACTATAACTCTCATTACATTGGCGCGCTCTGCTCAGAATAGAAAGGCGAACATGTTAGACAGAGCGCCAATGTGTAGTCAGCGCAGAGAACTAGACAATACTCAGTGATTCAAGAGATGAAGAAAAGAAACAACACACATTTATAGAAACATGCCAATATTATAACTAGAACGTCCTCGTTGAAGCCACCCTCAGATAAATAGAGAGATACCTAAAATATAGAGGAGAGAAAACCGAGTCAGAGATAGTACTAATGGGGGATGACCGTGGGTGTGGGTGGGGTTATGAGAGAGAGGTAGCAAAGGATACCTATAGTTTAGACATGAGTTGGCTCTAGGATGTATGATCCATTAAGGGAACTTTACTAACCGTACATCTCAAGACGTCTCCATTTTGCCAACTACTGTAAAGTCGAATTTACATGGTTCACATGTGTAGATATGGTAGAAAAATGTTGCTCGAACATGTTCTTCTGTACATGGCCTCAGCGAGTAGGAACTGAATTCTTCGGAGGACACGGTACGATTGCACCGCAGCTACGTGGGAGGTCAGGCTCCTGTTAAGAGAATATCAAAACAGTGCGTGAGAGATATAATAATTATAGCTGACAGTTATCTTTATCAGTACTGGAGAAAGTCATAAGGAAGGTTGTATCTCAGAGGAACAGATGTAGTAAATGCATCACACTTACTTATTCATATATGAACATTAGCGTCATAGTAAGTTCCTCTGTTACACTAATACACACCGGTAAGACGGTATTATCATCAGGTAAGTCGAGATTATAATCCGTATCAACATTTGCATCGTCATCATCATCAACACCAGCATCATTACAATCACCGTGTCATCATCGTCATTAGGTCGCTAGCTACATGACGTCCGCTATCAGAACATTAACTAGTCGCATTGATTGATAGAATATTGCCTGACACATACTGAAATAAGTTTTACAATTCAAATATCATTGGAAGTGTGATCACAGACGATGGCAGAATAGCCATATCAATCGAATCATATGTTGACCAGACAAGTGCGCTTCTATATCAGCTATTCACTCAATTACTGACACATCCACAGGCACCTACGTGTATGTCCGCAAAATGACGACACATAATAAATAGAATATTCACACAACCGTATGCTACCAATGTCAACTTGTACATTATCCAAAGATCACACTTACGAAAACATCAACCACCTGAGAGATGAGATGCTGAGAAGAGCTGCCATCTTAACAATCGCGACTGAATAAGAAATTATATTATCAGACAGACAGTGGATCAACTACCTTAGTGCCACAGATATTGAATCCAGAAGTTCAGATAGTTTGATCATCTCGTTAGAATACATCACCATCAACTACTTAGCACTGCGCCCTACATCAAATGAAGAAGTCTGCTACGAGAGCAAGAGGACGCCAGAGAAAAAATGGATTGACTCACATCAAAGACATTATACACTCACATGAAATGGCAACTATCCAGTGCCACACCTTGGGCACTGGAACGCCAATAATTAATCCTCCCGCGACGCTTGACGGCAAAATAGTGGAAGATGATGATGATGATGACATATACTCTGTGAGTCAGGAATCACCTCATAGGCACGAAGGTAGCGACAAATATCAACATTGAAAAGGAGATTTGAACACTTGGATAAGTGCAGAGAGGAGTTAACTTTACGTAAGTTATCTTATGTTAGCAATGTCGAGCCACATCACTGCACATAGACATTCGCCATGTATACCCTCTGTCCTCCGATGCAGCAGATATCTCAAGTATTATCTGCTCACTGTTCGCCACAGGATTTGGCTATGGACATCTTCTTTTCTGTCCTGAAAGGCGCAAGGGTAGTAACCCAAATAAAAGTAAAGTAATAAAATGTATGGGGCTAACTCCTCCATGCATAAGCCCAGCCGAAAGTAGTGCTGCTCATGGTTTACGTAATGAGTTGGATATGGTATCTCCTATTTCTCGAGGCGGCATTGAAGTAAACCAAAATTGAAAGTAAAAGTATATTATTTAAGGACAATCTGTAGAGGACGGTAATGTGGTAGATATAACACGCCGATTTACTTACTAGACCATTTCACGGGACCCAACAGGTCTTGAAGCCCAGTGCATTTAAATATAAGCCCCGCTCTCGTCAATTTGTGGATTCGAACATAAGACCACTGGGTCAGATAGCACGCAGGAAAAGTAACGGTGCTGTGGCGAGCAAATGAGTGGTGTGTGTCAATACAATGACGAGCCGCTTTTAACCGTCCAGAACATTTCCTGGAATCCCTAAGACCTGGCAGGCAAGGTCAATAATTTTAATTGCGCGTCTTAGAGATTCAATACATGATAACCGGACTGGCGTCTGTCTGTCGGTTTGTCTATAGGTCGGTCTGTCTGTGCTGGCCGTTCAGGAAGCACTGGCAAACTAAATAAACATCGTCGTGTAAATCATAAACAGCCGAGAAATTGTCGGTTAATGCGACGTCCCGTAAAAGGACGTGCAACTAACATTTGGACTTATCTGTCTTTATTAGTCTACGCGGACCTGCTTAGCTACAAATGCTATATACTACATATGAATAAAGAGCGTGTCATGCATTGCCCACATCTTGTACTCTGAGCATACAATCTTCCTTTGGCTTTCTCCAGTATTTGTAAAGTACTTTGAAACTGCTTCTTCTTATAGTCCATACAATGTGGAGTGGTAAGATTGTCCGTCCTCAGTCGTCGGCTCATGGACTGTCAACCTTCTGATAATTCCGTACCGTGGTGTGTGGTGATCAGGTCTACCTAAGCCTTCATGCCTCTTGGATGCCAATCATTTATAATACTGATGTTCCTCATACACGATGTCAACTGTCCGCATCTCTCTCACTTAGTCTACAAGTCTCTTTCTCTGTCCGTAAGTTGACATAATCAGTAGACTGTGGACTGTCCTCGCCTGACGACCGTGACATGTTCTCTATTGTGACCTAACTCCTAAACATGGGAAAACAATCATTTAGCTGTAAAATGGAGATCTCGAACACAACTCATTGCTCGGAGACATCTATCACAAGTAAGAGAAATAAACATATAACCACTGTCTTCTAGACAAGTAACACTGTCTTCTACTCACCTACTTACGATCTGGAAGAAGTTATCATCTTCAGTGTACTGTGTAGGAATCAATATTTGTCCACATAGGCAGAGAAAAGTCTAGCAAATGGATCCCGCACAAATATGAATTTCATGTAAGTTGCAAGAATCTTCTTGAAATCCTGAAGGGTAGTGTTCCTTAACGTCATTGAATCAGGAATGCTGGGATAATAGTGTACATGAAAGCATACTTTACGTTTTGAATTGAATAGTGCAGATACACACAACTATGTATACGCTCATAAAACAACAGTGAATGCAAGGTAAGAATAACGGACGACATTCAGAACCTTCACCAAACAAACAGAGATGGTAACACACACCAAGTGACGAACAGAACACAGAAGAAGAGGCCAACGGCGATTATACTAAGACAGAACTCATGTTTGCGGACAATCAAGACGAATAGCAAATTCAGAAGCAAGAATACAAGACCACATGAATGACTAAACGAAGTGTGTAAGAAACATAACATGAAAATTAGCATAAGTAAACAGAGGTAACGACTATAACCAAAGAACAAAAAAACACAAAGATGCATCCGAAGAATACCCCCTAAAACAAGTAAAGAGCTTCAAGTATTTAGGAAGTATAAGATCACAAATGGTAAATCAGAAGACGAGATAGAAAATAGATGCAATAAGGCGAACCAACTCTATGACAAATGGTACCAATACTGAAGAACAAGCACGTAACAATAGCCACTTAACGCTTGCCCTATAATTTGGCAACGTCCCTTCAGGGCCCTCTGAATCCATTAAGAACCGTGGTCTTGGAGACGGCGGGGTCCGGGTGGGGTAGGCGTGGGGTGAAGGTGTTGCCCATTTTACTTACTTCCTATGTGCACTGGTGCTCTCATGTCATATAGGTGCAGTTTCCCAGAGTTGGTCTCATCGAGAACCTTAAACCTCTTTTCCAGAAGGAACTGCCGATCTGTTGCTAGAAAATCAAGCAATAGTGTTGAACGTAAGTAGTAAGAGACACGCAAATTAATTATGAAATGGGGTTCGAACCCCGATAAATCTTCTTTACGGGTTATCCCACCATCTTGTTTCGTCATAAAAGCGGACCTCATATTGGCGGGTATTACCTTGGGGCTGGCTGTCATTTCCAGTTGTCCTGCTGACTACTTCCGATGACTTACGGTCCGCGGGAGCGAATAGGTACCTCCGCCGACGCCTCGCTTGTCCATCGACCGCTCCTGAGACCAAGTAAGCAACGAGGCATGCCCCGGGCATGTGGAATACTTATATAGATAGTAGACCAACGAGTCGCGCGGCACGCCTGGGTCGAGTGCACCATGTGAGTGTGTGTGTGTGTGTGTGTGTGTGTGTGTGTAGGGATGTGAGGGGTGCGAGGAATAGGTCCCAGTCATTAGATATCGAATACCTTCGATGAGGAGACCGAAATCAATATGACAGAGTGGAAATATTATCATTCCATCACTCGAGATAACTCGAGTATCCATAGTTGACGCAGGAATAAACTTTAGCACGCTGATAGCTAATTCGGCAGAGTCCATGCCCATGTATCAACATTAGCGAGTGGTGAAAATCTGTTAAAATATACTAGACAGGCATACAATATTATTAAAAAATTAAGCTTAAAAATCATAATAAACGGCTAAATTTCTTGTATGTATACAGAGGATTTTAATGTGAATGTAAAAATATTATGCTCATTTTATACAATCAACATCGTATTAAAATATCTTTGAAAAATAAAATCTACGATAATAACCCTTATAATTTCCCCGTAATAAAGAATTGTCTCCCTTTTATTCTTTCCTAAATAATGTCCCCCTGAACGCTAGCCTTAAAACTGCGCGCCACAGGTTAAAGGTCACGCGCTGACCCCATCAAGGCCCGCGGTGGCTGGTCGCTATCAGAAAATCTCGCATTGCCATCGTCGGCCAGTATTCTAAGTATCTCGCTGAATGCTGAGCGTCGGCTAATCTGATGGCTCGTTTCGCGGGGCAGTTAACCGTGCCCATGCTTAGATCGCCTTAACATAAATTAAAGTATATTCAAGGTAAAATAAAAAACAAAATCGGCTGTAAAATAGACATCGTCACTATGACTATGCTATTCTGGATATTTTAATTGTAACAATAACAGTGGTAAAGCTATTCATAACTCTACTGAATCACAATACGACGCCTAACAATTAGACTATAAACATGAATCGTAGCAGGAAATTAAGCAGCACGTGCCATGCCGATCACACGCATTTCATTCAATGTTTTGCAGTGCAAGGAATGTACAACAAGCGGTCTACCCGGGTCTTCGGGAATATCTTGAGAGCGCTCTATGTGAAGAGGGTGTATCACCAGCTAGTGTCTATCTATTATAGGAAGACACAGTCAGCCCCAACATTGGTTGGTTGTGCGTGTGCCATCATGATTTGCCGTGTAATATCACAACCAAAGGTATGCCTCGTACTATAAACTATGTGTCTATCTATTACATACTGCAGTCAAATTGTAATGCATTGTATTTACAGGACAACACAGTCAACCCCAGCATTCATGCTTTCTGGGCAAGGTTGTCGTTGACTTTCTGAACGACCGGCAACCATGATCTTCTGTTGTGTTTGTCTTCAGGATTACCATCAGCATCATCACCCACCACCACCAACAAAAATCATCATCATCATCATCATCATCATCATCATCATCATCATCATCATCATCATCATCATCATCATCATCATCATCATCAACAGCATCATCATCTGAGGGTGACCGACGTATGACTCATCACGGAGCTATGTCGGCGGGGTGGACGTACGTGAACGTGTTCAGATATGTCTTTGGGGAAAACTGGAGGATGACCCAGAGTGTACTGACAGCATAACGATTACAGCCGAGAGACACTTGGGTAATGGTCACAGCCTATCAAATATCGCGACGCTTCGGGTCATATGGCTAAGGTATACAATCAAAACACGTGACTAAACCGGCTAAAGATGGCGTCGCACTCGCTCACATGGGTAAAGGTACAACCACGTGGCTAAAACCGATCAAAGATGGCGCTGTAGCCGGTCACGTGTCTTATGGGATATATCCGAAACACGTGACTAATGACTCAACCAGTCAATGATGGAGTCGCATCCGGTCACATGACCAGACAATGCATAATATTCTGCTGAGTCATTCTCAGTCAGCAAATAGCGTGTTTAAGACGACTACCATTCACTGTCTAGAAGTACCGGTCTCAGTGAACACCAACCAGCTCACAATGTTACAATTAGCTAACGGTAAGTTGGCTTTTCATAAATCTTTCACATTTCGTTGTGTTTCTCCAAGTAGGCATACGGTTAACCTAACAATACTAGTATAAAACGGGATATATGGTTCTAGACGCTTATACCTGAAGATTCAAGCCATTTCTCTTCCTATATTATTGTAGGCTGGGTCGACATGGAATAGAGCTGGCATTCGATTATTTAACACAGCACTATGATGGTACCGTAATAATATAGGTAGTAATGTGTAGTCATAGGGGAAGGTGAAAGTGTACTGCTGGGGTCTACATACCCATTATCGATAGAAATATATGGACTGTGTAACAGAGGGTACATGTCAGATACAGAGCTATTATTTATAATATGTTTTTCTATAATGCTGGTAAAGTACCTTATTCTTATCTGTTTTACAGAAGCCGATGTCCACGAAAACATAATTAGCAAACTATGGAGCATACTAAGAGCAAACCCAAACAGCTATTGCATGGTGTGTCTTAATATCCCACAAAATTAATGTAATAGTCTGGCGCGATACATGATGATGTTGATGATGTTACCCATACCAGCATCCCTTGCAGTGCCCTGGGGTATGATGGGAAGCCGCTCTGGAAGCATGAATAAATAGAGGCGCGTGTCAGTTTCCCGGTCTCTCAAAACCAGACAACCGTGGCCGAAGGAGCGATTAGGTAGATCGCTGTAGAGATGTAGATACCATCAAATAGGGAGGCTTTAACCAGCCCTCCCCAGTCACTGGACTCTTGGTAGTGACCCCTGGCCATGTTTGTGGGTTGTAGAGCAAACTTGAGCCCCGGCTCTGGTTAATGTCGTAGGCCACTCACATCCCCTTTCGTATACCCTTCGTATACCTGTTTATGCGTGTTTATGCCACTATATCTCTGCTGTTAGGGTTATAGTTTTGTTACTCGTTATGTTATGGTTTTTCGCTGTATCTGGTCCCAGTCGACTTATGTGATGCGGGTGTCTTGTGTGGGTATTGAGGGTGCCCTTCGACTCAACTGAACATGATTGAGGTCTCACTGTCATTTAGAGACCGCCCCTGTAGTTAGTACTAGGCAGTAGTTATCTCTAACTGTGGGCTTTCAAGATTCCCATTTCTGTATGTACCAACTGTCCATGAGTCCTGAGATGATTACAATAGAGAGTCCATACCTGCTGTTATGTTGTTGTTTACATTGAGGTTTCTTTGTTGTGATGTCCTCGTTGGTTTGTGGAGATGGGTACCTAGTCATGTGCATAGCGATGTTAGGCAGCAGTGATTACTGTGGGAACATAGGTTCCCATTTCTGTATATGTCAGTTATGTGACCTGTCAAGATGCCTGTTTGTCCCTAAACCATGCAGTTTTGTCAATAAAAACCTAATTTTGTTGTTCTTAATTTGTTTTGTTTAGTCTGTAGTCTGTGGTGTAAACTCATTGATCCTGTTACAGTCCAGCAGTGTAATCTTCTGTCTGGGGTGTACAACAGTACATCCCCCGCCCTAAGAACTCCTGGAATCTTCTGTCTTAATTCTACCCCTTTTCTTGTTAATAGAGGAGGATATACACAGTGCTCTTTCTCTATTTCTCCTTATTGTCCTTTTCTTCTCTGGCCCATTAAAAGTCAGTGTTGCGCTTCTTTATCTTTGAGCACTTAAGTATAGGAAATTACATCTTCCTGTCCTTATTATTCCCCCTCCTATGACATTAAGAAGCCGAAAATCCATTCAGTCACTCTTGTGATTATGGTAAGTGTGGTAGTTTTGCGGACCTAGTAACGGTTCGAATGCGGGATGTACTACAACAGAACTTCACCAAACAAGAAATAAGCACATTAAGTCTGAATAGAATTGAGGAGTGCATCCTCGACTATACTCGACAACAGGATACTCCAGAACCATCATCACCAAACGTCGAGCGAACATCGTCACCGGCATCCTTCACATTTAGTCAATCCACACTAGCAGACGAGTATTAAAACACCTACATAAAAACAAAATGGTTGTAATATACTTACAGCTCTATCTTTAATAGCTGACTAGATCTCAATACGAAGAAAACTACAATGGGTGTGAGGAGATATATATATATATATATATATATATATATATATATATATATATATATATATATATATATATATATATACTATATATATATATATATATATATATACACACACACACACACAGACTGTAGCTCACAGTGACAACAACGCAAGTAACACGGCACCCTCTACGCTATCTATTTCACCATGGCTAGAGGTCATGTGGCGAGCATGACCCACATTCCCCAACCCCAACTCAAACATACAACAGGTCAACAAGCGGGTAATAGAACGCCTAGTCGCGCCATACGAACAGCCACGTCAGCGTAATCTGAACCGCTTGACCTAAGAAATTGGCTGAAACCGGTTTTACGCGTGGCTAAAAAACTAGTATATAAACCCGAGGCTGGTAACACTCAAGCATTGTGATCAGAAGATGACTACAGACCTCAAGACTGTGCCTGCTAACTGGGTCTCCATGACTCGTCGTGGTGAGACTATTAGACCAGTGGGCGGTGGTGATAAGACCGTGTATGTCTCATCCCACAGAGGAACGAGCACGGTACACATCCGAAGATTTTACGGTGAAGCCGACCAAAAATTCCCGAATAAGACGGGTATGACACTTACTCGACAAGAATATGAACAGATGAGCGCCATGCATCGCGAGATCCTTGCTGACTTTGACAGACTCAACCAAGTTAACCAAACCAGTAACGAAGTCAAACAAGGTACTAACAGAGAGAAGCAAGTCAGTAACTAAAACATTCAAGTCAGTGCTCATGTCAAACAAGGCACTACCAGAAGCAATCAAGTCCAAAACACTCAAGTCAGTGCTCAAGTTAAACAAGGAACTAACCGAAACCACCAAGTAGACGCATACTATACCACCAGTTTTCAACCCAGCTACAGTCAGATGTTTGATGACCCCACCAACCAGATGTGTGATGAGTCCAATAGCCAGCTGTTTGATGTGCAACAAGACACCAACCGAGGCAATCAAGTCCAACACACTCAAGGCAGTACTCAAGTCAAACATGGTACTAAACGAAGCCACCAAGTAGAAGCATACTATACCACTAGTTTTCAACCCAGCTACAGTCAAATGAGTGATGACCCCACCAACCAGATATATGAAGAGCCCAATAGCGAGATGTTTGATGTGCCCGACACTCAGATGATTGATGGCCCGGTTGTCTACAATACTCAGATGTCAGCCCACCAATCAGGAGACCAGTCTTATGACTACTTACCAAGTTACATATACATACCAGGCTACCAGCCGGAAAAACCAACCTACTCAGACAGTGGTGTGAAGAAACCCAGAAACAACATACAATTTGTATAGCTCTATATGTGAAAATAAAATGTTTTGCTGATACTGTGTATACCGGCTCATTTCACATCATCCATTTCGTATAATGACATTATGCATTTTTTGTTTAAATTATTATTCTTGTAAAATGTACTGAAATACTGTAAATAAACAGGTATATAGATTATAATTACGTCTTGGTTGTTGAATATTTAGTGTTTACGGTGTATATAATTGTCATATGGTGAGAGAATGAAGGGCAAAGATCTTGGTCAAGTAATAACATTTGTTAGCCAAATGGGAAAAAACTTTGGCTACATTTCAACCAGACTTATAAAAAAAAGTTCACCCAAACTTATGAAAAGTAGGACAATTTGTTAACCAAAGTGAAATATTTTAGTCACATTTCAACCACACTTATAAAATATCTCAGTCAAACTTATGAAAAGTAGGAACATTTGTTAACCAAATGTGAAAAGGTTAGCCAAATTTCAAACCAAACTTATAAAAAGCTCAGTCAAACATATGAAAAGTAGGAAAATTTATTAACCAAACGTGAAAAGTTTGACCAACTTTCACCCAAACTTATGAAAAGTGGGAAATTTTGTTGTCCAGTTGTGAAAAGTTTGACCAAATTTCACACAAACTTATGGAAAGTAGGAAACTTTGTTAAACAAATGGCAAAAACATCTTGGTCAAGTAAGAAAATGTGTTAATCAAATGTGAAAAGGTTAGCCAAATTTCAAACCAAACTTATAAAAATCTCAGTAAAACATGTGAAAAGTAGGAAAATTTGTTAACCAAACGTGATGTTCGCTCGACGTTTGGTGATGATGGTTCCGGAGTATCTGTTGTCGATTATAGTCGAGGATGCACTCCTTAATTCTATTCAGGCTTAGTGTAATTATTTCTTGTTTGGTTAACTTCTGTACATCCCGCAATCGAACCGTTACTAGGTCCGCAAAACTACCACCCTTACCATAATACTTAATATGTTTCTATCGATAATGGGTATGTAGACCCCACAGTACACTTTCACCTTCCCCTATGACTACACATTACTACCTATATTATTACGGTACCATCATAGTGCTGTGTTAAAAAGTTCGAATGCCAGCTCTATTCCATGTCGACCCAGCCTACAATAATTTAGGAAGAAATGGCTTGAATCTTCAAATATAGGCGTCTAGCACCATATATCCCGTTTTATACTAGTATTGTTAGGTCAACCGTATGCTTACTTGGAGAAACACAACGGAAATGTGAAAGATTTATCAAAAGCCAACTTACCGTTAGCGACTTGTAACATTGTGAGCTGGCTGGTGTTCACTGAGACTGGTACTTCTAGTCGGTGAATGGTGGTCGTCTTATACACGCCATTTGCTGACGTAGAATGACTCAGCAGAACATTATGCTCTGTCTGGTCATGTGACCGAGTCGACTCCATCTTTGACTGGTTGAGTCATTAGTCACGTGTTTCGGATGTATTCCATAAGACAAGTGACCGGCTACAGCGCCATCTTTGATCGGTTTTAGCCACGTGGTTGTACCCTTACCCATGTTAGCGAGTGTGACGCCATCTTTAGCCGGTGTTAGTCACGTGTTTCGATTGTATACCTTAGCCATATGACCGGAAGCATCGCTATATTTGATAGGCTGTGACCATTACCCAAGTGTCTCGGCTGTATCGTTATGCTGTCAGTACACTCTGAGTCATCCTCCAGTTTTCCCCAAAGACATGTCTGAATACGTTCACGTACGTTCACCCCGCCAACATAGCCCCGTGATGAGTCATCCAGTCGGTCACCCTCAGATGATGATGCTGTTGATGATGATGATGATGATGATGATGATGGTTATGGTGATGGTGGTGATGGTGATGGTGATGGTGGTGGTGGTGGTGGTGATGATGATGATGATGATGATGATGATGATGCTAATGATGATGATGATGATGATGATGATGATGATGATGATGATGATGATGATGATGATGATGATGATGATGATGGTGATGGTGGTGATGGTGATGATGATGATGATGATGATGATTGATGATGATGATGATGATGATGATGATGATGATGATGATGATGATGATGATGATGATGATGATGATGATGATGATGATGATGATGATGATGATGATGAATATGATGACAATGATGAACATTTTTGTTGGTGGTGCTGGGTGATGATGCTGATGGTAATCCTGATGACAGACACTACAGAAGATCATGGTTGCCGGTCGTTCAGAAAGACAACGACAACCTTGCCCAGGAAGCATGAATGCTGGGGTTGACTGCGACGTCCTGTAAATGCAATGCATTACAACTTTACTACATTATGTAATAGATAGACACATAGTTATAGTACGAGGCAAACCCATGATCATGATGGCACACGCACAACCAAACAATGTTTGGGCTGACTGCGATGTCTTGTAATAGATAGACAACTAGCTGGTGGTACACCCTCTTCACATATAGCGCTCTCAAGATATTCCCGGAAGGCCCGGGTAGACCGCTTGTTGTACATTCCTTGCACTGCAAAACATTGAATGAAAGCCGTGTGATCGGCATGACACACGCTCCTTAATATCCTGCTACGATTCATGTTTATAGTCTAATTGTGAGGCGTCGTATTGTCATTTCAGTAGAGTTATGAATAGCTTTACTAGTTTTAATTTTACAATTAAAATAACCATAATAGCTCAGTCATAGTGACGATGTCTATTTTACAGCCGATTTTTCTATTTTACCTAGAATATACTTAACTTATTTTAAGGTGACCTAAGCATGGGCACGGTTAACTGCGCCTCGAAGCGATCCATCAGATTAGGCGACGCTCAGCATTCAGCGAGATACTTAGAATACTGGCCGACGACGACAATGCGAGATTTACTGATTAGCGACCAGCCAGCGCGGTCCTTGAAGGGGTCAGCGCGTGACCTTTACCTGTTAGTTATAGGCTAGCGTTCAGGGGGACATTATTTAGGAAAGAATAAAAGGGAGACAATTATTTATTACGGGGAAATAATAAGGGTTATTATCGTAGATTTTATTTTTCAAAGATATGTTAATACGATGTTGATTATATAATACTAGCTGACCCGGCCCGGCTTCGCCCAGTCCTTGGTGGGGAGCATCTCATTTAATTCATATAAGTAGTCATATAAGTTCCCGTTCCCGTTACCGACTGTCTGTCTGTCTGTCTGTCTGACCCGGCCCGGCATCGCCCAGTCCTTGGTGGGGAGCATCTCATTTAATTCATATAAGTAGTCATATAAGTTCCCGTTCCCGTTACCGACTATCTGTCTGTCTGTCTGTCTGTCTGTCTGTCTGCCTGTCTGTCTGTCTGTCTGACCCGGCTTCGCCCAGCCCCTGATGGGGAGCATCTCATTTAATTCATATGAGTAGTCATATAAGTTCCCGTTCCCGACTGTCTGTCTGTCTGTCTGTCTGTCTGCCTGTCTGTCTGTCTGTCTAATTATTTATTGGTTGCAGTTAGAACAACCTTAGATAAACGAAGACCAACTTACAAAAAGCATTAGAAAGAGCACTTGAAAGATCTTTACATCTTCCCCAACAATTAACTTGGGTAAATGGAGCAGCGGCAGCAGCAGCAGAAGAAGAAGAAAAAGGAGGAGTAGGAGCTTGGAGGAGGAAGAGGGAGGTGGAGGGAGGAGGAGGAGAAAGATAGAAGAGGAGGATGGAGGAGGGAGAGGGAGGAGGGGGAGGAGAAGAGGAAGAGGGTAGGAGGTGGAGGAGGGGAAAGGAGGAGGAGGAGGAATATAACGCATATGCCTGTAGATTTAATAATGGCTGAAGTTGTTCCAAGTCTTCTTAGAGTTGGCGACAGTGTAAAGAAATATAAAATCTTCAAACTTGATAGAGATAAGGTAACTATTATTTATTCATTCTTTAAGCAAAAAAAGATGAGTTACAATGTTATGCATTGTGCATTATTTTTATTAAAACTTTGAAAATGCCTTACAGATTGTATCATTATTTATTATAACTCATATGCCGGTACATAACTATGGACAAAGAGTTTATAAATCTTTGAAAACAATGCCACAATATGACTATAAGGTATACAGAAAAGTTATGCCCCTTGAAATAACTTTTACAGAGTTAAGTCCCCTGATATATATGAAATTATAATGAAAAATGAAAAATGAAATAATATTGGGTAAGCAGCCGATTTCACACTAAAAAAATATGACATTGGGCTGCGCTGGAATGAAAGGAAGACGTGTAGAAAATTTCATCTCAATCGGATGGGCCGTTCGCGAGCGCATAAAGGACATAGGGACATACAGACAGACAGACAGACGGACGGAGATCGCCTTTTATATATAAGATACAAGCATCGCTATGACAAAAGCATCACTTTGCACAATGGAAACATACTCACCAATTTAAAAAAAATATCTCTTTAGCAGTGAGATAACGCGTTGTGAAGTTCTATAACATATACTGTTGTAAGCATGTGCACCATGAAGAATAAGCAGGCAAGATGAGAACCATCTATTGTCAGGCAAGTTGAGAACCATCTATTGTCAGGCAAGTTGAGAACCATCTATTGTCAGGCAAGTTGAGAACCATCTATTGTCAGGCAAGTTGAGAACCATCTATTGTCAGGCAAGTTGAGAACCATCTATTGTCAGTAAAAATGTAGCTTTTGATGAAATTCTGCATGATGAGTGGCGCTGGTGATCATGTCTGTCACAATCTTCTGTCTCTTGTGCTGTCAATCATTTCTGGTATTGATGTTCCTCCGCGCCATGAGGTCAAACTGTCCAGCATCTTCTCTCGTGGTCTGTCCCTGTCTCTCTTCCCTCCCAACTTTCCTTTTGTGAAGATACACTCCAGAGTTCAACTTCTCATATTTGACCAAAGAATGTTGACTGTCCTCTTCTGATCTGAGTAACCAGTTCTGTTTCTAACAATGTTCATCATTTAGTGCCTTGTCGGCTGGCGTAGGCATTCATGCCCCTCCACAAATTGCAATCTCCGACGGCATAGATCAGTTCCTGTGTTGACTCTCTTCCATGCCATGACATAAGAGTGTCAATAATTTTCTCACACTGTCTTCCTTTAACTCTGTTTCCACGAATCTTTATTGTTGTCATACCAAGTTACAGATTTTGTCTTCTCATAATGTAACCAAAAAATGATGACTGCTTTTTTCTGCTGTTTGTCATAAGTTGTCTTTGCGGCTTCAATCAATCAATCATGTGCCATGCCGGAAAGCGTGGGAGGTCATGACTCGCCATTTCACTCGATCACCGGAGTCGTGGATCAGCTCAGTGTTCCTGTCTCGTCCATGCCATGTGGCCAAGCCATCCAGGTATTTTCCTTTCGGTCTTCCTCTTGGTCTGTTCCCCTCGATCTTGCCAGTTGTCAATAAGTTCTCCAATCCATTTCTTCTCATGACATGTCCAAAAAATTTTGACTGTCTTCGTCTAATTTCTCTAATCAGTCTGCGATTTTCATTTGTCTCCTGTAGTACTTGGTTATTGGTTTTTCTATCCGTCCATGGTACTTTTTGCATTTTCCTCAGAAACCACATTTCTATAGCCATCAAATGTTTTTCAGCTTGACTGCACATTGTCCAAGCTTCACATCCATACAAAAGAACAGGCTGTATGTACCTCCTCAACACTCTTTTTCTCGTTTCAATTGACATCTTTTTATTGGTCAGAATGTCTGTCATCTTGCTAAAGGCTACTTTCGCCATGGCGATTCTTGTTCTAATCTCTTCAAGGCATCTCCCATCAGATGTTATGACTGTTCGGAGATAATTGTATCGATTCAATTGTTGAAGAATATTCCCATTTACTTGTATATTACATTGTGGTACTTCGTTCTTCCTAGTGACGACCATAACCTGTGTCTTCTTACAATTTAATTAAAATCCCAGCTGCTCACTGTGTATAACAACCACGTCTACTAAATGTTGCAGATCTTGTGCATTGTCTGCAATCAATACTGTATTATCTGCATATCTAATGTTATTGATGTTTCTTCCTCCAATGCTGATTCCATTTATATCTTCTACATTTCTGAAAATATTTTCACTATATAGGGAAAAAATTATCTGGAGACATTATACATCCCTGCGGCTTAGCTTCCCTTAAAGCGTCCAGTTTGCTCATTTTGGCTGTCCAATTAATTTTCAGCATTCTTCTATAAATCCACATCTCCAAGTCTTCTATGGACTTTTTTCACAGTTTAGTAATTGTCCAAGATTCGCAGCCGTATGTTAAAATTAGTTCAATGTAAACATGCAAGAACTCTTTTTCTATCGCATTTTGTGTGTGTCATATTCTGTTCTTTACCCTGCGCAAGGATGACACGCAAATTCGTGAAGCGTTCCATATTTTTTTATACTTTGGTCTGTCAAGACTGCAAGGTGCCACTCATCTCTGTGATGAATCTTCCATCTAATGTTATTCGAAAGTAACGATAATAACTAAATGTAAATATGCTGTCTTACCTTTGCAACTGAGCAGTAGAGCAACCCATACCGCTTGTTGATGAAAACATTATCCACAAATGGAACAGGACTCAAGTAGTCAGCTTTCACTTTCTCCAGTTCCCCCGTAAATTGTTGGAGTCTTTCACACTCACTCTTTAGCTTCGAGATTCTAGACTCAATCGACGGCACTGTTAGCTTAATAATTTGTATAATCCTCGTTAATCACACTGACATAGATACACTCATGCACTTACATACAAACTTTCACGCACACAAAGCGACATTTCACACGCGTTCGCATATACGCATACATACATATATCATCATCATCACCACAATCTTCAACCCGCGCCTTGTCAACTGATTGGGTGGGGGGGGGGGGGGGGGGGGGGGGGTGGGGGGGGGGGGGGAAATCACGCTTCGCCACAACTAACAATATTTATCAATTCGTAAGCTCACACACTTCCCTGCCATAACACAAAGATATATACAATGTGTCCTTCTATATCTCTTTCCACATATCTTTTCAGTTGTCACAATATGTTCTAGCAACGACTGCCTCAATCTGATGTTTGTGATACACTTTCTGTGTGTATGGACATCTTTCAAATCGTTTAGACTGCTCATTTTGAGTGACTAAGACATTTTCAGAGAAGAACAGCATAATATTCGGAATAATAATGAAGGACCATCAATTTTGAAAATGGGAGTTCAGAATGCTCTTAACCATTTGAAAACTGGCAAGACGCGGGTCCAGATAACATAACAAAAGAAATGATCAATGCCATAGAATAATATGGAATAGACAAAGTCACCAGACTGCTGAACGCAATATACTATAATGGAGATATACCTCCTGAATTATGTAATTCTATATTTATTGCAATCCCGAAGAAATCAGGAACCTTGGGATGTGATCAACATCGAACAATTAGTACAATGAGCCACATCACGAAGATTCTGCTGAGAATTATCATGCAAAGAGTTAGGAAGAAAGTACAACCTGAAATAGGTGAAGAACAATGTGGGTTGTAGATGGCAACGGTACAGTTAATGCTGTGTATATGCTAAGAACATTAATTAAACGTTTAATAGAAGTAAACAAAGACCTACATCTTTGCTTTATTGACTCTGTGGCGAAGTGGTCAAGCCGTTTGACTCGTGCTCCGAAGGTTGTGGGTTCGATTCCGGGCCGCACCCTTCGGTGTACGATTTAAATGTTTCGGAGACTCCTGTGGGTCGTCGCTAAAAGCTACGGAGTTCGTGCTTTGTGCGACGCTTTCCGTGCTGCGGAAAGAGACCGAGCCATATGGGATAAAACCCGGTGCAATGAAGTCGACCCTGTCGACTTTTAAGCGACTTTTTTTTTTTATTAACTACACTAAGGCTTTCGATAAAGTGAGACATGTCGACATGATGATGATGCTTGCAGTTCTACAAATTGATGGGAAAGACCTTAGACTTGTGAAAACCAAGTATTGGAAACAACAAGCTGCCATAAGGATAAATAATGAAGTTGGTCAAAATCAGCCTATTAAAAGAGGTGTGAGACATGGATGTGTAATGTCTCCAGATCGTTTTCCCTAGTACAGTGAAAATATTGTCAGAAATGTAGAAGATATGAAATGAATCATCATTGGAGGACGAAACAATCAATAACATTAGATATGCGGATGACACGGTATGGATTGCAAACAATGAGAAGGATCTGCAACACTTAGTAGATGAGGTTGTTATACACAGTGAACAACTAAAATTAGAATTAAATTGTAAGAAGACACAGATTATGGTCGTCACTAGGAAGAAGGAAATACCGCAATGTAATATACAAGTTCATTCATTCATTCAGTAGCATGTCCTTTGCAGAACCTCGCTGCCATAACAACCTTCCGGAAAACTGCCAGATCACAAGAAAGATGTCCCGCGTCTGATACACCCATCTGAAGATCATCCGCCAAATCCTGCACCCATCTTCTCTTTGGCCTTCCTCTTCCTCTCTTCCCAGGCATATATCCCTCCATTATTGTTCTCTCCAAACTTTCATGACGTTTCAAGTGACAAAAATATATCAATTTTCTTTGTTTAATTGTCGTTAATAGCCAACTCTCTTCAATATTTAGCTCTTGAAGTATGGATGCATTTGTTCTTTTCTTTAACCAAGATATTCTTAGAACCCGTCTATAACATTTATATTCAAAAGCATTTATATGCTGTTCTGTTTGTTTAGTAAGTGTCCAGGTCCCACGGGCGTTTATTGCAATGGGAATATTCCTAAACAAATGAATCCGTACAATTAACTCGGAATTGTCATGGCATGTGATAGGAGATGCTTTGAAAAGATTAGAATAAAAATTGCCATGGTAAAGGCAGTCTTTTGCAAGATGGAAAACATACTGATAAAGAAAGATTTTAACTAGAAAAGGAACGTTGAGGAGCTACATAGAACCTGTGCTTTTGTATTAATGTGAAGCGTGGACAATGACCAAACCGGCTGAAAAACATATGATGGCTGTGTAAATGTGGTGTCTGAGGAACATGCAAAGAATACCATGGACATACAGAAAAACCAATGACCAAGTCCTACAAGAAACAAAAGAAAATCGCTAATTGATTTGGGAAATTAGACGTAGACAGTCAACATTTGTTAGTCACCTAATGAGAAGAAATAAATTAGAGAACTTGGTGTTAACTGGCCAAATCGAGGGGACGAGAATAAGGGGCATGCAGAGAAGTAAATACCTTGATGGCCTGGCTACGTAGCACGATCGAGGCAAGAAAACTGAGCTGATCTACGACTCTGGTGATCGAGTGAGATGGCGAGACATGACTGCCCACGCTTATCGGCATGGCACATGATGAATGGAGAAATTTCAACTCTCATCTGTAAAACCACATTTCTGAGTCTTATACACATTTTTTTAAACTTGGGTACTAATTGTCCAGGATTCACAGCCATATGTAAGAAGTGCTTTTATGTACCATGCAAGCATTCTTTCTCCAATGACAAGAATCTATTTCATAAAATATTCGTCATTTTATGAAATGCAGCTTTAGTTTGTGGTATTCTGTTCTTTATCTCTGTGAAACATCTTCTAACGGTTGTCTCACTGTATTTCTTTCTATTTGTATGTCTGTCTATGTATCTTTCTATGTATAAGTCTTCCTGGATGTCTGTCTATCTTCCTCATACAAAAGGGTATTATCTTATGCTGTATAATCTAGTCTCTTGAGCTTGAAATCTGTCATCGATGATATTGATGATGATGATGATGATGATGATGATTGTGGTGGTGGTGGTGGTGGTGGTGGTGGTTGTGGTGGTGGTGGTGGTGGTGGTGGTGGTGGTGGTGGTGGTGGTGGAGGTCGAGAGCATTATTATCATAATAAAAAAACAAATACATATTGTTAATAAAATATAAAGCCACCAACTACAACAACAATATCAGCAACAACAACTTTATTAACAACAACAAAAGAAACGGGGGGGGGGGGGGGGGGGGGGGGGACGAATCGCGGAAGAATAATTTATAAATTTAACAGCAAATTTCAACACCAAAGACAATATTTGTACGTACATTGTCGACAACTGCACGCCCTGCCCATTTAAATGAAAGTGTGTCTGAAATAATGTGAAAGCATACAGCGTGAAATAGTGTGCTAAAGAACAATTAATTATAGCATACATTACTTAAAGTGAGCAGGCGTGTTAATGTAATCGTTAGAAGTTATGTTCATAATACCTTGAACGTGTTCTCACGAGGTGTTGACGCCTGCGCTGGTTGTTTACTAAGAGAGGGGAAAGAACTGCCACCCTTTCTTCTGTGAATTCAGGTGTATACATGAGATGGTCCTATCACATCACTGATCAATAACAGGTTACTGCTTTGTGACTTGTTATTTATTTTATTTTTTTGTTCTAATCAAAAAGGATGCTCACTTTCACAAGATATGCAAATACAAAATGGACAAAAAAGGATGTAGTGATACTGCAGAAGTAACAAATACAAATATATAGTATACTGTATGCAGATATTAAGTCAACCCTCTATAAAATCAATACAGAAGCCAATTATACATTAATAGAAATATTGTAAAATGGATAAAACAATATACAACAACGCCGAAGAAAGGTAGCAATTAATATTTTAAATCAAACATGTGTCCCATATTTCAGTTACAACTTATCTCAGGGACAACGCAAATATTACACAGCAAAACATATATCAAAATCAAAACAATGTTTTCCCGTAGTTAATTTGAATAACGAAGACACAAACCATAGAATGTATGATTTATTGCCTGGCATATTTCGCTGCATCTCGTCAGGTACATACTGCAGATGTCACACAACGTAGAGTAAAATAACTAGATAGATCGTCCAAGCTGAAATATACACATGTTCGCACAGTAATATCAATTGTTTACCATGGTAATTTTAAATTGACCTTCATGTCTTTCTGTTTCTTTCAGTTCTGCAACATGTAACAGACACTATTTTGTGTATGACACAACACGCTTAAAGCGTGGTCTCTATCAATGACATGACCGGTTTCCAAGACATGACGTGCAATGGACGATGCCGGAAGTTTATATGTGTGGTGTGTCAGCCTTCCCATGATCCCATATCCTGTGTGTAATATCTTGTAACCCAGTTTGGTAGTGTTCAACAACCCTGCTGTATAGCTGCCGCTCTGTTCTGCCGATGTAGATACACTCACACCTGCATGTAAATTGGTAAATGCAATTTGATGTGGCGTACAGAGGGGTAGATCCTTTTACTGCTGGGGTGGGAATAGGTGTGGTTCTGTACCTAATAACTGGAGTTGATATCCAGGAACGACAACGCTTCGTTGTGTTCGTGTTCCCTAGATAGAGATGTGTTTTTATGCGCCATGTTCATTATGGCGTGGAACGATGTTGCTTATAGCTCGTCTGTGGTGATAATTAATATATCGTCCACATAACGACATATATCAGAGAAAACAACAGTTACACTCAACAAAGAGGAAAAGTAACGCAAAAAGCGCTCACGATTTCCACTTTTGGGGAACTGCTAGGCTGTCTAAGACATTGGTAGAAAATAGTAATATTAACGGATTCAGTGCCAAACCAAAAAGAAAAATTAGGCGTGGCCAGACATATTACACAATAAAATTAACAAGTATTATCATGAGGATTCCCATTCACTGAGCATTGGAAGTGCTGAAGATGCCCCACAACAACAAAAAATACCACAACATTTGTATGGCGATATCTCGTCCTTCGGTTCAAACGGGGGATCACAAGTGGCGATATATTATCCTTCGACACTGAAGTAATTAATTCCCACAATATTCCGCCATGTTAATTTTCGTGATCTCATTCTTACTGGCAGTGACATCCGTCTCTCCATCTCTTTTCAGCATCAACATACTAATCCTCTTGGCTGTTTCCTCTATAGTTGCTCCCACTCCAGAAACAGTACCAACTCTATTTCATGAGAACAGCTTCTTCTCACAGAATGTGTTAGTGCGAGAAAGTTTTTCTGGAGGAACCCATGTAATGTTATATTTTGTTTTGTTTTCTTTACACAAAACTACATTACTCGATAATAACGAGCATGGGAAGGGGAGATAAAGCTATAACAACAGCCTTACAAGGGTAGGGGATCAGAGCAACCAGACATGTTGGTAATACGAGAACATCTTTTCTGCAGAAATTTCACCAGTGAGATCTGCGACGCAACACATGTCTCACTCCACACGAATCGACGAACAGTGACACCTGTGACACGAACAGTCAATAACTAGCCCACACTGATCCTAACATTCCATTCATGTTATGTATAAGCCGTTAAAAGTGGATTGGCACACATTTGTCTATCTCAAAGTCTGATCCTGTCACGTGAGAGGTCCTCATAGATGAGCATGTGATATACTATGGTGGCTACAAAAAAGTGAGAGACAAAGCCTTGGGTCTAGCAGTTCTTCTGTATTCGTGTGTTAGCCTTCTATCGTCGAGCTTGCTAACCACCTTGTGTATGCATGAGAGGGAGTGTGTATTTGTGTGTTATTAAGCTGGTGCATAATTGTGAGAGTGGGTAAATGGTGTATGCATGTAGGTATGAGATGTATGTGTTTACGCATAAGCTTGTGTGTGTGTGGCTGGCTGGTTGTATGTCTCATGGTAATATGCATTGTTTATGTTCACAACATTCATTTAACAATGTTTCGTTTTTCCTATGTGAATGTAATATGCACAATAGATAATTGATGTAAAAAAGATACGTGATTAGAAGGGTTGAATGTAAGACGGGCCTACGCGTAAAGCGTGTGACTCTTTGAAAATAAAGTTCGGTCGTTAGTACGTTATTTCGTTATTTCGTTATTTTGTGTTTTTATTTGGACCTCAAGTCAGAGACTGTCTCGTTATATAGGAGCCAAGGTAATGCAGAGGCTAGTACGTTTGCCGGTTCGGTATTTATGTGTTCGAATACCTTGGGGGTGTAATGTTTTCATTAACCCGGTCCCCCAGGTCGAGCCGGCTCAACTTAGTTGCCAGGATAGTTCCTGGGAAGGCTGTGAGATCAATTGAGAGAACACACTCAAGTACCTTGGAATAACTTTTGAACCTAACAGAAGCTTGTCCTTCAGGGGTCATGTTCGAGAGGTAGTGGAAAGAATCAATAAGGGACTCATTGTTCTGAAAAAGATAGCAGATGCAGATGTGGAACACACACTTGTTGTACACACTTTACAACATCTGGTTATTTCAGTGACTGAGCAAGTCCTCGGACTGCTCATAATATTGCAAAACCAGGCGGTGAAGCTAGAGCGCATACGTGGGGCCAAAATAAGGCCAAAAGAGTCATTCTGGGTTGCGCAATAAATACACTTATTTCATGTATGTAGATCATAATGACAGGTTGAACATTCGGAGTATACACATCCTGAAAGACTCACTCAACGAGGAGTAAGTAGATTGTCTGCACGATACTTTAAGCCTCTTGGAAAAACCAAGGGGCTTTTAACTGATTCAGTGCCGAGCGCCACTTCAGTGACAAAATGTATCGACACTAGAGTGTCAAATGCCGCTTCAGTGACATATTCGTGACATTTCTTTATTTGTTTCATTTCGCGTATATTCCTTAATTCCTTAATTTTAATGGCCTTTAAATGGCGTTTTACAACGGAAGAAGGTCTGTCATTTCAAAACAGCCAATAAGAGAAAATAAATATCTAAACTTAGAGCAAACCTCTTAATTATTGTGGTTACTTCTCTGATTTTGAAAATGATAACGCCCTTGGTTTTCGGCCTCGCATATTTACATTAGATACTAGTTTTAAACAATGTTAGATTATAGTTATTCTGATTTAAAGGACTTTGTGAAAGATTCTAAAGTGATAGCACGTGGTAAATGTGGTTATTCAATCAATTATTTATTTAGCAGACATTCAGAATGGAAAACAAAACTAAAAGTGAAAGTTCGTCATCATGTTGAATTATGCTCCCACTAATGGGCCACAATTGTGCCCCTAAGTTTGCTAGGCCTAAGACAAATAGGCTGAAGAATATTTAAACAATTACATTTAAAAGAATAATAATTATAATAAATAAAAAATAGTGTGCATATTGTTTCTCAGTAGAAAACAGTCAAAATCTGCCACGTGTTTTCCTGACATTTTCCGTTTTGTGTGACAATGATACGTTTCAAAATATGATGTTTTAATTGTGTTTATTGGTGTTATGGGGCAGTTCTAGTGATATTTGTGACGAAAAGTATTGTATTTGTCATTATTCAGTAAATTTCATTGTATTATCATCAGAGATTAAGATGTAGTGCCTTGGTAAGTGGAAATTGCACCTAAGTGTCACCCCTGTCTTCATTTTTGTTTTAAAAACAATATCTACTAATATTATTATTATATTTCTAACCTATAGTAATAGTAGCAGTAGCATAGCAAAGTGTTCAATGTGTAGTCGTCTTTAATTTGATATATAATACAATATATCTGCTACCATTTTAACAATTGGTACACCATTATTGTGACACACCCCTACTTCTCATTTTCTGCCATCAGTTTCTGTTTGGTCCAAACCCATTTTATTTATTATTTGGTACTGAATCAGTTAATGAAATAGCTATTGAAATAATCAACCTGAAATCGCTTCCGTTCTTTGTTGAAGATAACCGACGTAGGATTTATGGGCAGTCCTGAGTGCAGCGATGTTGATTATTAATTTAATTATTAGGTATTCTCTGACAAAAGTCGAGGCCATCACCACCATATTGCCTACATCAACCATCCACTGTCGGATTGCTCTACAAATATGGGACTAACAGTATACACCCATTATGTCTTATGGCTTGAAAAGGTACTCTTTCTTTTGCGTGTCCTATTTGTCCATAGTTTACTTTCTACGGTTGCCTCAGTGTTTGATGTATGTGAATGTCACCGATCTGTGTTTATTATTTGTATGTTGCTTTTGACAAGCCAGTCGGCCATTTCCCCCAAAGATTTTTCACAAACAAGACAACTTTTTCAGCACATTTCAAAATGTGTCACACCAAAGTCCTGTGAAAAGAAATGCAATTCTCCCTCCCTCATAAATATATAACACATACATATCTATCAATTCTGTCTCTGTTTGTTCAGAAGCAATTTATGTTATGGGTTTGTGATAGCGCTATCCTATTATATAGGGCCGAGAGCAAGAAAAAATTGTTGGCCAGTATGGAACCCGTGACCCACCATGGTGATGACATTACTAGCTCAGCTAGCTATAAATTTCTATAGACCGCCCTCCAAATGCAAGCCTAATATATCCTTCTGTACACTTCACAGAACATGCTGACTTACCCGGGCTATACTTCCATAGTAATAGAACACATACCCCACACAAAACTGTTAAGCCATGTTTTTTATAATATACACGTCGAAATCTCAACATCTTCGCACGAATGAAACTGTTGCACACCTGAAAGATGATAATATCTCTAAGTTGATAATGTATGAAACAAAATATTGCTACATTCTATAGTTCACCACACATGGTTCCCAAGCGGCTGGTATATTTAACTGCTTTAGTGGATTAAACATCCATAACAAAAACTTAAATGGGATATTTAAAAAGGAAATCAATACAGATTTTAACACTTGTGTTACTGCTGTTGCGACTATTTTGCATATGAGATTTGGACTTCTCTTCTCTTTTCTCTCTCTCTCTCTCTCTCTCTCTCTCTCTCTCTCTCTCTCTCTCTCTCTCCTCTCTCTCTCTCTCTCTCTCTCTCTCTCTCTCTCTATATATATATATATATATATATATATATATATATATATATATGTGTGTATATATATATATATATATATATATATATATATATATATATATATATATATATATATATATATATATATATATATACTATCGAGATAACAGTGATAGACGGAGACATCAATAGATATGCAGGCAATCGAAATATGATCTATGTGACGCGTGGTTGTCGCTTATGTGGATAAAATGAGCGTGGTGACAGATTTACAAACTTGGCACAATCCCGCGATGTGACAATAGGCACCATTGACCAATAGGTTCATTGACTTGGAAAAGCTCAAGAGATAATGTTCATAATCAAACCGATTAGATATTGATTCCAATAAAGATTCAGAAACAGTTTAGTAGGGGCAAAAACTAGACAAAAAGCAGTTGCTATTGTTATCATCATTTGCAAACTTTTGCCGTAAAGCGTCGTGGGGAGAAGTAGTCGACATTCCGGCACCTGATGGGTGGCACAGGATAGTGTCATTCCATATGATTGTTCAGTGTCTTTGATGTCGTCAATCCATTGTTTTTTTTTGTTTTTTTTGGACGTCCTCATGCTCATGTACAGATCCTTTTTGATGTAGCGCCAGTGCTGGTGTTGCATTCTAACGAGAAAGCCGAACCATTTGATATTCTGCCTGTCAATTTATGTGGCACAAGGTGTTGATCCCACTGTCTGTCTGATAACATCATTTCCTATTAGGTCTCGGGTAGCTAAGTTGGCAGATATCCTTAAGCATCTCATCTCACATGTGTTGATTATGCGTAAGTGTGATTTGGATTATGTCCAAATTGGATATTATTAGCATATGGTTGGTGTGAATATGCTATCTTTTATCTGTCGTTTTTCGGACCTAGGTATGTGTGAATGTTTTAGTATGTAAAATTTTAAACCACTACCATCATCATTAGCATTATCCTTTGCATTATTACCAACATGACTACCATTATCATTACTACCGTCATCATCACTATCATCATCATCACTGTCATCATTATCATCAATACCATCGTCGTCTTTATTATCGTCATTATCACTGTTATCATCACCAATATTGTAACTCTAGCCACTATTGTTATTTTGAATAACGAAGACACAAACAATAGATTGCACGATTTATTGCCTGGCATATTTCGCTGCATCTCGTCAGGTACATACTGCAGAAATCACACAACTTACGTGAAATTAACTAGATAAATCCTTCAAGTTGAAATATACACAATTTCACACAGTAATGTCGATTGTCTACCACGGTAATTTTAAGCTGACTAACATGTCTTTCTGTTTACACAATTCTGGCTTGCGTTGATAGATCATAATTGCTTCTGCAAATTTTAACAAGCGAGTATTCTGTGTTCTAAACAACACGCGAAATGCAGTCTCTCTGGACACAACATGGCGACTGGCGACAATGTGCCTGCCGATTGAAGACGCAGGGAGCTTCCGGTGTGTCGGCTCCTCGTGGCTATCATCTCCTGTGTGTTGTATCTTGTTGACCCATTGAGGTATGTGTTCTGACACCCGTTTGTTAAGCTGTCTCTCCGTTCGGCCAATGTAAACGGCCTGGCATCTACATGTGAATTGGTAAATACAATTGTTTGTGGCGTACAGAGGAACAGGCTCTTTGACTGTTGGTGTAGGAATGGGTACGGTTTTACATCTAATGACTGGAGTTGCCGCACAGAATGTTCGACCTACTGCTGTAGTAAGCCGGTCTTGTAGACGTTGCATTACGTCATCCCCTCGAAAGGTTAGCTGGATGAATACCTTGAGTTTAGGGACTGTAGTTACGTCTGCTTTGGGTTTGGGCTGTTGGCAATGGCGCTTTATAAATCCTGTGGAGTACCCATTCAGGTTTAAGACATTCTTCAGAGTTTCAAATTCCTCTGTCAGTGTGTCCTGGGTGCATATCTTTCTAGCACGGTCAAACAAGGTCCGTACTAAGCCCCGTTTGTACTGGACAGGTGTGAAGCTCTGAAAATTTAGGTATTGGCCAGTCCATGTTTCTTTGCGATACACCGATCTTTGAATTGTGCCGTCTGCTCTACGTCTCATTAGAATATCTAGGAACGGTAACGCTTCGTTGTGTTCGTGTTCCATAGATAGAGAGATGTTTTTTTTGTGCGTCTTGTTCATTGTGGCCTGAAACGATGTTGCTTGTAGCTCGTCTGTGGTGATAATTAGTATATCGTCCACATAACTCCGGTAAAAGGCCAAGTTGTTGATGTCTGAGGATCTCTTTTCTTCTAAGTGTGCCATGAAGATGTCCGCTAGAATAGGACCAAGAGGACTCCCCATGGCCACTCCGTCAATTTGGCGGTATGACTTTATTTTGAAAATTGAATTGAATGTTGGCGGTACATAGTAGTAGTAGCCTCTCCAGAATAGGTGTTGGTATGCCTAATTTTAGTTGTTTGTCTTCAATGCGTTCCCTTATTATTTTCACTGTCTCCTCTAATGGAACGTTAGTGAATAGGGATGCTATATCCATGGATGCCATGTGTTTGTTATTTATGTCCATAGTATCCAATAATTCCACCAGTTGGAATGTATCTCTGAGTATTTTTGGATCGAAGGACTGTCGTACTGGCTTTAACATTTCGGCTAACCATCTCGCCATTCGGTGTTGTGCAGAGTTAACCATGGACAGGATAGGTCTTAGCGGGATGCCGGGCTTGTGAAGTTTGGGTAGACCGTACATCTGAGGAGTGTGCGAGCCACGTGGTGTGAGCATACCTGACGAGATGCAGCGAAATATGCCAGGCAATAAATCGTGCAATCTATTGTTTGTGTCTTCGTTATTCAAATTCACTACGGGAAAACATTGTTTTGAATTTCTCAAACTATTGTGATTATTATTATTATTAGTATATTATTATTATTATTATTATTATTATTATTATTATTATTATTATATTATTATTATTATTATTATCGCTATAATCATCATCATCACAATTGTATCATCATGATACTCTGTCTCATCTTTATCATCACCCCTACTCTGACTAAATTTCAGAATTTGAAAACCTACCTACAACAAAATAATTGTAGCATGACTGATTACACGGCCCTACAATTAAAAAAAAAAAAATTTTTTTTTGGCTTGCCAAACATTTTACACTTGATTTTCCATATATGAGACCTGCTAAATCTAAATATCACATTTATTTGTCTGCATTACCGCATGGGTGGAAATTTGTTCAATCTCAGAAGACTGAAAGCCAAAACCAAAACTAACAGCGACACCGCCAGAGAACTGCTGTTTGCTGATGAATGCGCTCTATATACCAACTGAGAGGCAGACATGCAACACAATGTTTCAGCTTTCTCATATGCCTGTGCCAACTTTGTGCTCAATATCAAATTGGAGAAGACTGTAGTTATGTACCAGCCAGCTCCAGGGAATAATCACACCGTGCCGAATATCAAGGTGAACGGTCATAGACTAAGTGTTGTGGACAAATTCACCTATCTTGGCAGCACCGTGTCACAAACTGCCACAATTGATGACGAAGTGAATGCAAGAATCTCGAAGGCCAGCGCGGCCTTTGGCAGACTGTACAAGAATGTATGGGACAGAAATGGAATAAGCCTGCAAACAAAGCTGAAAGTCTATAAAGCAGTTGTATTATCCACACTGCTATATGCTTGTGAAACATGGACTGTTTATCCAGCGACATGCTAGGAAATTAAACCACTTCCACACAGTCTGCCTAAGGAAGCTATTGAAGATTAAATGGCAAGACAAGATCCCAGACACTGAAGTTCTAGAAAGAGGATCCATGCCCAGTATCCACACTCTACTAATGAAAAATCAGATTCGCTGGGCTGGTCACTTAACTCGTATGCCAGATCACAGGCTCCCTAAACAAATTTTTTACGGCGAGGTGCGTTGTGGTAAACGCTCCCAAGGCGGCCAGAGGAAACACTTTAAAGACACTCTTGAAAGTCTGACTGAAAGCTTTTGGAATTCATCCTGACACCTGGGAGACTGCTGCTAAGGACCGTAATTCATGGCGTAAATCATTACATAAGGGTGCAGTCTCTTGTGAAGCAACCAGGACTGCAAGAGCTGTGAAGAAAAGGCTGGACAGAAAAACCACTGCAGGAGATCCTCCCCCTGGAACGTCAAGCATTCTTTGCCCGCATTGTCAAACAATATTTCGAGCCAAAATAGGCCTTATCTTAGAACTCACGGCTCCATACTTTCAACCCCACTGGATGGATTGAATGGTCATCATCATTTTTGATGGACAAACAACAATTTTGATATACCGGCATTTGTGTATTTAATTATTATTATTTCACTATTTTCTGTATAAGAAACTATTGCTATCTAGTCCCTTACAAAATGAAGCTGCGTGTTTACTTATAGTTTCAGTTTTCCACCAATCTGCCAAAAAATTTCATTTTTTAGATTTTAACCCACTGCATGCATATTAGTATGCTAGTTATTTTCTTACACTTCAAACACATAATGACATCATATTTAAGAAGATAATGTTTTCTTTTACCTGATTTATTTTGTTAAAGTTTTGGAGAGTACACGTTGAAAGAAGAATATAGGAAGCATATTACTATTTTTGTGAAAAATGCATACTTTGTTTACTTTAAAGTCAAACTAGTTGACCAAGATAGTCTTGAGCTCCACATTTTGTTTTTTGTTTGCAAAATATGTGTTAAACGCCGGGGACAGTAAACTTGTGGGAACAGAAAATGTTTCTGTCAACTGTCATTTACTGCCAATATAGTACCTTGTGGTGTATGGCAGAGGGGGTTTTTGAGCCTGAGGAATTAAGGCCGCCTGGTTAGTGCAGTCGCCGAAAACTGTGCAGGTTAGGATTTTCTTTTTAAAATTTGGAATTCCAATGATTTGGAGGGAGCCCGAGAACCACTCCGATGACTGTTATTTCTGTGTTGACAATATTACAATTAAGGGAGAAAAGCACAACAAATTGAAACATCCAGATTTAGATTATGCCAGACGACCTGTTCCAAGAGGAGATGACGTACCAATTCCAACTTTCAGTCAGATTTCGGATTCCCTGCTAGAATATGTGACAGCAGTGGCATGTGGAACGACAAGTGGCAGTGATAGTGATCTCGAAGAATATTTTCCAACTGAATGATCTAATTCTAGATCTATACCTCTCTAAGGAATCTTCGGAACGTTTGGCTTCAAGATTGAAAGAAAATAAACTACTGAATGCTAAAACAAAGGTTACATTTTATTGCAGCCGAGAGTAAGGTTTTCTTCTATTCTTTTGTAAAGAAAACAACTTTGTGTTTTGTACTAATGAAGGTCTTGTACGCGGAATGGGTGTAAATTATACACCAGATGAGTTGCAATTTTTCATTGATAGTTCTAAATACAAGTTTGAAAGATGTCCTCTTACACAATCGTAACACATATGGCTCAATTCCAGTTGCTCATTCTACTACAATGAAGGATGAGTATGCTACAATATGCACAGTTCTGGAAAAATTGAATTATTTAGAACATAACTGCTTGCTTGCAAGCACATTGTACATGTAGTGGATTAAAAAACCATAACAAAAACATAAATGGGATATTTAAAAATGAAATCAATACAGATGGAGGTTCGTGCGCTGAATTGAAATATATATGTTATTATCATCATTACCATCGTGTAAAATGCTGGAAAGTGTGGCTAATCACAGTTCCACATTTCACATGATCACCAGAGTTAAGAATCCGGTCAATGCTTTTGGCTCCTTGAGGCACATTGATTAAACTTCCTTCTCCTTCTTCTAGTTCTTCTTATTGTTGTTGTTGTTGTTGTTGTTGTTGTTGTTGTTGTTGTTGTTGTTGTTGTTCTTCTTCTTCTTCTTCTTCTTCTTCTTCTTCTTCTTCTTCTTCTTCTTCTTCTTCTTCTTCTTCTTCTTCTTCTTCTTCTTCTTCTTCTTCTTCTTCTTCTTCTTCTTCTTCTTCTTCTTCTTCTTCTTCTTCTTCTTCTTCTTCTCCTCCTCCTCCTCCTCCTCCTCCTCCTCCTTCTTCTTCTTCTTCTTCTTCTTCTTCTTCTTCTTCTTCTTCTTCTTCTTCTTCTTCTTCTTCTTCTTCTCTTCTTCTTCTTCTTCTTCTTCTTCTTCTTCTTCTTCTTCTTCTTCTTCTTCTTCTTCTTCTTCTTCTTCTTCTTCTTCTTCTTCTTCTTCTTCTTCTTCTTCTTCTTCTTCTTCTTCTTCTTCTTCTTCTTCTTCTTCTTCTTCTTCTTCTTCTTCTTCTTCTTTCTTCTTCTTCTTCTTCTTCTTCTTCTTCTTCTTCTTCTTCTTCTTCTTCTTCTTCTTCTTCTTCTTCTTCTTCTTCTTCTTCTTCTTCTTCTTCTTCTTCTTCTTCTTCTTCTCTTCTTCTTCTTTCTTCTTCTTCTTCTTCTTCTTCTTCTTCTTCTTCTTCTTCTTCTTCTTCTTCTTCTTCTTCTTCTTCTTCTTCTTCTTCTTCTTCTTCTTCTTCTTCTTCTTCTTCTTCTTCTTCTTCTTCTTCTTCTTCTTCTGTTCCCATTAAGTTTGCTACTTCTCTCTAAGTTTTCACTTTTATTTCTTTGAATATTATACTTAAAATATATTGACTGACTCAATCTAATGTCTCGAATAAATTTACGATTTTTATCTTTTTCTCACAGGACTACCATATTCGTTTGTCTTTTCGCCAATGGTATTCAGCACATTTTTCCCGAGAAACCTGATTTCTAACACCAGTAGATTTTGCTCGGACTGTCTGTTTACTGTTAATGTTTCACATGTATACAACAGTAAAGGCACCATATATCGCTTAAACGCGTTTCTTATCATCGCAAGTGACAGTCTTTTCTTGGTAAGAAGAAGATGAGATTGTGGAACTAAAGAATACTGTCACCTGTTACAACCGTGATTCTAGAATTTGATGAAGCATTCAGTCAATACATCACTCATTCATTCAATCCGACCATCTGCATCATCATTATCCTTATCATCATCATCATTAACAGTATTATCATCGTCATCCTGATCATTATCACCACTATCATCATCACTATCACAGTTTTCACTTTAACGCACTCAATCTGTTTTCTGAAGTTTTGATTCTCAGTCAATGATTTCTTCTATTCTCCCGCGCGTATACTTGATGCAAACACAAGTCTTTCCACTGTTCAGACAGTCACGCAAGTGTGAAGTTGGCCTTCGTTAACATGTATACTTCACTAACTACCACAACTTACCTGATCTAGACAACAACATTATGAGTGCACATATCCCACACGTAACTGTCATGAGACGTTTTGGATAACATATAGACGTGTTAATACCGGCATCTTCGTGTAAATCAGTGTTTCCCAACCTTTTTTGTGCTATGCCCCACCTAAGCCTTTCTAAAATTCTTATGCCCCGCGGCGGCCCCCCCCCCCCCCCCCCCACACATGCATTACTTTTAATATTCATAAATTGAAATGTTCACTAAAGAAACTTGAATGATAGGTTTTAGGAAGAAATCACTAGGAAATTATTGAGCAAATACAGTAAGTAAATTTTCAAAACATATAATGGAGAACTGAAATTCAAGTGCAAAATAATTTTAATGAAAGATTGTTCTATATTATTTTAATTATTAGTAATTATTATTTAAATTCAGTGAGATTCTTGCGCTTGATGCTTGCTGCAAAGAGATCTTATGTCAGGTTCCAAGTTAGTTAACTTCAGTCTCAAGTCTCCCCGGTTTGTTATATCCAGCCGATTTCTTCCATTTTCGAATTGCCCCCCTTAACAATCGAATTGCCCCCTTGTGGGGCGTGGGCTCCACGTTGGGAAACACTGGTGTAAATCGATCTGCTGTGCAGCTGAGGCCTAAGCAGATCTGAAGCTCAGATGTTTGAAGCACGAAACTTTCTACAAATACCACGTTATGTCTTCCGTGTGGTTTACATACATGATTGTATGTATATAGTAGCATAATTTCAATACGAAAGACTACAACAAAGCTATATTAAGAATAAAACAATATGATAACAGCGAAAGTCACGCATGATATAATGGTTATTCCACTAAGTATGTTATTTAGAAGGGATAATGCTGGATTAAATCAGTGTAATATCGTACTGATTTAAATAGATCGATACATGAATGTTCTTCAGCTATGTGTATTTCGATATGCGGAGTTCTAATAATCATATAAGAGGCATAACACAGTATTGAGTACACTTGATTTCAAAGACAGTAACAAGTAAAGTAAATAATGGACCTTCTTACGTGTCCTATGAGAAATCGACGTAAGATGGTATAAATATTTTTGTACACATCAATCTGCCTTTGGTGGGTGATGTTTTAACTCTATCTATCTATCTATCTATCTATCTATCTATCTATCTATCTATCTATCTATCTATCTATCTATCTATCTATCTATCTATCTATCTATCTGTCTATCTGTCTGTCTGTCTGTCTGTCTGTCTGCCTGCCTGCCTGCCTGCCTGTCTGTCTGTCTGTCTGTCTGTCTGTCTGTCTGTCTGTCTGTCTGTCTGTCTGTCTGTCTGTGATTGATTGATTGATTTAGGAATCGACATCACAGCATTCGGGGCATTCCCATAAGTGCTCCGTCCCCATCTTCAGCAGCCAGCGAAGAGTTCCAACACTAATAGTACCAGTAGCAATCTGATTATAAGTCCGTCTCGCCTTTCCTTTGAGCGTTGAGCGTCGGCCAGATCCCTTCGTCACTCCTCGTTGTCTCATTCTTGCCAGACCATGGTAATCAATTTGCTCCTCCGAGGTGTGCACGTGCTCCCACAAGGCCGCAACCACGTCTGCCTTGTCATGTATCAATACTCCACCAAGTTCTGCAGAGCCAGCCAATCTGTCCGCCTGTTCATTTCCCAGCACACCGGCATGCCCCGGAGAAAAGATCCAGTCGATGCTTGTCACCCGTGACCTCCGAAGCGAAGCAAGCCACTCCGCACGAAGTCTGCCCGTCCTCACCCTCGTCAGCATGCTTTCTGAGTCAGTTACGATCACGATGTGTGTGTGTGTGTGTGTGTGTGTGTGTGTGTGTGTGTGTGTGTGTCGTATTCTCCATCCAGCGGAGAGCCGCAATGACTGCCTCCACTTCCATTCTTAAGCTGGATGTTGTGGTATCATATGCCAGGCTCTCCTGCCCCAAACATCGACCATTAGCTTTGGCTATGAACCCCCAGCCACTTCTCTCACCTCTTGACACCGAACCATCTGTGTAGATAATCACATCGCTCGAGTGAGCATTGTCCTGAATTAGTTGCTGGATTTCCACTTCCGTGGCCCCTGCTGGCCACTCCCTGCACTCCCGGCTTAATGTGATTATAACTCTGCACAAGTCTGACTGCTCCGCTGGCACTCTGACCCACTCCTCTCCACGCCTAATGTTCTCCAGGGTGCACACCTGTCTAATCGTATCCTCTGCCTGAGCCATCCATGATTTCCCTCTTATCAGTCGCTGACCCTTAACTGCGTCCAGCGCCTCATGAAGTGGGTGGTCTGTGTCTGAAGCTACTCTGAGGTATGCCTTCGCCTGCATCACCTTGAGCCTACCAGCAACAGTCGGCAGACCAAGGATGTAACGCATACACACTACTGGGGTGTCTCTAGTGCATCCCAGAATGACCCGCATAGCTTCGTTCTGTATGCGCTCTAACTTCACCAGCTGACTCTCTGAGACAGTGAGCAGACCTAATCCATAATTAATTACTGAGAGGATCAAGTGCTGGTATAGTGTGAAAAGCATTCTCTGCTCTATGTCCATAGTAGCCATAGTTTTAAGTGCATTGAGTCCCTTTTAAGTTCTTGTCACGATCGTCTCTACATAGTCCTTGAAGGATAGGCTCCTGTCAAATGTGATCCCCAGATACTTCAGTTTGTTCTCTCTGCTGACATTTCTACCATCTATCGCGAGGCTTGGGACATCAGCTCTTACAATCCTGTTGTCCAGAGAGCACCACAAAACAGCCGCCTTTTCCGGGTGGATGACAGCACTGATTTCTGTGCACCAGTCAATCACTTTATCTACTGTCGCCTGTAACTCCTGGGCTGTTTGCTCCCTATCTCTACCCTGCATATATGCAAGAATATCATCTGCAAATGTTAGTATTCTTCCAACCCCTGGTGCTTCTAGGTTTGCAATCTTGCTCGTATACACATTAAAGAGCACCGGTGAGACTGCAGATCCCTGTGGCAGTCCCGGGGTTAACATGTGTGGCTCTGAGGTCCATGTGCCCAGACGGAGAGCAACACGACGAGAGTGGAGGACGGCTGCTATCCAGTTCACCAACCAGGGATTGACCCCCTTCTCCATCAATGCGGTCATCAAAATATCATATCGAACTCTATTGTACGCATCCTCGAGATCAAGCGCTGTCGCCATCGTTTCCTGTCTACCCTGGAACCCCTCATAAACATCAAAGGCAAAAGTGGCTGCATTTGACCAGGTATCTTTTCCTGAACTGTAGCTCCCCAGGCCTCTTGGAAGAAGCTTCTCCCTTTCCAAAAACTCTTGCAGCTTGACAGCGACTATCTTCTCTAAAACCTTCCCAAATGTATTTTGAAGGGTGATGATCCTAAAGCCGCTAAGCTTTGACTGATCCTTGAATGGTTTTGGGAGAGGGATGAGAATGAGATAGCTGTGCACCCAATTCTGCGGTACTGATGCTGTCCTAATGCTCTGGTTAAAGCTATCTATCTATCTATCTATCTATCTATCTATCTATCTATCTATCTATCTATCTATCTATCTATCTATCTATCTATCTATCTATCTGTCTGTCTGTGTGTCCGTCCGTCCGTCCGTCCGTCCATCCATCCATCCATCCATCCATCTATCTATCTATCTATCTATCTATCTATCTATCTATCTATCTATCTATCTATCTATCTATCTATCTATCTATCTATCTATCTATCTATCTATCTATCTATCTATCTATCTGTCTGTCTGTCTGTCTGTCTGCCTGCCTGTCTGCCTGCCTGCCTGCCAGCCTGCCCACCCACCCACTCACTCACCCGTGTGTCTGTCTGTCTGTCTGTCTGTCAGTTTGTTTGTTTGTCTGTCTGTCTGTCTGTCTGTCTGGCTCCAAGTAGCTGCCAACATGTGACAGCGGCCACCTCCCGGGCAACAGCTGTGACAGGCTGGCTAAACCAGGTGTAGGTAGCCTATTTTGCCTCAAACCAATCGGTGAACTAGGGTATGCCTACCCAGCATGTGAAGACAGGATTCGGCAGTCTGCGCGGAAGAAATCATTGATGATTCAACGGACAAGACGGCGTTTATCTTCAAAGTGTTGTGGAACGTGACGAGCACGGCAAGGCACGCATAACGCCCTGGTCATCCACTGCACCTGTATTCATCTCCAGCTGTCTTGACTTGTCTTGCCAATGGATTCAGATAGACTCAGGCGAGTCGCCAAAAGACGCCAATCCTGTGTGGGAGTTACATTAAGTCGGCCCTAGTTGCCAAACCAGCTGAATTTCCGAAGGCTATAAATGACAGGCTTATGGCCATTAAGTTACCCATGCTGAAAGGAAAGAAGCATGCAAACATCGTGAGTGTATACGCACCACCATGACCAATGAAGATGACGCCAAAAACAAGTTCTATGACGACCGACACAACGTATTAACATCTGTTCTCAAAGGAGACAAACTTATACTTCTTGAGGACTTCAATGCCAGAGAAGGCAAGGACACCGCCTCTTGGAGTGGCATCGATGGAAAGTACGGAGTCGGAAATTGTAACAGTAAAGGACTCCTACTCTTTCAGACCTGTGCCGAATACGATCTCCTGATCACAACACAATTTTCTGTCTTCCCATGAAAAATAGACTTCGTGGATGCACCCTCGCTCAAAACACTAGCACCTAATTGACCATATCATCGTCAGGAGAAGTGACAAAATCCATGCGTGGTGCCGAATGTTGGATAGACCATCGTCTGATTATTTCAAAAATAATTATGCAAATCAAGCCTCCACTGCATCCTCAAGGGGTAAAAATGCCACACTCACATACATAAATAAATAAATAAATAAATAAATAAATAAATAAAATAATAAATATCACCTGCCTAAACAGTAAAAACGCAGCTGTCGTTTGAAAATATGCTGGATGGCCGCCTCAAACTCAGTGCCGCAGCTTAACAAGACGCGGAAACAGAATGGAGAGCCCAAAAGGACACAATTTACAACACTGCTATGGGAATCCTGGGTCCAGCCACCTGGAAGCATAAAGACTGGTTTGATGAAAATTCCGAAGACATCAACCAATTGCTGTCCGAGAAACACCTTCTCCACACGCCATCTTTTAGCGACCCAGAGTCAACATGAAAAGAAAGATGCCTTCAATAACTCCGGAGAGTAGTGAGAATAGCACAGCAGAAACTTCGGCACATGCGGAACTCCTAGCTGAGCAACAAAGCTGATGAGATTCAAGGCTTTTCTGACATACATGATATGAAAAACGTCTACGACTCACTGATGGCGGTCTATGGTCCTACGTCACCAGGCATAGCTGCCCTCTGTGGCATATTAAAAAGTCCTTACCCTTTCCTAGCATGGATTCCCTTAAAAATAACAATCCCTTACAACTAAGGTTTAAGTATCTTACTTAATGAAGGAGAAAAACTAACCCGTAGGGTAGCTTAATTTACTTGGCTTTAATTTGGTTCACGTACCTGGCCAAGACCGGCTAGATTAAAAACAAAGGCACTAAAGCGGCCATTTCTAGTCAAGACAGCACAAAGAGAAGACGCGTGAAGCCTCTCCCCGGCTGGGGGGGGGGGGGAGGGGGGGGGCAATTTTGCCTTAAAAACCATCATTCTCTGCAAGCTATTGGTATGTTATATCTACATTATCAAGATGTATTCATGTATTTTTATAAAGTACACTAGCTGACCCGGCCCGGCTTCGCCCAGACCCTGGTGGGGAGCATCTCATTTAATTCATATAAGTAGTCATATAAGTTCTAGTTCCCGTTACCGACAATCTGTCTGTCTGTCTGTCTATCTGTCTGTCTGTCTGTCTGACCCGGCCCGGCTTCGCCCAGACCCTGATGGGGAGCATCTCATTTAATTCATATAAGTAGTCATATAAGTTCCCGTTCCCGACTATCTATCTGTCTGTCTGTCTGACCCGGCCCGGCATCGCCCAACTCCTGGTGGGGAGCATCTCATTTAATTCATATAAGTAGTCATATAAGTTCCCGTTCCCGACTGTCTGTCTGTCTGTCTGTCTGTCTGTCTGTCTGTCTGTCTGTCTATCTATCTGTCTGTCTGTCTGTCTGACCCGGCCCAGCCCATGGTGGAGAGCATCTCATTTAAATCATATAAGTAGTCATATAAGATCCCGTTCCCGACTATCTGTCTGTCTGTCTGTCTTGGGTAAATGGAGGAGGGAGGAGGAAGAGGGAGGTGGAGGAGGGAAGAGGAGGGAGGAGGAGGGAGGAGGAGACAGGAGACAGGAGGAATAGGGAGGAATAGGAGGGAGGAGGATGGATTAGGAAGAGGAGGGAGGAGTAGGGTGGAGGAGGAGGGGGAGGAGGAGGGAGGAGGAAGAGGGAGAAGGAGGGAGGAGGAGAACGCAGGAGGAGGAGGGAGGAGGAGGAGGAGAGGGAGGAGGAGGGAGAAGGAGGAGGAGGGAGGAGGAGGAGAGAGTAGGAAGGAGGGAGGAGGCGGAGGGAGCAGGAAGAGGGAGGAAGAGGGAGGAGGAAGAGGGAGAAGGAGGAGGGAGGAGAAGGAGGAGGGAGGAGGAGGAAGGAGGAGGAGGGAGAAGGAGGGAGGAGGAGAACGCAGGAGGAGGAGGGAGGAGGAGGAGGAGAGGGAAGAGGAGGGAGAAGGAGGAGGGAGGAGGAGGAGAGAGTAGGAATAGGGAGGAGGCGGAGGGAGCAGGAAGAGGGAGGAAGAGAGAGGAGGAAGAGGGAGAAGGAGGAGGGAGGAGAAGGAGGAGGGAGGAGTAGGAAGGAGGAGGAGGGAGAAGGAGGGAGGAGGAGAACGCAGGAGGAGGAGGGAGGAGGAGGAGGAGAGAAAGGAGGAGTGAAAGGGAGGAGGAGGGAGGAGGAGGAGAGAGTGGGAGGAGGGAGGAGGCGGAGGGAGAAGGAAGAGGGAGGAAGAGGGAAGAGGAAGAGGGAGAAGGAGGAGGGAGGAGAAGGAGGGAAGAGGATGAGGGGGAGGAGGAGGAAGTTGGAGGAGGAGGAATGTGAAGGGAGGAGGGAGGAGGTAGAGAGAGGAGAAGGAGGAGGGAGGAGGGAGGAGGAGAGAGGAGGAGGAGAGAGGAGGAGGAGGGAGGAGGAGGGATGAGGAGGAGGGAGGAGGAGGAAGAGGGAGGAGGAGGAATGTGAAGGGAGGAGGAGGGAGGAGGTAGAGGGAGGAGGAGGAGGGAGGAGGAGAATGGAGGAGGAGGGATGAGGAGGAGAGGGAGGAGGAGGAAGGAGGAGGGGGAGGAGGGGAGGAGGAGGGAGGAAGATGGAGGAGGGAGGAGGGATGAGGGGGAGGAGGGAGGGGTAGGAGGGGGAGGAGGAGAAGGGAGGAGAAGGGAGGAGGAGGGCGAAGGAGGAAGGAAGAGGAGGGCGAGGAGGTAGGAGGAGGGAGGAGGAGGAGGAAGAGGGAGGAGTAGGGAGGAGGAAGAGAGTGGAGGAGGGAGGAGGAGGAAGGAAGAGATAGGCGGAGAGAGGAGGAGGAGGGAAGAGGAGTAGGGAGGAATAGGAGGGAGGAGGAGGGAGGAGGAGGGATTAAGAAAAGGAAGGGGAAAGGGGAGAAGGAGGAGGGAGGAGGAAGAGGGATGAGGAGGGAGGAGGAAGGAGGAGGGAGGAGGGTGAAGGAGGAGGAGGAGGAGGGAGGAGGGTGAAGGAGGAGGAGGAGGAAGAGGGAGGGGGAGGAGGAGGGAGAAGGAGGGGGAGGAGGAGGGAGAAGGAGGAGGAGGGAGGAGGAGGACGCAGCTGGGGGAGGAGGAGGAGGGAGGAGGGAGAGGGATGAGGAGGGATGAGGAGGAGAGAGGAGGAGGAGGGAGGAGGTGGAGGGAGAAGGAGGAGGGAGGAAGAGGTAGAAGGAGGAGGGAGAAGGAGGGGGGAGGAGAGGAGGAGGAATGATGAGGAGGGAGGAGGAGGAAGAGGGATGTGGAGGAAGGAGGAGGAGGGAGGAGGAGGGAGGAGGTAGAGCTAGGAGGTAGAGGGAGGAAAAGGGAGGAGGGAGGAGGAGAGAGGAGGAGAAAGGAGTAGGAGAGATGAGGAGAAGGGAGGAGGAGAGGGAGGAGGAGGGAGAAGGGATGGGGAGGAGGAGGGAGAGGGAGGAGGGGGGAGGAGGTAGAGGGAGGAGGAAGAGGAGGAGGGTGGAGGGAGGAGGTAGAGGGAGGAGGAGGGAGGAGGTAGAGGGAGGAGGAGGGAGGAGGCGGAGGGAGTAGGATGGAGGAGGAGGGGAGAGGAAGAGGGAGAAGGAAGAGGGAGAAGAGGATGGAGAGGGAGGAGGGGGAGGAGGTAGAGGGAGGAGGAAGAGGAGGAGGGTGGAGGGAGGAGGTAGAGGGAGGAGGAGGGGAGGAGGTAGAGGCAGGAGGAGAAGAGAGGAGGAGGGAGTTCGCCATTCCGAATTCATACTCGTCTAGGTTCTGTGATTTCGGTCCTTCCATTGATTGTTCTTCCCTTCTACACGACTGTAGATAACTTCCTTACACATAAAAAGATGAATTGTTATTGATATTGCTGTGGCATGGAGGCATATATATCAGCAACAGAGTTGAACGCCTACGCCAGCCGGCACGGCACTTGATGATGATGATGATTGCCGTGTGACGATTCTGTGTAGTCACGTCATTTTCTTCCCTTTCCCTAGCGTTTTGGTTCGGGGATTCTTTCATCATCATCATCATATATTTACGTACGTATTGTGGGAATGGGAGGAGGAGGAAGAAGAAAAAAAATATGACAGTTGGCAGCGCTGGAATGAAAGGAAGGCGTGTAGAAAATTTCATCTCAATCGGATGGGCCGTTCGCGAACGTATAAAGGACATACAGACATACAGACATACATATCCACACACATCGTAATTTATATATAAGATATACCAGTGTGTTTAATTAAGAATTAGTTAGAATGGCAAATCAACCATTCTGGTAAACTGGGGTCTGATTGATTTTTAGTACTGAAGCACATGTGGGTGCCACGCTGTAATTTTTCCTATGTTTTACAATTTCAAATCCCTATGTTAAAATCGTTTATAGGCATTATTAACTTATATCTAACTAATAGTGCTTATAACCTATAAATATTATGTGTACTGTAGAGTATCAACTCTCATGTCAGAAACTCTTCTCAATTTAGAAACAGACTCCTGATCCATACTTCAAAAAAGAAAACTCGTTTCTGTCAATTTCATATTCCTATGAATAATAACTTCTACGCATGGTGAACTATATCTCACTATCTATGCTTAGAAATCTGCAAATAATCTATGTACTGTAGAGATTGAACTCTAAAGAACATTTTCAAAGAAACATTTTCTCAATGTAGGAGCAGAATCCTGATTCTACTTCACAAGTAGAGAACTGGTGCCTGCCACTTTCAAATATCCTATGTAGTGTAAATTCACTGTTAAGGATATTTCTGAACTTGTTTTATCCATGCGAGGACATACAAATGATTACGCATATTCCTGACTCTTAGTCAGGGGATAAAATGCTTTGCCACATTCTAATCTGTAACTTAATACTATAGTGCTAAATTTTAGTACAATCCTTTTGTTAACAGATAAGGAACCACTCCACATAAGTGATGAACATATAATCATTTCATAAAATATTGCTAGGGAAATGCCATGTTTAACAATATAAATTCAAGAACAAAGAAAACAAACGCTTGATATAACTGAAGGTTCGGATAGGATGTGCCGTCAATCCGCATCACCTCCCTGTAGTAGGAACAGAAGCGAAGATTGATGTGAATAAATTGCTTGCAATATTCAGAATACTGGACCGTGCGGCATAAGTTATTCTAATAAATACACTCCGAATAATAGCAGTCATTGGCAAAATATATCACAGCGGTTACTATCCTCATGTGGTATACGCAGTGGGGGAAAACAATGTATGTTTTAGTTTATGGATTAACCCCTGAAGAAAATTCAAAACCATTGGCTCCGGCATTAAAGTTTATGATTAATATTATTATGTATGTTTATCATGTACTTAATATCAGAGAAATGTATGTTTGTTTTCTCTGTTATGAGAACTTTTCTATGTCCTGATTGTTACTCCTTACTGTGGAAACTTGAGATGAAGTATGAAACCTGTGTATATCAGTAATTAAGAAGACAATGTTGAAAAGCCTTGACCTAATGCTTATTATAGTGCCGGAAAGAAGACGCGGCATTAGAAACCACAGAAATTAATATAGGCTATTCTCTTCAAGAATGAGAGATACAATATCAACATGCTGGATGGACAGAATGGCTTCACTCATAAAAAAAAGTTCCCATTAACAATCGCAGAACAAAACATAGAGTGAAAAGATATCGCAATCACTAGCAGAGCCAGAATGGCTCTACACCAAGCAACGAGGGACAGTGGAACGTGGACACCCACTCCTTTCCCCTTCTCCTCTTGTTGTTTGTACTTGTATTTGTAATTGTGTTACAACCATGTTAAACACATCACAGTAGGTTAATGCTCGTGTTGTATTCTTGTCATCCCTTTCTATAGCGAGTGGTGGATTTTGTGGGACTGCATTGCATCACTATCAACTGGAAACTGTGAAAAAAAGCCAGGCGAGAGTGAACATGGCAACTGTCCTAAACAAAGTCTGGACTAATACCTCAATGTTTACGGCTGCACTCATAAGCTGCAAACGCCAGCAAAAGAGACGCATGCGAAGACAACTGACTGCGTGATTGAGAAAGTCCTATTTCAGTTGGAATATCCAGGATGGACTTCAGTATCTAATAATCTACAAAGATGAAGATCAACAGAGTAACTGACAACAGTGTATCGTCTGCTTTACTTCTGAGAAGTACCACCTATGGCCTCATCATTCAACCAAATCAGTGAAACTATGGGACAATCCTACTACAAGTTACTAAAACTAGCAACAGTGAAAACCCTTCAACTGTTGGTTGGATTACCAAGTTAATATCCAACAATGGATAAGTCTTCGAAAGAACGTCTCACAGCTGCAACAGTCAAACATAAAGGTTCAGCCATTCAACACCAAGTTCTAGCTATGAACACCAACTCAAACAAATGGGAAGGAACACTGAAACAACAATAAGCCAAAACAACCAATGTACCAACTTCAGAACCTCTGAACCATAACTACACCAGATTACCTCAAGGTTCCAAAACCTGAACACCATCAAAAAGACCATATGAAAGCAGCTAGCGGAGTAAATGCCTTTACGCCTGCAACCACAGGAATCACCTGATGGCTTGCCACCCTGGATATGTGGTGGAGTCAATATTCTTCAGTTCCATGCCTGCAGCAGAATCCTGGAAATAATTCCAGATGAACCAAATTAATAACAAGCAAAATTGTATGTCTACACTGAAAGTAAATACTGAATCAGAACTCTGTGCTGGTCCCATGTCAGCCTAAATGCCATCAACTGTGGAATAGGATATAGACTGGTAGACTAGGTGGGTGAAACCTCTGTGTAAGCCAATTTGGTATTCGGATATTATAAGCCGAGAAGCTGAATGGACGTCAACTTTTCATCAGACCTGATGATAAAAGGAATTACCTTCTGCAAAGCTTAAGTGGAAATCGTGAAGTATGACCAACCTGAGGCACCAAATTTTCACAAGGGCACCGAGCCATTTGCACCAGAATATTCGTGAATTCAGCCCCAATGGAGGGGATATGTGGTGAATTTATTTCCTAATAGGGATTATAAGTATTCCGCAACAAACTTCAGTGGACATTAAAACATGACTGTGAGTATTTTATTTCTGCCCGGATAATTATGGACATTAACTGCTTCGCACTGGAGAAGAATACCCACCCGCACTGCCTAAAGAAATACTATAATTAATTAGTTTAATTATTAGTATAAACTGCTTTTTATATGTGTTTTTTTTTCTATGCCATGTATAAGGTAAATAGTGTTTTATTTGGTAATGAGAAATAGTATAATGGTGGTTATGTTATGGTATATATGCATAGTATTTTGACACCAACTCATTATTTTTAAATATGAGAATTATGTAAGGTGGGTCAAGGAATAGACCCAATTTGTGGTTGTTGTGTTGTTTGTAATAACCTTGTTTTGTTTTCTGGGGTCACTGGGTACTATGTTGTGATAATGCAAATCATTCCCATGCCTGTCTGAAAATGCATAGTGTTCATTACACATATATATGTAACTGCAGATCTTGTTTTAATACTTGAACTGTTTGTCCAAAATTTGTTGATGTGTACATCAAGTAAATGTGGTGTTCATCAGTGGTTGTTTATATGTTGTGAACAATTAATATCCTTCTAGCACTATAGTAAATTTAAAGGGTGATGAAGTGGGAAGGGAAACCTACACACAGATGCCATTGTTTCAAGGATTGAATTGTTTTCTCCTGGGGTTTGTGGTAAATATCCCTAATCACCCTGCATTCTACCAAATGACAAGAGAATCAATAAATCCCCTAGACAGCTTAACATAATATTCTCATAAATTAAAATCCCCATCCCACACCCTCCTTAGTGCAGATGGGGAACATTGGTCACCGATAAGGAAGAAATCCTTCAACGCTGGGCGGTGCATTTTAGCAACATCTTAAATGCAACCTCCACCATCGATGATGAAGCCATCAACTGCCTTCCTCAAGTCCCCACTAACGATACACTTGCTGACCTGCCAACCGTACTGGAAGTAAATAAAGCCATCCAGCACCTTTCCAGCAGCAAGGTGACTGGTCCTGACTCCATTCCGGCAGAGATACACAAAGCAGGTGGACTGGTTCTAATAGAGCAGCTTCACCAAGTCTTTATAAACATATGGGTGAACGAGACCATGCCATAAGATTTCAAGGACGTGTGAATAGTCCACCTTTACAAACGTAAAGGAAACCGTCAATCCTGTGACAACCAACGAAGCATCTCCTTACTCTAATTGCTAAGAAGATACTCGCTAGAAATCTTCTCAATCGCCTCACAACCCATCTCGACCAAGATCTTCTTCCTGAGAGTCAATGTGGCTTCAGAAAAGAACGAGGAACTGTTGACTTTAGCTGCAAGGCAGCTGCAAGAGAAATTTCAGGAACAGAACTGCGAAATGTTCTCCACTTTCATTGACCTTACCAAGGCTTTGGACACAGTCAACAGAGGACTGCAGAAGATTATGGCGAAATATGGCTGTCCATAAAAAGTTTGTTCAAATAGTGCGGTTATTTCATGATGGTATGCAGGCAAGAGTACAGGAAAATGATGAGCTGTCTGAGCCCTTTCCTGTCACCAATGGAGTGAAGCAAGACAGTGTCTTGGTACCAACTCTGTTCAGCCTCATGTTTTCAGCTATGCTGACGAATGGCTTTGAAAACAAAGACACTGGAATAGACATCAACTATCGCATGGATGGAAAGTTGTTCAATCGCAGAAGGCTGAAAGCTGAAACCAAAACTATCAGCGACACCGTCAGATAGCTCATATTTGCTGATGATTGCGCTCTATATGCCAACTCAAAGGCGGACATGCAACATAATGTTTGAGCTTTCTCACATGCCTGTGCCAACTTTGGACTCAATATCAACTTGGAGAAGACTGTAGTTATGTACCCGCCAGGTCCAGGGATTAATCACACCGTGACGAATATCAAAGTGAATGGTCATTGGCTAAGTTTTGTGGACAAATTCACCTATCTTGGCAGCACTGTGTCCCAAGCTGCCACAATTGATGACGAAGTGAATGCAAGAATCTCGAAGGCCAGCGCGGCCTTTGGCAGACTGTACAAGAATGTATGGGACAGAAATGAAATAAGCCTGCAAACAAAGCTGAAAGTCTACAAAGCAGTTATATTATCCACACTGCTATATGCTTGGGAAACTTGGAGTGTTTACATGCTAAGAAATTAAACCACTTCCACACAGTCTGCCTAAGGAAGCTATTGAAGATTAAATGGCAAGACAAGATTCCAGACACTAAAGTCCTAGAAAAAGCGTCTATGTCCAGTATCCACACTCTACTAATGAAAAATCAGATATGCTGGGCTGGTCACTTGACTCGCATGCCAGATCACATGCTCCCTAAACGAATTTTATTTACGGCGAGCTGTGTTGTGGTAAACGCTCCCAGCCAGAGGAATCGCTTTAAAGACACTCTGAAGATCTCACTAAAAGCGTTTGGAATGCATCATGACACTTGGGAGACTGCTGTCAAAGACCGAAATTCGTGGCGTACATAATTACGCAAGGGTGCAGTTACTTGTGATGCAACCAGGACTGCAATAGCGTGAAGAAAAGGCTGGAAAGAAAAACCACTGCAGGAGATCCTCCTCCTGGAACGTCAAGCATTCTTTGCCCACATTGTCAAAGAACATTTCGAGCCAAACTAGGCCTTATCAGCCATCTTAGAACTCACGGCTCCATACCTTCAACCCCGCTGGATGAACTGAATGGCCATCATTCTTGATGGACAAACAACAATATGTCTGTCTGTCTGTCTGTCTGTCTGTCTGTCTGTCTGTCTGTCTGTCTGTCTGTCTGTCTGTCTGTCTGTCTGATATTGTTTAAATATAATGCTAGACACAGTAAATATTTAAATATATTACACATTCCGAAGCCTAGGATTGACTTATACAAAACAAGCTTAACGTACTCTGCAGTTCAGCTGTGGAACAATCTTCCACATGAAATCAAAGACATCACCAATCCCTATTCATATAATCGCAAATTATTCGAACACTATCTCAATACGGATTACCTTCCCCCTTAATAATAGAGATAATAATAATAATAACAAAACCCTAGTATAACAGCCAGTCCCCTTTTTGTAGGCCAGTATATTCCACATGGCTAATAACAAGTGTCAGACCATTATCTAATATTACTGTGTCGTGTAGTTTTGATGTTCGCATTTTGCCCATGCCTTTATAATGCATATCTTTTATATTGTTGCTGTTCTTTGTTAGCCTTGAATGATGTGTGAATGAAATAATGTATGAAAGAGAGTGATAGAAGGGCAGAATGTTAGACGGGCCTGCGTGCCCAATTCTTAACCCTTTGAAAATAAAGTTTGTTCGTTCGTTCGTTCGTTCTGTCTGTCTGTCTGTCTGTCTGTCTGTCTGTCTGTCTGTCTGTCTGTCTGTCTGTCTGTCTCAGTCGTGTGTGTGTATGTGAATTTTATTTAAAATACACATGTGCCATCTCAATGTAAAATGCGAAGTGCATACTGCAGTGTAGATATTAGAAGGGTATGCTGGCCGTATTTGCCATCGTCATCACCATCGTCATCATCATCATCATAATCATCATCATCATCGTCATCATCCGTACATCATCACCATAATTTTCATGTAATTTAAAGTTCCCAGAAACAGAACTACACATATTTGGTTGCAGCAAACATGGTTTTGTATAATGTAGAGCCCTTCATTTGGTAGTGCACCATACTCGTTGGTACATTTGTCATATACAATCTTATAGTAGATGATTTCCGGGGGTGTCACAATCTTCAAAATGCAGGTGGCAAAATTAAAAGATGAAATCATATGAAATAGTTGTGAAAGTAGTAAAGGATATTGTCGAAGTAGTAGTAGTAGTAGAAGTAGTAGTAGTAGTAGTAGTAGTAGTAGTAGTAGTAGTAGTAGTAGTAGTAGTAGTAGTAGTAGTAGTAGTAGTTATAGTAGTAGCAGTAGTAGTAGTAGCAGCAGCAGCAGTAGCAGTAGGTAGTAGTAGTAGTAGTAGTAGTAGTAGTAGTAGTAGTAGTAGTAGTGCCGGAGTATCGGAAGCAGAAAAATATTATTTGCGTTGCTCGCTTTGAATTTAAGCTTACTACATACACACTACTTCTAGTACTACTGGATTGAATTGTGCATATGTATTTGCTTTCCCTATTAATATAAATAATGCTAGCAGTTGTCGCATTAGTGGTAATTGAATTAAGAATAGTTTTGCGATAGTTATTGTTGTTGTTATTATTATTATTATTATTATTATTATTATTATTATTATTATTATTACCCATTTACATAATGTGATTTTCCATGTTAATGTAAAGAATCTAAAATTGCAATCTTTAAATGAAAATATCGGATAAACGAAATTATTAAATTCAATTCTAACCTTCCGAAAGTTTACTGCATCTCAAAAGTCTCATGGGAAATATCTTAGGACGAGTTGATATAACACTTTAATTATATATATATATATATATATATATATATATATATATATATATATATATATATATATATATATATATATATATATATATATATATATATATATATATATATCTTTAATTAAGGAAGAAATGAAGTCAGCTTATGTCCTCTATGAATGTAGACTATCTTGAGTTATGACTGTCACTGAGTCTCCTTGTTACCATAACCATGCGTGCTAATCGCTGAGATAAACAAAATGTCTACTGGAGAATTGTGAAATAAAACAGAGGCGGCTTGTTATTGAGAAACATCTCTATGTCACACGAGTAACCAAACAATGAACAATCTTCTGCGAAAACTCGAGCAAGTTTTTCCAGAGTTTCTCGAGGAACTAAACTATAAGCCTCCATCATAGCTTCCTCTCGCTGACGCATTCTAATGTCTCTTGGTTCTGATTGGGCGTATGCCCATAACGCAGCTGATGTGTAGTTTTCCAATGAAAATACACTTTCGTTGCCTTGAT
>JACEFZ010011257.1:502500-535000 GCA_014155875.1 Cepaea nemoralis | reverse complement strand
TCTGTCTGTCTGTCTGTCTGTCTGTCTGTCTGTCTGTCTGTCTGTCTGTAGGAGGAGGAGGAAGAGGGAGGGGAGGGAGGAGGAGGGAGGAGGGAGGAGGATGAGGGAAGAGGAGCAGTATAGAGGAGGAAGAGGGAGGAGGGAAGAAGGAGGAAGAGGGAGGAGGAGGGGGAAGAGGAGGAGGAGGAAGAGGGAGAAGGAGGAGGAAGAGAACGCAGGAGGAGGAGGGGGAGGAGGAGGAAGAGGAGGGAGGAGGAGGAGGGAGGAGGATAGGGAGGAGGGAGGAGGGATGAGAGGGAGGAGGATGAGGGAAGAGGAGGAGTATAGAAAAGGAGGAGGGAGAAGGAGGAGGGAGGAGGGGAGAAGGAGGAAGAGGGAGGAGGAGCGAGGAGGAGGGGGAAGAGGAGGAGGAGGAAGAGGAAGAGGGAGGAGGAGGGAGAAGGAGGAGGAAGAGAACGCAGGAGGGGGAGGAGGAAGAGGAGAGAGGAGGAGAGGGAGGAGGAGGGAGAGGGAGGAGGAGGAAGAAGAGGGAGGAGGAGGAGAGATGAGTAGGAGGAGGAGGAAGAGGGAGGAGGGAGAAGGAGGAGGAGAACGCAGGAGGAGGAGGGGGAGGAGGAGGGAGCAGAGGGAGGAGGAGGGAGGAGGAGGGAGAAGGAGGAGGGGAGGAGGATGAGGAGGGAGGGGATGAGAAGGGAGGGGAGGAAGAGGGAGGAGGAGGAGAAGGGATGTTGAGGGAGGAGGAGAAGGGAGGAGGGGGAGAAGGGAGGAGGAGGGAGAAGGAGGGAGGAGGAGGAGGAGAAGGGAGGAGGAGGAAGAGAAGGGATGTTGAGGGAGGAGGAGAAGGGAGGAGGGGGAGAAGGGAGGAGGAGGGAGAAGGAGGGAGGAGGAGGAGGAGAAGGGAGGAGGAGGAAGGAAGAGGAGTGATTAAGAGGAGGAAGAGGGAGGAGGAGGAGGAAGGAGGAGAGGGAGGAGGAGGGAGGAGGAAGAGGAGGAGGAAGAGGGAGGAGGAGGTGGAAGAGGGAGGAGAAGGGAGAGGGGGAGGGGAGGAGGAAGAGGGTAGGAGGAGGAGGAGAAGGGGAGAGGAGGAGGAGGATTATAACGCATATGCCTGTAGATAACTGCAGCGAAAAGGTGGGGAGCATCTGATTTAATTCATTTACATAGTCATATAAGCTCCCGTTCCCGACTATCTGTCTGTCTGTCTGTCTGTCTATCTGACCCGGCTCCTGGCGGGTAGCGTCTCATTAAATTCATACAACAAAAAAAGTAACTTAAAAGAATGTCCTTCCACACACCATCCATTATTTTTAATGAAAACTCTTTCTAATCACCTGCATGACTACAGTAACTTCTTAAGCATAAAAAGATGAGTTACAATGTTATGCATTGTGCATTATTTTTATGAAAACTTTGAAAATGCCTTAAAGATTGTATCATTATTTATTATAACTCATATGCCGGTACATAACTATAGACACAGAGTTTATAAATCTTTGAAAACGATGCAACAATATGACTATAAGTTATACAGAAAAGTTATTAAAAGTTATGCCCCTTGAAATAGCTTTTACAGAGTTAAGTCCCCTAGCTATATAGAAATTATAATGAAAAATGGAAAATTAAACAATATTAAGTAAGCAGCCGATTTCACACTACAAAAATATCACAGTTGGCTGCACTGGAATGAAAGGAAGACGTGTAAAAAATTTCATCTCAATCGGATGGGCCGTTCGCGAACGCATAAAGGACATACGGACATACAGACGGAGATTGCCTTTTATATATATATATATATATATATATATATATATATATATATATATATATATATATATATATATATATATATATATATATATATATATATATATATAACTAGCTGACCCGGCCCGGCTTCGCCCAGTCCTTGGTGGGGATCATCTCATTTAATTCATATAAGTAGTCATATAAGTTCCCGTTCCCGTTACCGACTGTCTGTCTGTCTGTCTGTCTGTCTGTCTGTCTGTCTGTCTGTCTGTCTGTCTGTCTGTCTGTCTGTTTGTCTGTCTGTCTGTCTGTCTGTCTGTCTGTTTGACTCGGCCCGGCATCGCCCAGTCCTTGGTGGGGAGCATCTCATTTAATTCATATAAGTAGTCATATAAGTTCCCGTTCCCGTTACCGACTATCTGTCTGTCTGTCTGTCTGTCTGTCTGTCTGTCTGTCTGTCTGTCTGTCTGACCCGGCCCGGCATCGCCCAGCTCCTGGTGTGGAGCATCTCATTTAATTCATATAAGTAGTCATATAAGCTCACGTTCCCGTTCCCGACTATCTATCTGTCTGTCTGTCTGTCTATTTGTCTGTCTATCTGTCTGATCCGGCCCGGCTTCGCCCAGCCCCTGATGGGGAGCATCTCATTTAATTCATATGAGTAGTCATATAAGTTCCCGTTCCCTACTGTCTGTCTGTCTGTCTGTCTGTCTGTCTGTCTGTCTGTCTAATCATTTATTGGTTGCAGTTAGAACAACCTTAGATAAACGAAGAGCAACTTACAAAAAGCATTAGAAAGAGCACTTGAAAGATCTTTACATCTTCCCCAACAATTAACTTGGGTAAATGGAGCAGCGGCAGCAGCAGCAGAAGAAGAAGAAAAAGGAGGAGTAGGAGCTGGGAGGAGGAAGAGGGAGGAGGAGGAGGAGAAAGAGAGAAGAGGAGGATGGAGGAGGGAGAGGGAGGAGGGGGAGGAGAAGAGGAAGAGGGTAGGAGGTGGAGGAGGGGAGAGGAGGAGGAGGAATATAACGCATATGCCTGTAGATTTAATAATGGCTGAAGTTGTTCCATGTCTTCTTAGAGTTGGCGACAGTGTAAAGAAATATAAAATCTTCAAACTTGATAGAGATAAGGTAACTATTATTTATTCATTCTTTAAGCAAAAACAGATGAGTTACAATTTTATGCATTGTGCATTATTTTTATGAAAACTTTGAAAATGCCTTACAGATTGTATCATTATTTATTATAACTCATATGCCGGTACATAACTATGGACAAAGAGTTTATAAATCTTTGAAAACGATGCCACAATATGACTATAAGTTATACAGAAAAGTTATGCCCCTTGAAATAACTTTTACAGAGTTAAGTCCCCTGAAATATATGAAATTATAATGAAAAATGAAATAATATTGGGTAAGCAGCCGATTTCACACTAAATAAATATCACAGTGGGCTGCGCTGGAATGAAAGGAAGACGTGTAGAAAATCATCTCAATCGGATGGGCCGTTCGCGAGCGCATAAAGGACATACGGACATACAGACAGACAGACAGACGGAGATCGCAATTTATATATAAGATTATCATCATCATGTGCCCTTCCAGCTGGCGTAGACTTTCATCTCTCTCCACAGATCTCGGTGTTTGGTGTTGTGAAATAACTCTTGTGATGATATTCCACCATGCCACTGTCTCAGTCCATCCAGCATAACTTTTTCTTGGTCTGCTGCTTCCTCTCTTCCCCTTGATCTTTCCACATGTCACGATGTTCTCCATATAAAATTACCCACGTAATAAAGCTAAAAACAGAAAGTGTGAACGATAAAACATACTACCTTGAAAAGTAGTACTTCCACACTCTTTCTACAACACCCTTGATACAACTGACGTCATTAGTTGTATCAATGTCCTCGATATCACCCATGACTTCAGAGATATTTATGTGTGCTCTGTATAAGACCTCTCTGGAAATGAGATATGTGTGAATAACATATACAAACTATGCTTACATTCAGGATGTTAGGCATGAAACTGCATGATGCGGAAGAACATGTGGAGCCACGATGGTGGCTATAACGGGTACCCGCTGGTCCGTGGGTCATGTGTACGAATCACCACGGATGCGGATTTGTTAATGTCCTGCGCTTCCGGGTCCACCCTGTCTAAAATGCGTACCATGAAATGGCCACGGAAGTAAAGGCGGTCAGTCGACCACCCCATCCGACGAGTGCTGCTTGCTCTATAAAAATAAGGCTAGATTTATTGCGAATCAATGCGTTTATCAAGAGGCTTTATTCATGGTTTTTACTGACAATTTACAAAACAGCTGGAGCGTCTCAGTAGTTCATGGAGAGCCACGCTGATAATGTCACGAGTGCGGTAGATTGAGGGTTCGATTCCTACGATTGTCGTCTCGCTAAGTGAGGGAACGACCGGCCAACTTTTCCTCTATGCATCCAGGCCTACAAAATGCGATGGCTCTTTCACACTACAGACCCCCTGCAGGTTCTTGCTTCGGGGCATGCTCTTATATTCATCTGTCATTGTTTTAATTATGTTTTTTTTTCATATATCCTTTACAAGACACTGCAGTCAACACCAGCATTTTTCAGCTGCTGTTCATGTCTTGGCAAGTTTCAGGTTCAGAAGTTTGCCATTGCTTTCTGAACGACCGGCTCACATACATCAGTAAGTAACCTGCACGAAGCGATCCGCTGCCGAATCTCGCGCAGCTACTTTTAATACGTGAGTATACGGGATTACAAACAACGTCCTTAACTCCTTCACCAGGGAGTCCGGTTTGTTTTTATTAAACATAAAAAAATACTCACGAAGGCGTGTAACGATGTTCTTTACTGTTTACATCTTGTGAGAATTGTCGAAGAATCTAGAATCTTTCCTGCGTGTTGTGATGAGGGCGACGGTCTGCAAAGGACTGACTACACAATGATATAATGTATTTGGGAATGAGAGACTTTTTGGGATTGTTTATATGTAAATCCTAACTCGCTGAATTGTTCCTTCGGGACACTCTTTTGTTTCTTTGGAAATGAACAGGCAGACAGATTGGCTTAGTGCCGCATCAATAAGGGGTGATTTGATGCATGAAAAGGCAGATGTTGTGAACGCCCTCTGGGAGAATGTGATAATGCAAAAGAACAGATAGACTACCATGGTCTAGAGAGAATGCAACAGCAAGGGGTGGTCAAAGGGTCTGGTCGACAGTCGTCATATGGAGGTAAGGCAAGACTTACATATAATCAAATTGCAACTGACACCATTAGTATTGGAACTCTTCGCTGGCTGTTGAAGTTGAGGACTGAACGCTTATGGGTATGCCCTGAGTGCAGTGATGTCAGATCTTGACTCTACTTAACTCAACCCAATCTCACCTGAAACCAAACAGTTGCTCAAGGTATTATCTATAATATCTTAACATCTATCTTAAAATGAAATACATATTTACAGAGTATCGTTTGGAAAGGCGTCTTAATGGTAGTAAATGGTCTGACATATAGGGTTTCAAGGCAGTCTCTTGCTTTTAGTAAGTCGACCGCTTGGTGTAGACTTTGACAATGGTAACAGCATCGGCTGTTCAGAAAACGACGGTAAACCATTGAACGTAAAATTGACTAGAAAATCGCAAACAGAAAAATAGATGCTAGGGTTGATTTTCACTGTCCGGTATAAGGACATGTGAGTAAATAATCGTATGATCGCCATAGCCGCAGCCACATTCAGTGTCCGGTAGATAATTCAAATCCCTACAGTGAGCTAAAGAGAAACAGGGCACATGAGTATGTGTTGACTTCAAAGATGTCGTTTCTGATTAATCAGTTAATAATTTTGCATATTTTAAATATGGTGCTTTATCCTGATTGTATTTTCCAAATTTTACCTCTCAGAGGCACATCTCTTTGAGTCCGGGTCGATGGCGGAGCTATATTGTCCTGTCTGGGAAATTACCAGTACTAAGGACACTACTTTCTGAACTTAGCAGTCAGCATAAGGTCACCATAAAGTGAATACCATCCCACTGTGGAGTACCCGGAAACGACAGAGCTGATCGATTGGCTAAGGAAGGAGCAAATAAAGAACAGTCTGATGTACCCATTACATACCACCAAAAGAAAAGAATGATCAAATCAGTCAGAAAGCCACCAAAACCTGCTCAAGACAACTATTACGCTATGTCAGATCAAAACAAGTCATTATTCTGCGCCTCAGAACAGGACAAAATAGATTACGCAACCACAAGTACACAAAATTCAAGATTAGTGAATCAGCCATGTGCACATGTAGATTGCCGTCGCAGACAGCAGAATACATACTCCAAGACTGCCCAAAATACAAAATATCTAGGGAAATATTTTGGCCTAGAGAGACAACAGTAGTACTGTTGAACGTGACACGTTCTCTTTGTGACCTAGTAGTAGTGGATTAACTCTATGGACCATTGAGTGAACTAAGTAAGACAGTTCAATTCATACAAGAGACAACATTGCAGTTATAGACATATTTCAAGCGAACGAAAGAAGAAGAAGAAGCAGGTAGTCACAACAGAATCCCCATTTACTGAGAATTTGAACTCAGGGCCCTCGGTGGGGCGGGCGTGTGAATACAATTTGTTTAACTGAAACGATATATTTTACATGTAGATACATTTACAAAAGCAGGTTTATTATCGAAAACAATCAATTACAGTTTAAAGCCTTACTACTTTTGGATTACAGACTGTATTAAGAAGACACAAATAGCTAACACAAGAAATGGGAGTCAGTGGCGTCTGATAGAGTCGCATGATGCCTGGACATCTTTGACGACATGTCCTCTGTCCTAACCTTGAAATCAGATGCTGGATAAATTAAGCACAGTTATTGGGTGGTCACAGTAATTTAATCTAAAGGTCAAAGAAAAGGAGAAAATCAAAAGCCGATCACATTTTGTGGTACCTATTTTCAAGATTCAAAATCATAATAATTTTAAACAGATTAGCTGCATATCCTTTACAGGACGTGCTAGTCAATCACACCATCAAATTTACCTTCAGTAGTTTGCCATTACTTTCTGAACTACCGGCACTCATACCTTTGTATGGAACCAACGCAAAGCGATCTGCTTCCAAATCGCCCGCAGCTGTTTTCCGAAAGCAGTATGTGGGATTACGAATTGCATTCATAACACCTTCTCCACAGATCGAGTCATACACATATTAAGTTATCAATTTAGAAAACGTCGAGGGAACATACACACATACTGACAGAAGAAAACAGAAGGCACCAGTAGTTTTCACTGCACTAGGTAACTTGTGGTGGTCAAAAGAATCTAAATCTGATGCTAAACTTATTATATTATTATAAATATTAAACCGTAATATCAGTTCAGTGGATGAGAAACGTGGAGAATGACTAACACAATTACTAAACAACTAAAAACTCTAATTAATTGGCGCCTGCTCAGAATAGAAAGAGGAACATGATATGGCAGAATCGCCATGGAGAGAACTAAACAAAATTCAATGATTAAAGAGATGGGGAACAGACACTGACACAAACTGAGGAAAGCTGTTGATGGTATAACTAGGGAGTCTTTCTTCAGAAACCACCCTTGAATAAATAGCAAGCTACCTAAAAGACCGAGAGGAAAATATCTGGATGGCGTGGCCACATGGCATGGACGAGACACGAACACTGACACAAACTGAGGAAAGCTGTTGATGGTATAACTAGGGAGTCTTTCTTCAGAAACCACCCTTGAATAAATAGCAAGCTACCTAAAAGACCGAGAGGAAAATATCTGGATGGCGTGGCCACATGGCATGGACACGAACACTGAGCTGATCCACGACTCTGGTGATCGAGTGAAATGGCGAGTCATGACCACCCACGCTTTTCGACATGGCACATGATTGATTGAATGATACCTAAAAATAGTCATTCATCATGTGCCACGCCGATACGCGTGTTCGGTCATGTTTCGCCATCTACCTCGATCACCAGAGTCGTGCTTCAGCTCGGCGTTCTTGCCTCGACCATGCCACGTGACCAAGCCATCCTGGTATATTTTTTTTTCTGCTTTTCCCTTGTTGTCTTCAATTCGATCTTGCCAGTTGTAACCAAGTTCTCCAGTTTATTTCTTCTCATAACGTGACCAACACATTTTTACTGTCCACATATAGAGAAGATAGATAGAGTCGGAGATAATATGTGGAGGACATGAAGAATACTACGAGATAATAGAGTAAGAGACAATAATATGTGGAGGACATAAAGAGGGCTAGAGAAAACAGTCAGAGGTAATAATATGTGGAGAACATAAAGGGTGCTACGAGAGAATACAGTCAGAGATAATAATACGTGAAGGACATAGAGGGTACTACGAGAGAATACAGTCAGAGATAATAATATGTGGAGGATCTGGAAGGTGCTACGAGATAAGAAAGCCAGAGATAATAATATGCGGAGGACATGGAGAGTGCTACAACGGAATAGAGTCAGAGATATTTATATGTGGAGGACATGATGGGTACTATGTGAGAAAAGAATGAGAGATAATAATATGTGGAGAACATGATGGGTTCTATGTGAGAAAAGAGTGAGAGATAATAATATGTGGAGGACATGGAGAGTGCTACAGCAGAATAGAGTCAGAAATAACAACATGTGGAGGACATGATGGGTGCTGTGAGAGAGTAACTTCAGAGATATTAATATGTGGAGGCCATGGTGGGTGCTGTTTTAAGGATACTTTACTAACCGTATATCTGTCAAGAAGGTCTCCATCTTGCCGACTATTGTAAAGTCGAATTTACATGGTTCACATTGCGAAGATATGGTAGAAAAATGCGGCTCGAATATGTCATACTGCAACATAAGCTCAGCAAATAAGGAACAGAATTCTCCGAAGGACACTGTAAGATTGCACGGCAGCTTGCTTGGAGAGGTCAGGTTACTGTTTTAGGAATATCGAAACAGTGATGAGAGATGTTTTTTGTTTGTTTGTTTGTTTGTTTGTTTTTGCACTCGCTCGCTTTGATCTCAAGCGTTGCCCATAACACTACTTCTAGTAGTGATTGACTGAATTTTTCGTGTGGATTAGCTTTCCCTATTACCAGTGTCCCTCGCCATCAAGCGAACCCACTCCAACTTCAGAGGTACTTGTAATTAACGTCCCCATGTCAAGGACGATAGGTAAAATGTCCGGTGTAGGGGTTGAAAGCTTTACCTCGGCATTAACACACCAGATGTTTAAGAACAGGTGTTCTTATCTATTCGGCCATGCTGACCTACGGCGAGAGATGTGGTAGTTATAGCTCAAGTTTAACTTTATCTTCTTCATTGTCATCATTTTCATCGTCATCATCATCATCATCATCAATCATCATCATCATCATCATCATCATCATCATCACCATCATCATAACCATCAAAATTATCGTGTCGTCGTTGTTATTAAGTCGCTATTAAGCTGCAAGCTAAAAACGTCAGCGATCAGTATCACACAGATCGCACTGCGATTATAATATTCCCTAACACATACTATGTGAGTCAGCGATCAGTATCACACAGACCGCACTGCGATTATAATATTCCCTAACACATACTATGTGAGTCAGGAATCACCTCAAAGCCATGCGGTCGCTGAAAAGATCACAATACAAAGTGGATTTGAACAATTGCAGAAGGGAGTTATCTTTAGGTAAGTTATCTTATGTTGATTGACTGACTGACTGGCACCTTGCCGTCTTGACAGACGATAGTTTATAAATGGAGTCATACCTCTCCATAACACAAAGCCCGGGCTGACTTAAGAGACCATGTGTTGACCATGTGGCATGAACCCTCTCTCAGCCTGCTTAGTTTACTCTAGAGGAAAGATAACACCAGGAACAGGACAAGTTGCAGAATCTGATGGATCAGCAAAGCAATAATCTAACTATCCACCTATCAGAGCTTCCATCCTAGACCAGTTGCCGACCGAGGCTTAGGGCCTGGTTTGCCCTGTCATGGCATTTAGTCTTTAGGTTGCATTTCCTCGTACTAGGGTAAGGCTTGTACCCTTCCAATTGCACTCCTCAGCCCGAAACCTTGGTACAATATGGGTTGCCGTGTTTGGTGAGCGCCGCCCAACATTCGGCGCTAACAGAAAGTAGCTAGTACCGTCGACTGTCATACGCTAGCTCAGTCAATTCTGACTAAGGCCTGATCTTATGTTATGTTATATCGAACGAAGTTATTGCACATCGGATATTCCCATTCGTGCTCATTCCTTCGATGCTCACCGTTCCCATAAGGAGTTGGCTATGGTATCTTCTCTTCTTACCTCGAAAACGGGATTGAAGTACAACAAAGTATAAGTACAGTTTTTAAAAGCCCTTTGTCCGTGCTTTGAGATGTTTTGGGGCTAACCCTATCATTTTAAGGACCAATCGGCAGTTGACGGGAGATGTGGCCGATATAACACAGGCCGAATTTACTTTATATATTATTTTATGGTATCAAATGCAGGATTGTTACGCCTTGAAGTCCAGTGCAATTTAAAACATAATTCCCGCCTCGATGGGGATTTGAACATACGACCACTGGGTCGGCAGACAAGCGTTAAAATAACTGCGCTACCCGGCATCAGATGAATGGCGTGGTCAATGCCAAGCCGCCCGCTTTATCTTCCAGAAAATTTCCTGGAATCAATATTAAGGCTGGAAAGACCTTGCAGGCAAGGTATGTAATTTTAATGCTCGTCTTAGAGGGGATTCGATTACATGACAACCGGACAGGCAGTCTGTCTCTCTGTTTGACTGTCTGTCTGTTGGTCTTTCGGTCCGTGTTGGCCTTTTAGAAAGCACTGGCAAACTACTAAACATGCAATTACGTACAAACAGTTAGTCACAGTAAATCACAAACAGCCTAAAAATTAAATGGTTGCTGGTGACGTCCTGTAAAAGAACATGCAACATATCGACTTACCTGTCTGTGGTAGTCTACACGACTAGCTTAGCGACGATTGCTATATATTAATATATGAATAGTCTAAACGATCAGCTTAGCTTCGAATGCTGTAAATTAATATATGAATAGTCTAAACGTCCAGCTTAGCTACGAATGATATATATATTAATATATGAATAGTCTAAACGTAATAGGAAATAGGAGAAGAGCAATAAGAGTTGATAGAAGGCAAAGGTACAGTAAATGGTATGTATATGCTGATAACAGTAATTGAACGTTCTTTTGAAGTAAACAAAGATCTACAGACATGTCAACATGATAAAGATGCGTGAAGATCTAAAAATTGATGGGAAAGACCTTAAGCTTGTAACATACATATATTGGAAACAACAAGCTGCTATGAGAATGATAATGAAGTAAGTCAATATCAGCCTATTAAGAGAGTTGTGAGACAAGGATGTGTAATATCTCCTGATCTGTCTTCCATACACAGTGAAAATGTTTTAATATATGCGGAATATATGAAAGAAATCATAATCGGAGGACAGCACATCATCAAAAGTAGATATGCGAATGATACAGTATTGATCGCAGACAATGAGCAGGATCTGCAACATTTGGTAGATGCGATTGTTACACCCAGTGAACAACTAGGGTTAGAATCGAATTGTAAGAAGACAGATTATGGTTGTCTCTAGGACGAAGGAAATACCACAATGTAAGATACAAGTAAATGGGAATATTCTTAAACAAGTGAATCGGTACAATTATCTCGGAAAAGACATAACATCTGATGGGAGATGCCTTGAAGAGATTAGAACAAGAATCAACTTGGCGAAGGTAACCTTTTGCAAGATGAACAACATACTTACCAATAAAAAGATGTCAATTGCAACGAGAAAATAGTGTTAAGGTGCTTCATATAACCTATACTTTTGTATGGATGTGAAGCGTAGACAAGGAGCAGACAAGCTAAAAAAAACATCTTATGGCTGTGGAAATGTGGTTTTTTCTGAGGAAAATGCAAAGAATACCATGGACAGACAGAAACACCAATGACTAAGTCTACAAGAAACAAATTAAAATCGTAAACTGATTAGAGAAATTAGACGTAGACAGTAAAAATATTGTGGGCATGTTATGAGAAGAAATAAAATGGAGAACCTTGTGACAACTGGCAAGATCGAGGGGAAAAGAACGAGGGAAAGACAGAGAAGTAAACACTGTGGCTTGGCTTAGCCACATGGTATGGTCGAGTGAAATGGTGAATCATGACAGCCAACGCTTATCGGTATGACACGTGATGGATGGAGTCTAAACTACCAGCTTAGCTTTATATTACGTAATATATTACGTAATATAAGAATAAAAAGCATGTCAGGCATTGCCACAAGCTTGTAATCTGCGATAAATTCTTCCTTTGGATTTTTCCAGTATTTGTAAAGTTCTTGAAACGTGCTTATTCTTATAATCCACGCCGTGTGGAGTTGGTGAGCATGTCTGACAACAGCCCTCGGTCTCGTGTGAAGCCAATCTTTTTATATACCATGCTGTGTGGCGTTGGTGATCATGTCTGTCCACAGCCTTCTGTCTCATGTACTGTCAACCTTCTGATAATTCCTTATTGTGTGGCGTAGGTGATCATGTCTGTCCACAGCCCTCTGTCTCGTGTGATGCCAATCTTATAGTCTATGCCGGGTGGAGTTGGTGATCAGGTCTGTCCACGGCCTTCTGTCTCGTGAGATGCCAATCATTTATGATACTTGCTTGCTTGCTTGTGTTCGCTGGCTGTGGACTCAGCGTGAAGTCATGTATGTCGGATGAAGACATCCTGTTGTTCAACATCAGTGTGATGTCATACAGGACCTGAGGTTTGCGTGAGTATCCGTTGTCCCATGTCTGGCTTATTGGTGTGCAGAATGGTGGTTCCTCGCCGTGCAGGCAGACACTCTCCGACTTTGGAGGAATCAGCGATCCTACTGACTTTAGCCAGGACCCCGAAGGGAACTGTTGCCCAGGACGCTTTGCGAGGACGCGTCAATAGGTCTTCGCCAGTATATAAACTAGTCCTGGTGCCTTGGAAACACCTCTGCGTCCCATTTATGATACTGATGTTCCTCTTACCATGATGTCAAACAGTCCAGCATCCTCTCACTTTGTCTTCCCCCGCCCCTAGCCTCTTTTTATTTCAAACTTACTCCAGCTTGACATGCAAAATAGAATGTATACTCTCCTCTTCTAACGCCTGTGACACGTTCTCTTTGTGACCTAACTCCTAAACATGGGAAAACAATCATTTAGCTGTAAAATGGAGATCTCGACACAACCTCATTGCTCGGAGACTTCTGCTACAAGTAAGAGAAATAAACAATATAACACTGTCTTCTAGACAAGTAACACTGTCTTCTACTCAACTTACTGATCTGTGAAGAAGTTAATCATCTTCAGTTGTACTGGTGTAGGAACCAATATTTTGTCCACATAGGCAGAGAATAGTCTAGCAAATGGATCCCGCACAAATATGAATTTAGTGTAAGTTGCAAGAATCTTCTTGAAATCCTCAAGGGTAGTGTTTCTTAACGTCATTGAATCAGGAATGCTGGGGATAACAGTGCAATTGAAAGCATGTTTTAGGTTGTGAATTTGAATAGTGAAGATGCACCCAACTTATGTAGAAGCTTATACGACAACAGTGAATGTACGGTAAAATCAAACGGAGACATTCAGAAGACTTCACCATAAGATCCGGAGTACGACAAGGTTGTGGTCACGTACCTCCTCTTGTTCATAACCTACAACACCACATGACGAACAGAACACAGAAGAAGAACCAACGGCGAGAGACACCATTATAGAACTAATGTTATTTGTCCATCAAGAATGATGATGACCATTCATTTCATCCAGTGGGGTTGAAGGTGTGGAGCCGTGGGTTCTAAGATGGCTGATAAAGCCTATTTTGGCTCGAAATGTTCTTTGACAATGTGGGCAAAGAATGCTTGACGTCTCTGGAGGAGGATTTCCTGCAGTGGTTTTTCTGTCCTGCCTTTTCTTCACAGCTCTTGCAGTCCTGGTTGCCTCACATAAGACTGCACCTTTGCGCAATGATGCACGCCACGAATTTCGGTCTCTGGCTGCAGCCTCCCAGGTGTCATGATGAATTCCAAAAGCATTCAGTGAAATTTTCAGAGTGTCTTTAAAACGTTGCCTCTGGCCACCTTGGGAGCGTTTACCACAACGCAGTTCGCTGTAAAAAATTCATTTAGGGAGCCTGTGATCTGGCATGCGAGTCAAGTGACCAGACCAGCGAATCTGATTCTTCATCAGTAGAGTGTGGATACTGGGCATGGATGCTCTTTCTAGGACTTCAGTGTCTGGAATCTTGTCTTGCCATTTAATCTTCAGTAGCTTCCTTAGGCAGACTGTGTGGAAGTGGTTTAATTTCCTAGCGTGTCGCTGATACACAGTCCAGGTTTCACAAGCATATAGCAGTGTGGATAATACAACTGCTTTGTAGACTTTTAGCTTTGTATGCAGGCTTATTCCAGTTCTGTCCCATACATTCTTGTACAGTCTGCCAAAGGCTGCACTGGCCTTGGAGATTCTTGCATTCACTTCGTCATCGATTGTGGCAGCTTGTGACACGGTGCTGCCAAGATAGGTGAATTAGTCCACAACACTTAGTCTATGATCATTCACTTTGATATTCGGCACAGTGTGATTATTCCCTGGAGCTGGCTGGTACATAACTACAGTCTTCTCCAAGTTGATATTGAGCCCAAAATTGGCACAGGCATGTGAGAAAGCTGAAACATTATGTTGCATGTCCGCCTCTGAGTTGGCGTATAGAGCGCAATCATCAGCAAACAGGAGCTCTCTGACGGTGCTGCTGTTAATTTTGGTTTTAGCTTTCAGCCTTCTGAGATTGAATAACTTTCCATCCATACGGTAGTTGATGTCTATTCCAATGTCGTCGTTCTCGAAGGCATTCATCAACATGGCTGAAAACATGAGGCTGAACAGTGTTGGTGCCAGGACACATCCTTGCTTCACTCCATTGGTGACAGGAAAGGATTCAGACAGTTCACCATTTTCCTGTACTCTTACCTGCATGCTGTCATGAAATAGCCGCACTATTTGGACAAACTTTCGTGGACAGCCATATTTTGCCATAATCTTCCACAGTCCTTCTCTGCTGACTGTATCAAAAGCCTTGGTAAGGTCAATGAAAGTGGAGAACATTTCGCAGTTCTGTTCCTGACATTTCTCTTGCAGCTGCCTTGCAGCGAAAATCATGTCAACAGTTCCACGTTCTTTTCTGAAGCCACATTGACTCTCAGGAAGAAGACCTTGATCGAGATGGGCTGTGAGGCGATTGAGAAGAATTCTGGCGAGTATCTTCCCTGCAATTGAAAGCAAGGAGATGCCTCGGTGGTTGTCACAGGATTGGCGGTTTCCTTTACGTTTGTAAAGGTGGACTATTGACGCGTCCTTAAAATCTTGTGGCATGGTCTCGTTCATCCATATGTTTGTGAAGACTTGGTGAAGCTGCTCTGTTAGGACCGGCCCACCTGCCTTATATATCTCTGCTGGGATGGAGTCAGGACCAGGTGCCTTGCCGCTGGAGAGTTGCTGGATGGCTTTGTTTATTTCCACTATGGTTGGCAGGTCATCAAGTGTCTCATTGGTGGGAACTTGAGGAAGGCAGTTGATGGTTTCATCATCGAAGAAGGAAGTTGCATTTAAGATTTTGCTGAAATGCTCTGCCCAGCGTTGGAGGATTTCTTTCTTATCGGTGACCAATGTTCCCCCGTCTGCACTGAGGAGGGGAACTATGCCTGGTGATGAAGGACCATAGACCGCTTTCAGTGAGTCGTAGAAGTTTTTCATATCATGTCTGTCAGCAAAGCCCTGAATTTCATCATCTTTGCTGCTCAGCTAGGAGTCCCGCATGTGCCGAAGTTTCTGCTGCACTACTCTCTGAATGTTCTTGAAAGCATCTTTTTTTATGTTGACTTTGGGTCATTCAAATGTGCCTTGAGGAGAAGATGTTTCTCGGCCAGCAATTGGTTGATGTCTTCGGAATTTTCATCAAACCAGTCTTTATGCTTTTGGGGGGCTGGACCCAGGATTTCCATAGCAGTGTTGTAAATTGTGTCCTTTAGGGCTCTCCATTCTGTTTCTGTATCCTGTTTAGCTTTAGCATTGGGCTTTAGGCGGTCTTCCAGCATCTTTTCAAACGACTGCTGCATTTTCTTGCTGTTTAGGCGGGTGACATTTAGCTTTGTTTGCATTTTCGCCCCTTGAGGACGCCGTGGTGGCCTGATGTGGATGTTTATTTTCGAGACAATGCGACGATGGTCTGTCCAACATTCGGCACCATACATGGATTTTGTTACTCGAACGTCTTGTCTGTCACTCCTCCTGACGATGACATAGTCAATGAGGTGCCAGTGTTTCGAGCGAGGGTGCATCCACGATGTCCTATTTCTCATGGGGAGACGGAAAATTGTGTTCGTAATCAGGAGATCATGTTCGGCACATGTCTGAAGGAGGCGGAGTCCATTGCTGTTACAATTTCCGACTCCATGCTTTCCAATAATGCCACTCCAAGAGGTGGTGTGATATGTGACGTTGGATGAAGAATGACTTGCGCGATGACTTGGATTAAAGTGAGGAAGAGTTGCGCAATTCGTCGACCTCACTCTCTCGCCTGAGTCCATCTGAGTCCAGTGGCAAGACAAGTCGAGACGATTGGAGACGAATACAGGTGCAGTGGATGACCAGGGCGCTCTAGGTGCCTTGTCGTGCTCATTACGTTCCACAACGCTTTGCAGGTAAACGCCGTCTTGCCCGTTGAATCAGGAATGATTTCTTCCGCGCAGTCTGCCGAACCCTGTCTTCACATGCTGGGTTGGCATACCCTAGTTTACCTCTTGGTTTGACACCAAATCGGATACCCAAGCCTGGTTTAGCCAGCCTCTCACAGCTGTTGCCCGGGGGGTTGCCGCTGTCGCATGCTGACAGCTACTAGGAGCCACAGGCACGAGCTGGGTGTCAGACTTGGACCAGTGGGGGATGGGTCCTGAAAGGACATGAGAGCCATCCTTACCAAAGGTGCTACCAATGCCTGATACCCCGTACCCCCCATAGAACTAATATTTGCTGATGAACAAGCACTAATAGCAAAATCAGAAGCAGAATTACAAGATAACATAAACAGTCTACACGAAGTGTATAAGGACAATAACATGAAAATTAGCATCAGAAAAACAGATTTAATGACTATAACCAAAGAACAACAAAGATGAATCTGGAGGAACACCCTCTGAAACAAGTAAAGAGCTTCAAGCATGTAGGAAGTATATAATATCATCAAATGGCAAATCAGAAGACGAGTTAGAAAATAGATGCAAAAAGGCGAACCAATCTATTTGACACATTTCACCCATACTAAAGAACAAGCACGAAACAATAGATACTAAAAATCACTTTACAACACAATCTTCCTACCAACTCTATGATGTTTTGCATATCCTTTACAGGACATCGCTGTCAACATCAGCATCTTTCAGCTGATTGTTCTTTTCTTGGCAAGATTGCGCTCAATAGTTGGCCATTGCTTTCATAGCGACCGGCTCCATACTCACTGGCGCGACTCGAACCTCTTCCAATTCTCGTGCCCTCACGTCAACCACGATAGTATTCGGGGTTACGGAGAAAGCTGCTAACTCATCGACCAGGGAGTCCGGTACCAATGCTAAAACTGGACAATGACAGAAAAGAAGGGGGGGGGGGGGTGAAATACAACAACGGAAATTATATTCTTGAGACGAATACCCAACGTATCAAGAAGTGAGAAAATCAGAACAGAAGAGGTCAGGACTAAAGTTGGGGTTATAGGACCACTTGATTTCTTCAGAAAACAGCAAGTTTAATGGGATGGTCATTTAACTAGGCTACCAACTAACAGTGTACTACAATAAGTAATGTTGTACAGACCAAATAGAACCAGAAGAAGAGGTCGACCACCTAAACAATGGGCAGAGGGAATAACATAGTCCTTGAGAATCCCTCTGTTTATGCTTCACCTCGGCATTGCAAGATACAGGAGGCATAAAATGAGATGAGATACAAACAATATATTGCAAAATATATTGTCTGACATATATATATATATATATATATATATATATATATATATATATATATATATATATATATATATATATATATATATATATATATATATATATATATATATATATATATATGAAGCTTGCAGGCTATATATATAGGTCGCCTGCAAGCTTCATCATGCATTCAAGAATATCAAGAATATGCTCTGGATAATTCTGGTAAGTCAGCTAGCTACACATATCAACCGCTCGAAGGAGCCATCATCTTCAATGTCACGCCATTTAACTTAATCTGGATATGTTGCAGATAATTACCATTTCAACAATCACACGGAATGACACTATCCAGTGCTGCACACGGGCGCTGGAGCGCAAATTATTCCTCCCTACGACGCTTGACGGCAGAAATGGAAGATGATAATGATGATGATGATAATGAACATTTCAGACAGCTTCTCAAAACATTAAATCAAAATTACAAAGATATGCCGAGGCGTGTGCTATTCATTCGCGTAAACCACAATGATAGAAGCAAAACTACATCGTAGTCACTCTAAAACTACATAGGTCACCTTAAAATATATGACACTGTGTTTTGTTTATTCTGATGTAGAGGATTCATTTCTCTACTTCATTATATGTTGGAATTTGTTCTTTAGCATGCACATGGCAAGATTTAGCGAAATATGCCAGAAATATATTCTGAAATATAGTCTTTGCGTCTTCATTATTCACAGAGTACAATTGTTGCTAAAGTCAGACATGATTATTGAAAAAGCAATGTAAGTGTTCGACTGTGTCTTAGTGTTCCTAGAAACTCAAAACTGTGTATTATCTTTATTCATTCATTCATTCGGCAGCATGTCCTTTGTAGAACCTCGCTCCCATAACAACATTCTGGAAAACTTCTCGGTCATAAGCAAGATGTCCAGCATCCGATACACCCATCTGGAGATCATCTGCCACATCCTGCACCCATCGTCTCTTTGGTCATCCTCTTCCCGGTGATATACCCCTTCATTATTGTTCTCTCCAAACTTTCATGACGGTTCAAGTGCCTAAAATATTTCAATTTTCTTTGTTTTATGGTCTTTAGTTGCCAACCTTCTTCAATATTTAGATGGTCTTGTCGTTTGAATGCATTTGTTCTTTTCTGTATCCAAGATATTCTTTGAATCCTTCTATAACACTTATACACTAAGGCATTTATGCGTTGTTCAGCTTGTTTAGTAAGTGTCCAGGTCTCACAGTCGTATGTTGCAATGGGAAAGATGCATGCTCTTAAAAATCTAATTTTTATAGGTCTGTCTGTTCCACGCCATAATTTATTCAGTTGTTTTAATGTTTGAAGAGCAATAGATATTCGTCTTTTAATTCCTTTCATTGTGTCGCCTTTGATGATAAGTAATGACCCAAAATATTCGAAATTGCCACCACCTCCAATTTTTCCTCATCAAAATATTTTATTTTTTATTTTGTATCTGTATGCATTACCTTTGTTGTTGCTATGTTAGGATATAAGTTGTGATTGTATTATGCTTTTGGGTAGAGGTAAGTTTTTCTATACCATTCTGTGATGTGGATAGTAATAGTGTATCATCAGTATATCGAATCTCTAGATTTCATGACCACCGATATTTAGGGCATCAAATTGCGCGATGGTTATATTATCTCTGCCATTTCTCTTTATATTTTAGGCATACAGATTTAAAAAAAAATATTTCTTCTTTTTTTTTTAAATTTTGCACCTGTCCAATAAAAGCGTGGCCTGGTAAGGACCTTGTTTAATGGCGCCTGAGAGATTTGATCCAATTGCGCATTACAAGAGGAACTGGACACCCTTTACCGACTCTACAATACAATAGATATTCAGCTGACTTCATCAAGTGTCACTGCCAGCCACCCAAACCCACCACCACAGGATCATCGCTTCCTAAACTTCAAGTGTTTCGTCATCTGACATTTCGATGGGGACGATATGAAACGAATACACGGTCGGCTTAAAACAGCAGTAAGCCAAATATGCTTTGTTGCTGATCCAACGATCAGATATAACACCACCCCGATACCTAATCTGTGTGTAAAGAACCATTGTCTACCTACACCATATCAAACTGCTTTTATCAATTCCAGAGTGAGTGCAAAGCAACTTGTATATGTGGGACGGAAAAACAGTTAGCATATCGAGTAGCCGAACATATACCATAGTGGGTAGAAAAAAGAGTTAATCGGTCTTCCGGAAACCCTGTGCAGCCGAAAGGTTATAAAACGCCGCCATCGTCGATTTCCCAACTCCTAACAAAATGCAGTCATAGCGTCAACAAGAAGAAGCGTTTCGAATACCGTATTACATGAGCAGTAGTAGCTGCATAGAACTGCTTGCTCTGTTTTCTAAACCACGTTTTCAATTCACATTCAACTCCGACGTCATTCGCGAAATTTCTCCCGCCAAGGTGGGGTTTCTATTTATGCTGACAAATGTTTGTCCCGTAAAGCGGTGCATAGCTGGGTAAAAAACGGTACGCGGGTGAGTCAATAAGTAAGTCACACTGTTCTGTGGGATGGTAGGTCAATGAAAGCAAAGCACGCAGTTCTATGCAGCCGATTTGGGAGGACTGATACAACGATGGGATAAGTGCATCAATGTTAGTGGTAATTATGTTGAGAAATAAAGGGACAATGTATGTACAAAATAAATTGGTTTCAAGCTGTTATAATCTTTAGTTATTTTTCTACAACCATTTGTGACTTACTTATTAACAAACCCTCGTACTTCGTAAGCCTGATTGTATGGAGTAATAGGTGACCAGTCGCTCCCTCACGTGGCGAATATCGAGAGCTGACATCGAACCCTTCTACGTCAGCGCCTATGGCTCATGCCACTATTAGCCTAACGTCCTGGCCGAGACAATCACTCGGTCACTGTCGTGTGCAGTAAATGCTCACTATTTATGAAGCTGAAAAAAGAAAAGATAATACGTCTCTACATGATGATAAGTGGATAGAGTAAATTGCGTTCGGATATCTGTGCAGCCTTCAGAAACTACTGTGGCCCACTTATACACATGCGCTTGCTGATGTTCCCTATTGATTACACAAGATCCCCTCTAGGAACCCCCTGGATCCCGGTCAGAACCTTGGTCCTAATGAATTTATTTATTTATTTTTTTTTGGAGGGGGGGAGGGGGATTGACGGTGGGGATGGGGTTTTGCCCATTGTAACTTACTTCCCATGTGCACTGGTGCTCTTCATGTCGTATAGGTGCAGTTTCCCAGAGTTGGTCTCATCGAGAACCTTAAACACCCTTTTCCAGAAGGAACTGCCGATCTGTTGATTAGAAAATCAAGCAATTGTGTTAAACGTAGAACTTGTCTAGTACATCACATGCAGCCAAACTATGTTGGGGTTCATTGCGACGTTCTATAGAGGGCATGCAACTAACTCTTCTCATTACATGACCAAACCCCGATTTTGTCTCCTTCTTTAAGGTGTCCATATTGTGCTACTATCAGATATTGATATTATGTTTGGATACTGAGGAGAAATAACAACACAGCCTAGTGTGCATATCTTATAATGTTCCCCCGGCCAGGTGTATAGAAATCAGAGGCCAGGTATATAGTATATGATGTTATTGTACACAAAGGGTAATAAGGGTAGAGCAAAAAATAAATAAAAAAATAAATAATGATAAATAAATAAATTATGACCATTCCCAATAAGAAAAAAATAGCACAATAAAACATTAAAACAAATGCGAACATAAATAGATGATTAGATGCAGTCATAGAATCTAACAGAAGATGCCTTTAGATATCAAAACAAAAATCGCTATGACAAAGGCATCACTTTGCACAATGAAAACATGCTCACCACTAAACACAATTTACCTTTAGCAATGAGATAAAGCGTTGAGTATATATATATATACATTCACTGTTGTTTGCATTTATTTGCAATGTGGAAAGTGGAAAATAAGCAGGCAAGTTGAGAAACATCTAATGCCAGTGAAAATGCAGCTTTTGATGAACATCTTAATGATTTGTGGCGTTGGTAATCATGTCTGTCCACAACCTTCTGTCTCTTGCGCTGTCAATCATTTCTGGTACTGATATTCCTCCGGACAATGAGGTCAAATTGTCCTCCGACAGCATGGATCTGTTCGTGTGTTGACGCCTTTCCTTGCCATGACATAAGACTGTCAATAATTATCTCACGCTATCTTCCTTTAAGTCTTTTTCCACGAATCTTTCTGTTTGCCACAATAAATTCCAGTTGTTGTCTTCTCATAAACTGACCAAAAAATTAAGACTGCTTCTTTTTTATGTTTGTCATAAGTTGTCTTTGCGACTTAGCTTCCCTCATAATGTCCAGATTGCTCATTTTGGCTGTCCAATTAATTTTCAGCATACTTCTATAAAACCACATTTCCAAGGCATCTAGGGACTTTTTCAATTGTTTACTAATTGTCCAGGATTCGCAGCCGTATGTTAAAATTGGTTATATGTAAACATACAAGAACGCTTTTTCTAACATTCAAGAACAAGGACGTATTGCACAAAAATGTTCTTCATTTGATAGAATGCAGATTGTGCGTGCCATATTATGTTCTCAATCTCTGTGATGCATCTTCCATCTGATGTTATCTGATAATAACGATAATAACAGGAAGTAAATGTGCTGTCTTACCTTTGCAACTGCGCAGTAGAGCAACCCATACCGCTTGTTGATGAAAACATTACCCACAAATGAAGCAGGACTCAAAGCTCTCACTTTCCCCAGTCGTCGCGGGAATTGTTGGAGTCTTTGACATTCACTCTTCAGCTTCGAGATTCTAGACTCAGCCCACGGCACTGACAGCTTAAAAATGGGTATACTTAGTCAGTCAGTCAGTCAGTCAGTCAGTTACATAGTTAGTCAGTCAGTCAGTCAGTCAGTCAGTCAGTCAGTCGATAGATTATCCTTGTTGCATATCGAACCATTCAGTCCATAAGTTCTCAGATTCTTTCCTAAGTAAATCCTACAGCGTGTAGCGGTTAGCGACACCAGTTCTGCGTGGGTTTATTAATTTTCTTTGGCTTCCTGCATAGAGTTCCTGTTTGGCCACACCTCTTTAAGCTTGTTCTCACAGTCTAACCATGGATGTAGATTAACTGCCATCACTTGGTTCTCGCAAACGATCAACTTCTCTTAGGGCATTCAGTATATCAGCCTGGTCCATGGCTCGTCCGCACTCCACAGTAACCTTACCTGCAAGCCTGTCAGCCTGCTTATATGTATGCTCTTCGTTAACAGCACTAGCATATATACACACAGGCACTCAAACACACGCACACTTACACACACATACACACACACAAAGCCACATATCACACACGCATTCGCAGACATATTTACATACACATACATATATCATCATCATCACTACCATCTTCATAACATGCCTTGTCAACTGATGCTTCACCACATCATGCGCTCACCAACAATACGTATCAGTTCGTCAGCTCACACCCTTCCCTGCCATGGCACAGGGCTATCCAGAATGTTCTCCCGCTATTTCCCGCTATATCTCTTTCCAAATAGCTTTTCAGCTGCCATAGTATGTTCTAGTTTTTGTCTAATCATATTGTGGCGCCAAAAATAACGAATGCCTTCATCTTATGTTTGTGATAACTTGTCGGTATGTACAAACTTCTATCAAATAACATTGACTACTCATTTTGAGTGACTATAGTGATCAGCAGAATATTGTGTTTGTAGATCAGGAAAAGGCTTTCGGCAAAGTAGACAGATACAAATTCTGGACCATCTTTTAAGACTATGGGATACAAGGGCAATTTCTAGAAAACATAATAGAAATGTATCACTCGAGCCGAAGTGCAGTAAGAACACAAGAAGGTATATCAGTTATGTTCATAGTCAATACAGGAGTGAGACAGGGATGTGTGCTCCCTCCTTTGCTATTTGGTATCTACATGGACAGAATATACAAAGAAGCAAGTCTTGACAGAACAGATTCAGAAAATTTAGAACTCTTTACTCCAGATGAAACACCTGATCCACGGGAAATAAATGAACTTCTATTTGCAGACGATCAGTGCCTGTTTTACAGCGATGAGGGCAGACTACAAAATCATATTACCAATCCGAGTTCAGCCTGCAGCAGATACAATCTGAGTATAAACACAGCCAAAGCTGAAGTAATGCAAGTTAGCAGATCGCCGGGCCCACTAAGTATACAGATAAATAGAACAACTCTGAAACAAGTTAAAAAACTCAAATATCTTGGAAGTATGATCACAGAAGATAGCAGATTGGACAGAGAAATCGAAATCAGATGTCAAAAAGCTAGTGGACTTACATATCTACTATCACCCTTACTGAAACATCCAAACATACCCATGTCCGCAAAACGACAGATAATAAACAGCATATTCACACCAACCCCATGCTACCAATCTCCAACTTGGACTTTATCCAAATCAATCAATCAATCAAAGGGGTGCCGTCTCCGCAATGAAGGTTGGCTGCAATGGATATCCAACACCGTCTGTCTCTCGCCTTGTCTGTACATTCTGTCAGGCTGATGTTCGTCCATATCTTGATGTTATCCTCCCAATTGTATCGTTATCTACCTCTTGCTCGCTTGCCCTCAATCTTGCTTTCTAGTATGGTTTTTACGAGAATATCATGTCTTTTAACGTGGCCAAAATATTTCACTTGTCTCCTCTTTATTTCTTTCATCAACTCTCTCTTCATTCTCAGTTTTTCTAGGACCTCTGCATTTGATTGTTTTTGTTTCCATGAAATACGACCTATTCGTCTGTATATCCACATCTCCAGGGCTTCTATGCGACTTTCTAGTTGCTTGTTCAATGCCCAATATTCCGCGCCACACAGTAGCGTTGAATATACGTAGCATTCGACAATTCTAATTTATAATGGGTTATTAATCTCTCTAGATGTTAATACTGATTTCGTGCCGTTGAAAGCATTTTTGGCCATTCCTATTCTATTTTTGATTTCCATTTCACCTCTGCCATGATCTGTTATTATATGTCCAAGATAAGAGAAACTTGTTACTTGTTCTAGTATCTGCCCGTTTACTGTGATGTTCATTGATGACCTTTCCTTTTCACTGCTAATTTTCATAGTTTTTGTGTTTGGATGTTAATATCTAAGCCACATTCTGCACTGTGCATGTTTACTTCTTCCAATAGGTCTTGCAACTCTTGCTCACATTCTGCTAGTAGCACGGTATCGTCAGCATATCTAAGATTGCTTATGATTCTTCCATTGATGTTAAGTCCAGGCATTTCAACTTGTTTACAAAATTTGTTATGTGTATAGGTTGAAGAGGTTTGGGGACAGAACACATCCCTGTCGTATTCATTTTTTATCTCTATAGGTGACGAATAGTTATTACCGCATCTAATAGACGCCACTTGTTCCCAGTACAAGTTACTAATAAGTCTGGTGTCCTTTCCGTCTACTCCTATATCTTGAAGGCACGTAATTAGTCGTTCAGGTTGTACTCTATCAAAAGCTGTCTTGTAGTCTATAAAACAAACATATATACTTTTTTGAACTTCTATATATATATATATATTCAATTAGCATCCTCAAATAGATAATTGCCTCTCTGGTGTCGCTGTTTTTGCGGAACCCAAATTGTTCTTAAGCTACTTCCTCATCTATTTTATGTTGAATTCTTTCATGTATGCTCTTGAGTAGTATCTTAGTTATGTGGCTCATTAAGCTAATAGTTCTGTATGCTATGCTGTTTCCCTCTAATAGTATGCTCCTCGCATAGTAAAACAACATTGCAGCTCAACAGGAGCCAGAATAAATATTAACGAAATGAGTTCATCCACGCTGCCGTTCCTCGTCAAATATATCTGTATTGGTGGCAATCGTCCGTACAATATAACAACGTCACCGTTCCCATGTTAATGGGAGGGCCGGTGAAAGATAATTAATAATCATTTGTAAATATTTAATGTTAACTGCAGAGTAGGATTCCATCCTTCTACTTTCATCAATGACGAGTAAATTTCATACGGTCCATCGTTCTGCAAACTACATTACGCCCATGATTCTAACAGTGTTACTTACGCCGAGCTATGTGTGTGTTGACGCCATGACCTCTATTTGACAAATGACAGGCAAGTTCTGATGCAGTATACTTTCCTCACTTTCTCTGTTACATCTTCATCTTCCGATCGTTCTCCATAATGCAGACAACGCCTCTTTTCCTTATCTTCCTGGAGTACTAGATGGCATGTTCGCTATGTCTTTCTGCTGGATATTTGCGTTCATATTTCAGTGTTGTTATTTATCCGACCGGCTCCATGATCATCCCAAAACTTAACTAACTTTTGTTACGTAGTACGCCGTGACGTCATTTAGCAACTTGCATATTATGCCGCTTCTTGGTTAACTCTTCTTGTTCTGTTTGCCACAATTTCCGTATATTATCTAAATCACTGTCCCTTGCCTCCGACGCTTCATGGCACTGTAATTCTCACACTCTTGGCTTCTTCGGTAGTGTGATGAAAATGAATGTTTTCAAATCTTTGGGGATGTACCCAGTATTATATATATCATTACATTATTCTGTAATAGTTTCAATGCCAAAGCTGGATAAGGATTTTATCTTCTTTCATCTTTTTAATAGCGATTTCTACTTCAGCCGTTAGTATTTTTGGTCCATCGTGAGTATTATATAATGTTGGTCTATTGACCCTGTTTTCCCAGAATAAATCTTCTGTGTACTCTGTCCATCTTTTTATTATGTCACTCTTATTAATTATAATTTCTCAATTTTTTCCTCTGATACAACCGTTTCCTGCTATATTCTTCTTCTTCTTTGTAATATATCTTTGTTTATATCTTCATGTAATTCTTTCGAGTTGTGTTTTATTTCCAGATCCTCTATTTCTTTGCAATGCTATTGCAGTCACTCCTCTTTGGCAACTTTTCACATGTTACTTATTTCTCTATCTATTACTATATACTCTGAAGTGTTCTTTGCTTTCTTTCTTTGAGACATTTTACTCAGGATTTCATCGGTTATCCATAACTGATTTCTTTTTCTTATTAATCTTCACTGGCAAGGTGGTATTTCCAATCTGAATACTGGTTTTTACACTTTCCCATTTTGTATTAATTTTATCCTCGGGATTTACACGTCGATATTGTTCCATACTTTCAATGATTAGCCCATCATATCTACACTTTCGCACAATCAACATCTGCGAGATGAGATGCCTGAGGAAAGCTGCCAACTTAACAATCCGAGACCGTATAAGAAATGCTATTATCAGACAGAAAGTGGGATCAACATATTGTGCCACATTTATTGAAAGACCAAGTGGTTTGTGCATGTCGTTAGAATGCAACACCAACAACTACCATCACCGGCCTTACATCAAAGATAATCTGCGACGAGACCAAGAGGGTGTCCAAGATGAACATTGTACAATCACACGGAATGACACTATCCAGTGCCGCCCACCGGGCGCTGGAGCGCAAATTATTCCTCCCCACGAAGCTTGACGGCAGAAGTGGAAAATGATGATGATGATGATGATGATGATGATGATGATGATGATGATGATGATGATGATGATGATGATGATGATGATGATGATGATGATGATGATGAAATTTTCAACTCTCGTCTGTAAAGCCACATTTACGAGTCTTATATTCATTTCTTTGACTTGAGTACTAATTGTCCAGGATTGCAGCCATATGTATGAATTGGTTTTATGTACCATTCAAACATTCTTTCTCCAATGACAAGAATTTGTTTATTAATATGTTCGTCATTTTATGAAATGCAGCTTTTATTTGTGCGATTCTGTCTTTTGTCTCGGTGACACATCTTCCAAAGATGTATGTCTGTCTTTTTTCTGTCTATCTTTCCCTCTCTCTCTCTCTGTCTTTCTTTCTATTTATATGTCTGTCTGTTTATCTGCCTATGTATCTGCCTCTCTGTCTATTTTCTTCACATGAAAAGGTTGTGCATCCTATGTTGTTCAGTCTAGTTTCTTGAGCTTGCAAACTGCCGTTGATGATACTGATGATGGTTGTGGTGGTGGTTGTCGTCATCATTAATATGATAATAAAAAAAACAAATACATACTTTAAATAACAAGTAAAGCCACCAATAACAAAAGCAACAACATCAACAACAACAACATTATTAACAAACATAAAAAAACAAAAGAAATGAAAAATGAAAACGAATCGCGGAAGAACAATTTAACAATTTAAAAGCTAGTGTCAACAATCAATCATGTGCCATGCCGGAAAGCGTGGGCTGTCATGACTCGCCATTTCACTCGATCACCAGCGTCGTGGATCAGCTCAGTGTTCCTGTCTCGTCCATGCCATGTGGCCAAGCCATCCAGGTATATTCCTCTCGGTCTTCCTCTTGGTCTGTTCCCTTCGATCTTGCCAGTTGTCACTAAGTTCTCCAATCAATTTCGTCTAATTTCTGTAATCAATTTACGATTTTCATTTGTCTCCTGTAGTACCTCGTCATTGGTTTTCTGTCTGTCCATGATATTCTTTGCATTTTCCTCAGAAACCACATTTCTGCAGCCATCAGATGTTTTTCAGTTTGATTGCACATTGTCCAAGTTTCACGTCCATACAAAAGAACAGGCTCTATGTATCCCCTCAACACTCTTTTTCTCGTTTCAATTGGCGTTTTTTTATTGGTCAGAATGTTTTTCATCTTGCTAAAGGCTACTTTCGCCATGGCGATTCTTGTTCTAATCTCTTCAAGGCATCTACCGTCAGATGTTATAACTGTTCCGAGATAATTGTACCTATTCACTTGTTGAAGAATATTCCCATTTACATTGTGGTACTTCGTTCTTCCTAGTGACGACCATAACCTGTGTCTTCTTACAATTTAATTCCAACCCCAGCTGCTCACTGTGTACAACAACTGCGTCTACTAATTGTTGTAGATCTTGTGCATTGTCTGCAATCAATAATGTATCATCTGCATATCTAATGTTATTGATGTTTCGTTCTCCAATTCTGATTCCATTTATATCTTCTACATTCCTGAAAATATTTTCACTGTATAGGGAAAAAAGATCTGGAGACATTACACATCCCTGCCTAACACTTCTCTTAATAGGTTGATATTGTCCCACTTCATTATCAATCCTTATGGCAGCTTGTTGTTTCCAATATATGTTTTTTATAAGTCTAATGTCTTTCCCATCAATTTGTAGATCTGCAAGCATATCTACCATGTTGACATGTCTAACTCTATCAAAAGCCTTTGTGTAGTCAATAAAGCAAAGGTGTATATCCTTGTTTACATCTATAGCACGTTCAATAACAGTTCGCACCATATACACAGCATTTACTGTACCCTTTCCTTCTACAAACCCAGATTGTTCTTCCCCTATTTCAGGTTGTATTTTCTTCCTCACTCTTTGCATGATAATTCGTAGCAAAATCTTTGTGATGTGGCTCATTATACTAATTGTTCTATGTTGATCACATTCCAAGGTTCCTGATTTCTTTGGATTGCAATAAATACAGAGTTACATAATTCAGAAGGTATATCACCAGTATCATATAATGTGTTCAGCAGTCTGGTGACTTGATCTAGTCCAAATTCTTCTAAAGCTTTAATCATTTCTGTTGTGATGTTATCTGCACCGGGGCCTTGCCAGCTTTCATATGCTTAAGAACATTTCGAACCTCCATTTTCAAAATTGGCGACCCTTCATTATTAAATCTAATATCATACTTTTCCTCTCTGTTATCATAATAAATGTTTTTCACATAATCTGTCCATACATGTAGAATCTAATCTTTTTCTATTATGATTTTGCCATCTTTAGTTATTAGACAGCCTGTTGATGTACTTGTTCTTTTATTAGTACGTTCCTGAATTCTTTTGTGCACAAATTGTGTATTTTGACTGTTGTGTTGTTTTTCAATGTCTAAGCACTTCTCCTCAAGCCATGATTCTTTTGCCTTCCTACATAATATTCTGACTTGTCTGTGAATTTCTTCATATTTGGCAGGATTATTTTTGTTGAGTCTTCTTGTTTCCATTAGATGTAAAATTTCTTCTGTCATCCATTTCTTACGACCCACCTTCTTTAATTTTGGAATAGTTGTTTCTGCAGCCAAACTGATTGAATTCTTCAACATTTCCCATTGATCATCCACATCCTGGAATAATATCTCTAGATCAGACAATATATCAAATCTGTTCTGTACTTCTATGTTGAATTTGTTTTGTATTTCCTTGTCATTACTCAATGTACACAAATCATATTTAGTGTTTCCTGTTATATACTTGACTTTCTTCAACTTTATCCTCAGTGTTCCTGTAAGTAGTCTGTGGTCACTATAACAATCAGCACTGGGAACTGTTTTTGCTATTGTTAGCGCGTTTCTAAATCTTCTGCTAATCAGAATGTAGTCAATCTGTTTTCTGATCCTGCTATCAGGACTCCTCCATGTCCATAATCTTCTAGGGTGTTGCTTAAACCTGGTGTTTCCTACAATCATTTCCTGTTCTTTTGCCCACTCTACGAGTCTGTATCCTCTATCATTTCTCTCACCTAAACCATAGTTTCCTACTGTGTATCTATCACCTTGATTTCCTACTTTTGCATTGAAGTCTCCTATTATGATGTTTATTTCTGAATTTTTACATTTCTTTAAGGCAGTCTCTATGTCATTATAAAATTCCTCTACACTATCTTCACTAGATTCTCCTGTTGGGGCATATACTTGAATAATATTTATGCTAAAAGGTCTGCCACTTAATTTAACTAGTAGAACTCTGTATGACACGGCCCAATATCCTTGAACAGATTTTGATGTTTTCCGGTCCAAAATATAGCCACTCCCCTTTGCTAGTGTCAACAACAAAGACATTATTTGTACGTACATGGTTGACAACTGCCAGCCTTGTCCAGATAAATGAAAGTGTGTCTGAAATAATGTGAAAGCATACAGTGTGAAACAGTGTGCTAAAGAACAATTAATTATAGCAGATATTACTTAAAGAGAGCGGATATGATAGTGTAATCATTAAAAGGGCCTGATAATGCCGGGAGCGTGGTCGGACGGGGATGCGACGCCTGCCCTAGACGTCCGGTAAGAGATGGGAAAGACTGGCCTCCTATTATTCGAACTACTCGAATTGCTCTCAATGTCGCATAGCCAGGTGGTGAAGTTAGAGCGCATTCATGAGGCCAAAATGAAGCCATAAGAGTCTTTCGTGGTAGCGCAGAGGATACACTTATAGAGATACAAGGTCCCCCAAGTGATGTACCTTCGGATCGGAATATACACAGAGCATCTCCCTGAAGTGCTTTAGATCAGTAGTTCTCAACGGGTTGGGAATTTCCCCAGCCTGGGGGGGGGGGGGGGGGGGGGGGGGGAATTTAGGGTTTCCAAAAAAAAAGGGCGGGGGAAGGAAAAGATTATTTAAAGATTGCGTTTATACAAGAACCGATCACTCAGTATTGTTTTTCCCTCCATACTTTACGGTTCTGTACTTCTTGCCCCTTCTGAAATTCGTTTTATAAGTAAGTAGACCCACAAATCACGTTTTATGTAAACGTCTAGTCTTGTTCTAGTATGTGTTATTAAATGTAGCGTCCATTTTTACGCATACTGTGTAGAGGCCGGAGGGGCGGGGGATTTATAGGGAGGAAATATGAAATGAGGGGAGGGAGGATGACATTCTGAACATATGGTGAAGGGGTGCATGGGTTAAACAAAAGTTGAGAATCACTGCTTTAGATAATACACGGGGAAATATGTTGGAGAGAGGTAGGTTTTCGATGGCTTAAGCTGAAGACTCATGCAGATGACAATCAGACTGTGAAAAGGGCAGATAGCGTGTGCATAAGAACGGGAAATGGTGCCTCTTTAATAAAGAAGCATGACATATACGAGTATTTATATTGGCAAAAAGTGCCGAGAATGAGCAGTGGGTGTTACAGAAATGTACATGCAACAGCTGATTAGAGATAATTCGCATCCAGGTTAAAAGTAATCATATAGGAAATAAAATCAGTTATGTACGTTAAATCGTGCGAAACAATTTTGAGATAATATACACAGACACAATGTACATAGCTTGCAACGAACTCCAATATGGCAATCGTAAATCACGGGAGGAGGGGGGGGGGGGGGGGGGGGGGGGGTGGGGGGTGAAGAATCAATGATCATATTTTTTAAACAATTAATATAATAAAAATAAGTTAGTTAGTTAGTTAGTTAGTCGCGGTTCCATCTTCACGGCAACGGGTCGTCCCCATATTGCTCCGTTCCTGTGCCAGTGAATATCACACACAATGCTCCTCACTGCCCTATGTGAACAATGGAATAGACAGGAGTGTCGGCAAGCCAACAGACCGCACAGGTACACTGTGCATAATGCCACCGCCAGAATGCCAACACAAAAGTCCTCCACGAAAAATACAGTTCATCGTCGATGGAAACGGCAGTCACCACAAAGACTTCATTGACCCGGGTTTTATCCCATATGGCTTGGTCTCTTTCCGCAGGGCGACCCACCGAAAGCGCCGCACAAAGCACGAACTCCGTAGCTACAGTGCCGACTCCCAGGACTCTCCTGAAAAAAAGTACTCGTGA
>JACEFZ010011257.1:480000-497500 GCA_014155875.1 Cepaea nemoralis | reverse complement strand
GTATTGTTGGAAAAGTATTTGCCAGAATTGTTCTGCGCAGACTTCAAGTCCTAGGAGATCAAGTCTACCCCGAATCACAGTGTGGCTTTCGACAGAACCGGTCTACCACTGATATGATATTCTCATTGCGACAAATGCAAGAAAAATGCCGTGAACAGAATAAACCACTGTTTATTGCCTTCATCGACCTCACAAAGGCATTTGATTTGGTCAGTCGTGAGGGTCTGTTCAAGGCACTAAAGAAGATTGGCTGCCCTCCCAACTCTTCTGTCCATTGTGGAATCGTTCCACACAGGCATGAAGGGTATAATCAAGTTTGATGGTGCAACTTCTGAAGAATTTGAAATCAAGAGTGGAGTTAAGCAAGGTTGTGTACTAGCTCCCACCCTCTTTGGAATATACTTTTCACTTCTACTGAAATATGCATTTCGTGATCAGGATGGTGGTATATACATTCACTCACGCTCAGATGGCGGCCTCTACAATGCTCAGAGATTGAAGGCTAAGACCAAAATTAGGAGGGTACTGATCAGAGAGTTGCTTTTTGCAGATGATGCTGCAGTTACGACCCACTCTGAGGAAGAATTGCAATGTCTACTATCTGCATTCTCCAATGCTTGTTCTGAATTTGGTTTAACAATTAGCAAAAAGAAGACACAGATTATGTCACAAGGTGCACATGAGGTACCATCAATCTTTATTGACGACGCCGAACTAGAGATAGTAGACCATTTTACATATCTAGGATCAGTGGTAAATAGCAAATTATCCCTAGATCAGGAAATCAACATCCGGATTGGTAAGGCAGCAACAACAATGAACAGGTTAAGAAAAAGAGTCTGGGAGAACAGGAAGCTTACTGCCAAAACAAAAGTCCTTGTCTATCAAGCCTGTGTCCTTAGTACTCTTCTCTATGGCAGTGAAACCTGGACAACTTACTCACACCAAGAGAACAATTTAAACAGCTTTCATATGCGGTGTCTGCGAAGAATTCTTGGTATTAAGTGGCAAGACAAAATCACAAATACTGAAGTATTGGAAAGATCAGGTTGTGTGACAGTTTATTCCATGCTCAGTCTTCGTAGACTTAGATGGATAGGACATCTTAGGAGGATGGATGATGGTAGAATACCAAAGGATATCTTTTTTGGTGAATTACAGATGGGTAAGAGATCTCAGGGTCGGCCTCTACTACGATACAAAGATGTGTGTAAGCGGGACATGATTGATACAGGCATTGATAATGCACATTGGGAGCAAGTCGCCGCTGAACGTGTTGCATGGAGGGCAAATATCAGAAATGGAATAAAGTCAAAGGAGAAAATTATTGCAGAAAAGTCACACACCAAGCGTTTGAGACGTAAGATGGTGCATGATGGTGGAAATGACCACGTGTTCACATGCACCCACTGTGAACGGACATTTACAGCGCAAATTGGCCTTATCAGTCACACTCGCTACCGCCATAGTTAAAAGTTATTATGCCTTTTATAAGCACAAACTATCGTCTGTCAAGACGGCAAGGTGCCAAATGGATGGATATATATATATATATATATATATATATATATATATATATATATATATATATATATATATATATATATATATATATATATATATATATATATATATATATATATAAGCCAATTCCAGTATAGTCAACCGGTTGAGGCAAGTTGAATGAATTTACCTCTAGATATAAAGGTTAGCAGCGAATGTTTCGAATCAACAGCCGTGGACCAATACATGAGGTGGTTATTTAGAAACGGGGAGTAGTGGGCGCGACAGCTAAGTCTACGTTGTACCTCAAAACTTGACTATCGGCAGGTAGTATACACCCTCTCTCCTGTGATGGTATGCATGGTCTGTCTTTTTGGACAAATGCTATTGGAGTCAAGCCAATATGTGCAACACTTGGCCTCTTCAATTCAGCCCTGGCTTTGTACTAAGAAGATGAATAATTTCATCCCTGGTTCCTCCATAAGCTGTAGATATTATGTCTTTCTGAAACACAACGTAACAAACTATCGTCCATATAAGGTGCCAGTACAAGGTGCCTATACACAATACCATTAAGGTACTATTGGAATTAAACTATATGAAAAGCAGCGGGGTCATGGCAAAACTACCAGTGTATTTATCTTTTGTACAACATGCTTCTTAACAAATTAGATCTAGTCCCCGACGTTAAACGACGGGGGAGAGAAAATTGGTTGGAATCATATTCTCAGACAGAGAGCATGATGTACTGCTCGAAGTGATACCCACTGTATGCAAAGTAATTGTTAAAATAGCTTACATGTTGGTACGCAGAATAGCAAAACAAATGTACATCCATCGTGTAAGAATGGAAAACATAAAACATTGATATAATCAATTCAATATGTTAAGTTTTAGTTAAATGGTCGAAAATGTGAGCTGTGAAATGGTGGTTAGGCGTTGTACCGTTAAGGCCTGTGGCATATTTATGCCTGCAGCTACGGATTGCAATCGCATTTTCCTCATGTTGGACTGGTAGTGCATGGTTCCGTTGCCCTGCTACTGAGTGAGTGCGCGGGCGACATTGTTAGCTGTGAAATTCGCGGGAAATGGATTTACATCTGTCCTGTACAGTGACCTGCATGTTTGGAACAATGGCTACCAGCAGTTGCTGAATTGACTGAGTTGCCTTTTCGGTTCACGGGTGCATTTTTCAGGAGACTCTCGGGAGTCCTCGCTGAAACTGCGGAGTTCGTGCTTTATGCGACACTTTCGGCGAGTCGCCCTGCGATACAAGACCGAGCTATGTGAGAAAACCCGGGTCAATGAGGTCTTTCTGGTGACTGCCGATTCCATCGACGATGAACAATGGTTTTCATGGATTAATTTTTTGTGTTGGCATTCTGGCGGCGGCATTATGCACAGTGTACCTGTACGAGCAGTTGGATTCCTGAGACTCCCGTCTGTTCCACTTTTCACATTGGAACGTGGGGAGCATTTTGTGTGATATTCACTGGCACAGGAATGGAGCATAATGGGGACGACTCGTTGCCGTGAAGTTGGAACGTTGACTAACTAACTAACTAACTTAGTTAAATGAGATATCACGATGGCAAGGGCAATTATCTAGATAAACAAATAATCACCTACTCTCAAGATGAAGACTTACAAAAGAGGAGTTTGCATAATTTTGGGTAGAGTACCCAAACACAGTTCAAGAAATTGGAATAATCTCAGATAGAGTACTAATACCAAAGTTCCATGACTAATAGTGAAGAAGACTTCCGGTCCCCAGCATGGCGGTTAGGCGTTGAAACGGTCAAGGCCTGTGGGTGTTTATTCTCGTTGAATTCGCAATTTCCTCATGTTGGACTGGTAGTTTACGGTTCCGTCGCCCTGCTATTGAGTTGAGTGCGTGCGTGTCGCGACGCTTTGAGCTGTGAATTTCGTGTGAAATGCTTTTAAATCTGCCCGAGGTTGTGGATCGTGATCTGCATGTTCACAGCAATGGCGGATGGCTATGTCCCAGAATTGACCGGTTTTTATGCCTTAGGCAGAAATGTGTGGCTGCTTGTCTTCTGGTTGACTGCCGCTTCTTTTGACGATGACCCGTGCTTTCGTGGAGGACTGTTGTTTTGGCATTCTGGAGACGGCATTATGTACAGTGAAATGTTTTTACATCTGTCCGAGGTGATGTGGTGTGATCTGCATGCTCAAAATGGCATAGATGGCTAGATGACATCAAGAAACAGAACAATAACATCCAGAACTATCTTAATATATGGTTGCTGGTGTGTCTCAGAAGCGAGCGGTTTTCTTGCCCTATGCAGAAATTTGTGGCTGCTGGTTTTGCTAGTGACTGCCGTTTCCATCAATGATGAACTGTGTTTTCGAGGAGGACTTTTGTGTTGACATTATAGCATTATGGCATTACGGCATTATGTACAGTGAGGTGTTTCTTTGCAACTGTTCGGGGTTGTGTTGTATCGTGATCTACATTTCGGGGGGTGGGGGGAGGGGGATTGCGTGGTGGCTAGAAAACATCTAGAAACGGAACGGTAATATCTAGAAACGTCGAGACTTTGTGGGTGAACATCTGGTTGGGAAAGTGACTGCCAATTCTATCAGGGGTGAATTGTATTGTTCGTAGAGGACTTTTCTGGTCACATTTTGGCGGTTGCATTTTGCACAGTGTTTCTGAGCGGGCCGTTGTTTGTCGAGACTCCTGTCTTTAACACTTTCCACATGGGGGTAGTGAGAAACATTTTATGTGATATTCATTGGCACGATAACGGAGCATAATGGGGACGACCCTTTGCTGTGATGTTGGAACCGCGACTAATGACTAATAATAATGACTAGTTCCATGACAATCACAGATAGATTGCTAATAGTGATCTCCATGACAATTCGGGTAGATTACTAATAGCGAAGCTCTGTGATAATCTCAGATAGAGAACTAATAGCGAAGTTCCATGACAATCTCAGATGGATTACTAATAGTGAATATCCATAACAATCTCAAATAAAGTGCTAATAGCGAAGCTCCGTGACAATCTAAGCTTGAGTAATAATAGCGAAGCTCCATGACAAACTTTTGTATATGAACATAACACAAGCATTTGCACTAACAGCAAGAAGCGCGGATGGAGATATAAATCACTTTCATAATGAGATAGATGTGGCTTTCGGCCACTATAAAACTTTTAAAACATCTGTGATACCAGGAGACATTAATAGAAATGCAGGCAATTAAAAATGATCTACGTGACGCGTGGTTGTGGGTTATTTGAAAAGAATGAGCGTGGTCACAGATTTACAACCTGGGCACAATGCCGCGATATGACAATAGGTACAATCTGGTTCATTGATTTGGAATACTTCATGAGCTAATGTTCATAATCAAACTGATTACATATTGATTCCAATAAAGATTTAGAAGCAGTTTGTTAGCAGCAAACACTAGACAAAAAGCAGTTGCTATTGTTATCATCATAATGTGCCACTTTTGCCGTTAAGCGTCGTGGGGAGTAGTTATCGTTCTGGCACCCGATGGGTGGCACAGGATAGTGTCATTCCATGTGATTGCTCAATGTCTTTGATGACGTCAATCTAATTTGTTTTTCTCGGGCGTCCTCTTGCTCTCGCTTCAGATCTCCAATGTGGATGTTTCAGTATGTGTCAAATTGTCAACCATTGCCATCATCGGCAGGATTATCCTTAGCATTATTATCAACTTGATTACCATTATCATCACTATCGTCTTCCTTACAAGCGTTATCATCACTACTGTCATCATCACTATCATCACTACCGTCATCATCACTATCATATAAAAAATCATGAAATATCAAACACGTATTTTCTAGCCATCCCATTTTAATCCGCCCTAATCTTGATTTACAATTTACTCTTAGGATAGACGCATCGTCGACGGGAATCTGTGGATGTTTGATGCAAGAGAAAAATCACCTTATGCATGCAGTGATATACGTCAGCGGGAACCTCTCGCCACCGGAGGAAAAGAAAATTCTCAGCGTTGGAACTTGAGGCCCTAGCGATTGTGTGGTCCGTACATAAGCTGCCCAGATATCTATTGTGCAGACAGTTTATACTGCAAACAAATCACCGACCACTCACTTTCATACAAACGGCAGCAATGAAAAACTCACATGTTCATCCTTGGAGTATCTTACTGCAGGAGTATCAATGCCAATACGGGGTATAGACAATACAATGGCAGATATTCTCTCAAGAAATCACTAATGGCAAGGAACAGCACAGACAATGACATTACAGTTTAAGATGTGAATTTGTTGCTTATTGTGTGATGTTTTAGCTTACTTGTAGTTACACAACCTGCTCTATTATTTATTATAACAGTTAAAATATACACCGGTGAGAGGGGAGATTATGAGGGATATATATCAGGTGCTACCCACGCATTGTCACTCTGCTCCATCACGTATTTAGAGAAGCATTGCTCACACATCATTTGAAAAGGATGTTTTCTTTTGACGAGGGGGTAATGAGACATGCGTGGGAAAAGTACAGTGCGAGATGCAGGTGTTGTATCAAATAGGTTAATCAAAATGGCTAGCAAACAAGACGTCCTTTGAGATCCAGAGATCAGATGACAAAAGAGTGGTTGCATAAATCAAGGGAGAAAATGGGGAGAACGTGCCAAAAAAAAAAGACAATTAACAAAGGCAAATCTGAGGTTCAGTGTAACGAATGGGAATGGGAGCCGGCAATTAAATGGGCTAGAGTTAAGTGAATTCCCACGCGAGGGTATCTAACTGGCCGGGTATATACAGAAGGGACGGTCTGGTCAGGGACTATTTGAGTACCGGTAAAGTTGGCGCAACGTGGCCCAGAGGATACGCAGGGAGTTGTTCGGGCTAATGGAGAGTCCGGCGTAACTTGTTTATGCGCAGATATTAAGAAATCCTGTAGGAGGCATTGTTATATTAAAGATTAACACATGAAGAAGAATCCTGGAATCAAGTTGTGCATGTCACCGTGTTCATCTATAATTAAAACTATGTCATGTGTGCAGACCGGAGTTCTCTGGTGACTACTAGTTGATCAGAGTTAATTATCTGGGAAAACTGTCTATCCTCAATGTATCAAGAAGAAATAAGATCAGAAATGAAGAAACTAGAACTAAAGCGGCGGTTATAGCTGCGATAGATTTTATTAGAAGGCAGCAAGTCAAATGGTTTGGCCATGCAAGTAGGTTACCAACTAACAGTATAACACAACGAGAAATGATGTACAGACCAGATGGAAGCAGAGTAAGAGGTCGACCACGTAAACGATGGACGCGGGGAATAACAGAGATTATGGGAATATCGATACATGAAGCCCATAAGCAGGCACTCTCCCGCTGTTTATACTTCACCTCGACACAGCAAGGTACAAGAGGAACATGATGAGATGAGATGAGATGAGATAACTGTGGCAGATCCATCCTGCACTACTCAATTATATATGCCTAATACATAAAACCTAGACACAACCAATTCTAGCTGTTGCAAAGGATTGTGACAACTATCATCACTATCATCACTATCGACATCATCATAAATATCATTATCCTCATCACCAAAATCATCACTACCGTCACCATCACTATCATCATCATCACTATCATCACTATCATCACAATCGTCATCATCACTATCGTCATCATCACTATCGTCATAATCGTTATCATCACTATCGTCATCATCACTATCATCATCATCACTATCATCACTATCATCACTACAGTCATCGTCACTATGATCAATATCGTCATTATCACTATCACCACTATAGTCATCACCACTAACATTACTACCGTCATTGTCACTATCGTCATCATCACTACCGTCATCGTCGCTATCATCACTAACGTTATAATCGCTATCATCACTATCGTCATCATCGTTATCGTCACTATCGTCATCATCACTGTCATCATCATCACTATCATCACTATTGTCATCATCACTATCATCATCATCACTATCATCACAATCGTCATCATCACTATCATCATCATCACTATCACCACTATAGTCATCACCACTAACATTACTACCGTCATTGTCCCTATCGTCATCATCACTACCGTCATCGTCGCTATCATCACTAACGTTATAATCGCTATCATCACTATCGTCATCATCGTTATCGTCACTATCGTCATCATCACTATCATCATCATCAATATCATCACTATTGTCATCATCACTATCATCATCATCACTATCATCACTATCGTCATCATCACTATCATCATCATCACTATCATCACTATCGTCATCATCACTATCGTCACTATCATCATCATCACTATCATCAACATCACTATCATCACTATCGTCATCATCACTATCATCATCATCACTATCATCAATATCGTCATCATCGCTATCGTCACTATCGTCATCATCACTGTCATCACTATCGTTATAATCGCTATCATCACTATCGTCACATCACTATCGTCATCATTGCTATCATCACTATCATCATCATCACTATAGTCACAATAAATATCGTCATCATCACTATAGTCATCATCATTATCGTCATCATCACTATAGTCATCATCACTATAGTCATCATCAATATCGTAGTCATCACTATAGTCATCATCAATATCGTCATCATCACTATTGTCATCATCAATATCATCATCATCACTATAGTCATCATCAATATCATCATCATCACTATAGTCATCATCAATATCGTCATCATCGCTATCGTTATCATCCCTATCATCACTATCGTCATCATCACTATCGTCATAATCGCTATCATCACTATCGTCATCATCACTATCATCACTATCGTCATCATCACTATCGTCATAATCGCTATCATCACTATCGTCATCATCGCTATCGTCATTATCGCTATCATCACTATCGTCATCATCGCTATCATCACTATTATCATCATCACTATCGTCATCATCACTATCGTCATAATCGCTATCATCACTATCGTCATCATCACTATCGTCATCATCACTATCGTCATAATCGCTATCACCACTATCAACATCATCAATATCGTCATCATCACTATCGTCATAATCGCTATCATCACTATCGTCATCATCACCATCGTCATCATCACTATCATCATTATCGTTATAATCGCTATCACCACTATCAACATCATCAATATCGTCTTCATCACTATCGCCACTATCGTCATCATGATTATCATCACTATCGTCATAATCGCTATCATCACTATCGTCATCATCACTATCGTCATCATCACTATCATCACTATCGTCATAATCGCTATCATCACTATCGTCATAATCGCTATTATCACTATCGTCATCATCAGTATCGTCTTCATCACTATCATCACTATCGTCATCATCTCTATCATCACTATCATCACTACGTCATCATTTCTGTCATCACTATCGTCATGATCACTATCGCCATAATCATTATCCTCACTATCATCATCATTACTATTGTCTTCATCACTGTCGTCTTTATCACTATCATCATCATCACTATCATCACTATCGTCATCATCACTATCGTCACCAACACTATCATCATCATCACTATCATCACTATCGTCATCATCACTATCGTCATCATCACTATCGTCATCATCACTATCATCACTATCGTCATAATCGCTATCATCACTATCGTCATCATCTCTATCATCACTACTGTCATGATCACTATCATCACCATCGCTATCATCACTTCGTCATCGTCACTATCATCATCATCATCAGCGCCATCATCTCTACTGTCATCATCACTATCGTCATCAACACTATCGTCATCATCACTATCATCACAATCGTCACCATAATTATCATCATCATTACTATCATCACCATGATCTTCAATATCGTCATCATCGCTATTATCACTACTGTCATCATCAAAACTGTCGTCATCGCTACTGTCATCATCGCTATAGTCATCATCACTATAGTCATCATCACTATCGCATGTTAACTACAGTCATCATCGCTATCTTCACTATCGTCATCATCACTATCATTACTATCGTCATCATCGTTATCGTCATCATTACTATCGTCAGCACCGCTATCGTCATTATCACTATTGTCATCATCGCTAACGTCATCATCACTATCATCATCATATATAATATCGTCATCATCGCTATCGTCATCATCGCTATCGTCATCATCACTATCATCACCATCGCTAACATCATAATCACTATCATCATCATCTTCAATATCGCCATCATCGCTATCGTCATCATCGCTAACGTCATCATCACTATCATCATCATCGCTAACGTCATAATCACTATCATCATCATCTTCAATATCGTCATCATCGCTATCGTCATCATAGCTAACGTCATCATCGTTATCGTCATCATCGCTAACATCATAATCACTATCATCATCATCTTCAATATCGTCATTATCGCTATCGTCATCATCGCTAACATCATAATCACTATCATCATCATCTTCAATATCGTCATCATCGCTAACGTCATCATCACTATCATCATCATCATCAATATCGTCATCATCACTATCGTAATCATCACTATCGTCATCATCGCTATCGTCATCATCACTATCGTCATCATCACTATCGTCATCATCGCTATCGTCATCATCACTATCGTCATCATTACTATCATCATCATCTTCAATATCGTCATCATCGCTATCATCATCATCTTCAATATCGTCATCATCACTATCATCATCATCTTCAATATCGTCATCATCACTATCGTCATCATCACTATCGTCATCATCAATATCGTCATCATCGCTATCGTCATCATCAATATCGTCATCATCAATATCATCATCATCTTCAATATCGTCATACTCAATATCGTCATCATCACTATCATCATCATCGCTATCGTCATCATCACTAGCATCATCATCTTCAATATCGTCATCATCTCTATCGTCATCATCACTATCGTCATCATCACTATCGTCATCATCAATATCGTCATCATCGCTATTGTCATCATCAATATCGTCATCATCAATATCGTCATCATCAATATCGTCATTATCACTATCGTCATCATCGCTATCGTCATCATCACTATCATCATCATCTTCAATATCGTCATCATCGCTATCGTCATCATCACTATCGTCATCATCACTATCGTCATCATCACTATCGTGATCATCGCTATTGTCATCATCACTATCATCATCATCTTCAGAATCGTCATCATCACTATCGTCATCATCACTATCGTCATCATCACTATCGTCATCATCGCTATCGTCATCATCACTATCGTCATCATCACTATCGTCATCATCGCTATCGTCATCATCACTATCGTCATCATTACTATCATCATCATCTTCAATATCGTCATCATCGCTATTATCATCATCTTCAATATCGTCATCATCACTATCATCATCATCTTCAATATCGTCATCATCACTATCGTCATCATCACTATCGTCATCATCAATATCGTCATCATCGCTATCGTCATCATCAATATCGTCATCATCAATATCATCATCATCTTCAATATCGTCATACTCAATATCGTCATCATCACTATCATCATCATCGCTATCGTCATCATCACTATCATCATCATCTTCAATATCGTCATCATCGCTATCGTCATCATCACTATCGTCATCATCACTATCGTCATCATCAATATCGTCATCATCGCTATTGTCATAATCAATATCGTCATCATCAATATCGTCATCATCAATATCGTCATCATCACTATCGTCATCATCGCTATCGTCATCATCACTATCATCATCATCTTCAATATCGTCATCATCGCTATCGTCATCATCACTATCGTCATCATCACTTTCGTCATCATCACTATCGTGATCATCGCTATTGTCATCATCACTATCATCATCATCTTCTGAATCGTCATCATCGCTATCGTCATCATCATTATCGTCATCATCACTATCGTCATCATCGCTATCGTCATCATCACTATCGTCATCATCACTATCGTCATCATCACTATCGTCATCATCACTATCATCATCATCTTCAATATCGTCAGCATCACTATCGTCATCATCACTATCATCATCATCTTCAATATCGTCATCATCGCTATCGTCATCATCACTATCGTCATCATCCTATTGTCATTATCAATATCGTCATCATCGCTATCTTCATCATCAATATCGTCATCATCAATATCGTCATCATCAATATCGTCATCATCACTATCATCATCATCTTCAATACCGTCATCATCGCTATCGTCATCATCGCTATCGTCATCATCGCTAACGTCATCATCACTATCGTCATCATCACTATCGTCATCATCACTATCATCATCATCATCTTCAATACCGTCATCATCACAAACGTAATCATCACTATCGTCATCATCGCTATCGTCATCATCACTATCGTCATCATCGCTATCGTCATCATCACTATCGTCATCATCACTATCGTCATCATCACTATCGTCATCATCACTATCATCATCATCTTCAATATCGTCATCATCGCTATCGTCATTATCGCTAACATCATCATCACTATCATCATCATCTTCAATACCGTCATCATCACTATCGTCATCATCGCTATCGTCATCATCGCTAACGTCATCATCACTATCATCATCATCTTCAATACCGTCATCATCACTATCGTCATCATCACTATCGTCATCATCGCTATCGTCATCATCACTATCGTCATCATCACTATCGTCATCATCGCTATCGTCATCATCACTATCGTCATCATCACTATCGTCATCATCACTATCATCATCATCTTCAATATCGTCATCATCGCTATCGTCATTATCGCTAACGTCATCATCACTATCATCATCATCTTCAATACCGTCATCATCACTATCGTCATCATCGCTATCGTCATCATCGCTAACGTCATCATCACTATCATCATCATCTTCAATACCGTCATCATCACTATCGTCATCATCACTATCGTCATCATCGCTATCGTCATCATCACTATCGTCATCATCACTATCGTCATCATCACTATCGTCATCATCGCTATCGTCATCATCACTATCGTCATCATCGCTATCGTCATCATCGCTATCGTCATCATCGCTATCGTCATCATCACTATCGTCATCATCGCTATCGTCATCATCGCTATCGTCATCATCGCTATCGTCATCATCACTATCGTCATCATCGCTATCGTCATCATCACTATCGTCATCATCGCTATCGTCATCATCACTATCGTCATCATCGCTATCGTCATCATCGCTATCGTCATCATCGCTATCGTCATCATCACTATCGTCATCATCGCTATCGTCAACATCACTATCGTCATCATCGCTATCGTCATCATCGCTATCGTCATCATCACTATCGTCATCATCACTATCATCATCATCTTCAATACCGTCATCATCGCTATCGTCATCATCACTATAGTCATCATCACTATCGTCATCATCTTCAATACCGTCATCATCACTATCGTCATCATCACTATCGTCATCATCGCTATCGTCATCATCACTATCGTCATCATCACTATCGTCATCATCGCTATCGTCATCATCGCTATCGTCATTATCGCTATCGTCATCATCACTATCGTCATCATCACTATCTTTATCATCGCTATCGTCATCATCACTATCGTCATCATCACTATCGTCATCATCACTATCATCATCATCATCTTCAATACCGTCATCATCACTATCGTCATCATCACTATCGTCATCATAACTATCGTCATCATCGCTATCGTCATCATCGCTATCGTCATCATCGCTATCGTCATCATCTTCAATATCGTCATTATCACTATCGTCATCATCACTATCATCATCATCATCTTCAATACCGTCATCATCACTATCGTCATCATCACTATCGTCATCATCACTATCGTCGTCATCGCTATCGTCATCATCGCTATCGTCATCATCACTATCGTCATCATCACTATCGTCGTCATCGCTATCGTCATCATCGCTATCGTCATCATCGCTATCGTCATCATCTTCAATATCGTCATCATCGCTATCGTCATCATCTTCAATAACGTCATTATCACTATCGTCATCATCACTATCGTCATCATCACTATCGTCATCATCACTATCGTCATCATCACTATCGTCATCATCGCTATCGTCATCATCGCTATCGTCATCATCTTCAATATCGTCATCATCGCTATCGTCATCATCGCTACCGTCATCATCGCTATCGTCATCATCGCTATCGTCATCATCTTCAATACCGTCATTATCACTATCGTCATCATCACTATCGTCATCATCACTATCGTCATCATCGCTATCGTCATCATCACTATCGTCATCATCACTATCGTCATCATCGCTATCGTCATCATCGCTATCGTCATCATCTTCAATATCGTCATCATCGCTATCGTCATCATCTTCAATACCGTCATTATCACTATCGTCATCATCGCTATCGTCATCATAACTATCGTCATCATCACTATCGTCATCATCACTATCGTCAGCATCACTATCGTCATCATCGCTATCGTCATCATCACTATCGTCATCATCACTATCGTCATCATCGATATCGTCATCATCGCTATCGTCATCATCGCTATCGTCATCATCACTATCGTCATCATCGCTATCGTCATCATCGCTATCGTCATCATCACTATCGTCATCATCACTTTCGTCATCATCGCTATCGTCATCATCGCTATCGTCATCATCACTATCGTCATCATCACTATCGTCATCATCGCTACCGTCATCATCACTATCGTCATCATCGCTATCGTCATCATCGCTATCGTCATCATCGCTATCGTCATCATCGCTATCGTCATCATCGCTATCGTCATCATCACTATCATCATCATCTTCAATACCGTCATCATCGCTATCGTCATCATCACTATCGTCATCATCACTATCGTCATCATCTTCAATACCGTCATCATCACTATCGTCATCATCACTATCGTCATCATCACTATCGTCATCATCACTATCGTCATCATCGCTATCGTCATCATCACTATCGTCATCATCACTATCATCATCATCATCTTCAATACCGTCATCATCACTATCGTCATCATCACTATCGTCATCATAACTATCGTCATCATCGCTATCGTCATCATCGCTATCGTCATCATCGCTATCGTCATCATCTTCAATATCGTCATTATCACTATCGTCATCATCACTATCGTCATCATCGCTATCGTCATCATCTTCAATATCGTCATTATCACTATCGTCATCATCACTATCGTCATCATCGCTATCGTCATCATCACTATCGTCATCATCACTATCGTCGTCATCGCTATCGTCATCATCGCTATCGTCATCATCGCTATCGTCATCATCTTCAATATCGTCATCATCGCTATCGTCATCAGCTTCAATACCGTCATTATCACTATCGTCATCATCACTATCGTCATCATCACTATCGTCATCATCGCCATCGTCATCATCGCTATCGTCATCATCACTATCATCATCATCTTCAATATCGTCATCATCGCTATCGTCATCATCGCTATCGTCATCATCGCTATCGTCATCATCACTATCGTCATCATCGCTATCGTCATCATCACTATCGTCATCATCACTATCGTCATCATCACTATCGTCATCATCGCTAACGTCATCATCACTATCATCATCATCTTCAATACCGTCATTATCACTATCGTTATCATCACTATCGTCATCTTCGCTATCGTCATCATCACTATCGTCATCATCACTATCGTCATCATCACTATCATCATCATCACTATCGTCATCATCACTATCGTCATCATCGCTAACGTCATCATCACTATCATCATCATCACTATCGTCATCATCACTATCGTCATCATCACTATCGTCATCATCACTATCGTCATCATCACTATCGTCATCATCACTATCGTCATCATCACTATCGTCATCATCACTATCGTCATCATCGCTAACGTCATCATCACTATCATCATCATCTTCAATACCGTCATTATCACTATCGTCATCATCACTATCGTCATCATCACTATCGTCATCATCGCTATCGTCATCATTACTATCGTCATCATCACTATCATCATCATCACTATCTTTATCATCACTATCATCATCATCATCACTATCGTTATCATCACTATCGTCATCATCGCTATCGTCATCATCACTATCGTCATCATCACTATCATCATCTTCAATACCGTCATCATCACTATCGTCATCATCACTATCGTCATCATAACTATCGTCATCATCGCTATCGTCATCATCGCTATCGTCATCATCGCTATCGTCATCATCTTCAATATCGTCATTATCACTATCGTCATCATCACTATCGTCATCATCGCTATCGTCATCATCTTCAATATCGTCATTATCACTATCGTCATCATCACTATCGTCATCATCGCTATCGTCATCATCACTATCGTCATCATCACTATCGTCGTCATCGCTATCGTCATCATCGCTATCGTCATCATCGCTATCGTCATCATCTTCAATATCGTCATCATCGCTATCGTCATCAGCTTCAATACCGTCATTATCACTATCGTCATCATCACTATCGTCATCATCACTATCGTCATCATCGCCATCGTCATCATCGCTATCGTCATCATCACTATCATCATCATCTTCAATATCGTCATCATCGCTATCGTCATCATCGCTATCGTCATCATCGCTATCGTCATCATCGCTATCGTCATCATCACTATCGTCATCATCGCTATCGTCATCATCACTATCGTCATCATCACTATCGTCATCATCACTATCGTCATCATCGCTAACGTCATCATCACTATCATCATCATCTTCAATACCGTCATTATCACTATCGTTATCATCACTATCGTCATCATCGCTATCGTCATCATCACTATCGTCATCATCACTATCGTCATCATCACTATCATCATCATCACTATCGTCATCATCACTATCGTCATCATCGCTAACGTCATCATCACTATCATCATCATCACTATCGTCATCATCACTATCGTCTTCATCACTATCGTCATCATCACTATCGTCATCATCACTATCGTCATCATCACTATCGTCATCATCACTATCGTCATCATCGCTAACGTCATCATCACTATCATCATCATCTTCAATACCGTCATTATCACTATCGTCATCATCACTATCGTCATCATCACTATCGTCATCATCGCTATCGTCATCATCACTATCGTCATCATCACTATCATCATCATCACTATCTTTATCATCACTATCATCATCATCATCACTATCGTTATCATCACTATCGTCATCATCGCTATCGTCATCATCACTATCGTCATCATCACTATCTTTATCATCACTATCGTCATCATCACTATCGTCATCATCGCTATCGTCATCATCGCTATCGTCATCATCAATATCGTCATCATCAATATCATCATCATTCATCTGTATTATAATTATCGTCATTATCCCTATCATAACTACCGTCAACACCACTCTCATCATTATCACTATCATCAACACCGTCATCATCACTATCATCGCTATTGTCATCATCACTATCATCAATATTGTCATCATCACTATCATCAATATTGTCATCATCAGCATTGCCATCATCACTATCATCACTATTGTCATCATCACTATCATCAATATTGTCATCATCAGTATTGTCATCATCACTATCATCGCTATTGTCATCATCACTATCATCAATATTGTCATCATCAATATTGCCATCATCACTATCATCAATATTGTCATCATCACTATCATTAATATTGTCACCATCACTATCATCAATATTGTCATCATCACTATTGTCATCAAAACTATCATCACTATTGTCATCATCACTATCATCAATATTGTCATCATCACTATCATCTCTATTGTCGTCATCACTATTGTCATCATCAATATCATCAATATTGTCATCATCACTAATATTATTATCACTATCATCACTATT
>JACEFZ010011257.1:465000-477500 GCA_014155875.1 Cepaea nemoralis | reverse complement strand
TTAAAAAAAAAAAAAAAACAAATCCCGCATACCGCGTTCAAAACACAGTTGCGGGCCATTTGGCAGCAGATCTCTTTGCATTGGTATTTCCTACTATGGTGTGAATGCCTGTTGTTCAGAAAGCAATGCAATCTAATGAACATAAACTTGCCAAGAGATTACAAACAGCCAACAATGATGGTATTGACTACGACGTCGTGTAAAGGATATGCAACTAACATTTAACTACCTAGGCTATATGAACATATACAGTGAGGACCAAACATAATGCCCGAATATGTATCGCTGTATCAACTCTTAGAAGAAAAGAGAATCCCCATATTTGGTGCTGAATTCGTATGCATCATTAAGTGTTTCTCCAGAGTTGAAGTTTCAAGTTAATTATGTCTAAAATTTTCTTGCAAAACTGTAATGGTGCAAATCATAGTTATAATGGAAACGTTAAAAATGTGCAACTATAAGAAAACGGAACAAATCGCTTTTGTATGTTACTAAATATGATTATTGTTTTTTATTACAATGGAAGGAAGAACACTTTTAGATGCCTTGAGCTCTATTGGGTATACGGTGTTAGCCCGTACTTTTATAGATAATTTGCCATTCGATGTGTCGTGTCACCTTTATTTCCCAGAAAATATCGCGATACCGATATTATGATAGGTGGAATGCGAGATCACGTCACTTTAAGCAGAAATGAGCCGCGATGAGGGTTCGAATACACGCCCACCAGACCGGCAAGCAAGCGTACTAGCCACAGTGCCACGCTTCTAACTGGCTAGCCAATTGGTGTAAAATTCCTTTTTAATTAATTCATCCTTGTATTTTCGGATAGGTAACACTGGCTTACATTTATGATTCCTTTCGTTTTTGTAGAACTAAATGTTTCTGTTGTGCACCCGTTATATTAGTGCATTCTCTGCCTCTTTAGTCAACATTAGGGCCACGTCTTTGTTTTGAGTTGCAATGCCGGTACCAAAAACTGCATCTCCGGTCTTTAAACCTTAAGATGCTGTTTCTTCCAGAACGGCAATGAATGCAGTTTTCTATTTAATATCGATGCTCGATTCAAAGGTTTTCTGCTGAATTCCATACAATGAACACTCCAGAATATATTTGATGTTTTGTAATGTTTCAATGTGCTTAAGCACAAGAAGATCAACTTCATCGCATTAGCTTTTAACCCATGTGGCTCAGTCACTTTCCACATAGCGGCCCACAGAAGTCTTTTCACAAAGCACGGACTTGGTAGTCTCATTAACTATCTTTCCTTTTTTCTTTTCTTTTTTCATATCCCTTATAGAACGTTGCAGTCAACACCAGCATTTTTCAGCTGCTTTTGATATACTAGGCAAGATTACGCTCAGTAGTTTGCCATTGCTTTCTGAAGAAAAAAAATGATTATAAAGTCCAAAAACTTATCCACGACATTCTGAGCGCCATGCGGGAGGATTGAAAACATTGATTATATAGTCGCCGACTCTAGTGCAAGATATCTTAAGTAATGTGTAACATGTCATACACATAAACATTGTTCGTGGTTGTTGCAAACGCAAATTACAAGTTCGAATACGTACTTGGTGTTAGGTTTTAGTATATTGACTGAACCTGTAAGCAAAATAATACACACATTAATTCAACATTTGTTGTAACATTTAGTATAAGAACGAACTCGAAATTAAAATTGATACGTTAATTCAGCATTCGTTGAAATATTTAGTATAAAGACTGAACCCATAATTACAATGCATACTCAGCATTCGTTATAACATTTAGTATAAAGACTGAACCCGTGATTAAAATAAGAATATTAATTGATCATTCATTATGTACCCACCCGGACATGTCGGAGTATAGGTAAAGATAATGGACGTGCAGACCAGCTGGTAAATAATTCACCAACACAATTGGGAAGAAGCACGGACACGGCTGGTATAATCCGTGCACTACGGACTCATTTGGCGGATACTGACAAGAGACCAACTATTGTCCGACTGCAATAACTGGGAGTAAAGCTTGGTCAATCACGCCAATGCCGTCGTCATGGGAAAGAGGGGATTTTCCATAATCAACTCCTCATAGGAACAGTGAGCAGAAATAATCTGGGATGGCTGCATTGGAGGACTTAGCACGCATAGGAATATCACATATGCAGCGACGGCCGTCGTAATATACTAGGAGAAGTCAATAAGTAAGTCAAAAATGGTTGTAGAACTATAATTAAATATGATAACAACTTGAAACAGTTTATTTTTATACAAACATTGTCCCTTTATTTCTCAACATAATTTCAACCAACATTGATGCACGTATCCCATCGCCATCGTTTTATCATTCCTCCCAAATCGGCTGCACAGACCTTCGTTTTCTTAACCACGTTTTCACTTCACATTCAGCGTCGCCGTCATTCACGAAATGTCCGCCGCCAAGGTGGGTTTTCAGTGGACCAAAAAGGTGGAGATCGCTAAGGGCTAAGTCGGGACTGTAAGGTGGATGTTCCAGAAATTCCCACCTTAGTTGGTTAATTTTCTCCTGAGCTAATCGAGCCGTATGTAGTCTGTCATTGTCATTAAGATGCAACACTCCTCTAGTCAGCAGTCCTGGAAGTTTTCTTCGAATTGCATCATGAAGCATAGATAGAACTTCACAGTACGATTCAGAATTCACATTGTCACCTTTCTTTTTGAAACTGGTTAAAAGCACTCCCTGACAATCCCAGAACACTGTCAGCATAACCTTCCCTGCTCATGGCTGTCACACGACGTTCTTTATGATAAGTTCAATGTTCTTGATGATCTTTGCGTGATATTGTCGTGTGATGGTCGTTGTCTAGGTAACGATACTCCTGGAGTGTCAATTGAGCTATCTAACTGTCTTGCAATATAACTCACCCCCGCAGTGCACATTCACCAGTCATTAAACAAGATTCAGTTGGCGCACATAATCCTTTATTACAGAAATAACACAGACCCACGGACTAACGGAACATGTTTATAAATCCAGAACACAACGTAATCCACCGAAGAGATATATATATATTCCTCACAACTCTACACGCACACATCAATGCCTTCTCACGGACTGCTGAATCTCAAATTCACAAGACATTTAGTCCAGCTACTATCCACGACTGGATCTCCCACAATACGACCCACACACTGGGTCGGAGCCTCTGCTCACTATGTAACCCACTCTGGGTTTTAGCCTGCATTCACAGCTCGGTGAATCACACAACACAGTTCTCCGTCGACTACCGACTCGTTCGGTATCTAAAACTCAACTCTCTTAAACGACCTGACCCGCAGTCGGTCTCTTCTCTCACTGACTTTTTTGTCTCCTCACTTCACACAACACTCAACTGTCTTTCGCCCCATCCACCCTAGGGGTATCCACTCACAACCGCCCCATTATTTCTCAGGGTTGATTGTTTTACTCGTAGCCAGGTCACTCACCTTACTGTCAATGACCCAGGCATATGTCATTATCCCCCCCCCCCCCTTAAAAGAAAACATCGTTTTCAAATGTTGGGAGACTAATACTTATCAAATTTGTGACCCAGACATATTGCCTGGGTAGTCGTAAGTATAAATTCAACTTACTCTAACTACCACCGTAAATAATACATCAAATGCTCATAGTACACTCCTATATTCCTCACACATAAATACAACCATCTTTCTATCTTGTGTACCAATGCATGAACTAATACACCACATAATAATAATACATCATAGGAAAGCATTATACTTATGTACCCACAGGTCTTTTACTACTTCACGACCACACAATACTATTTGTGTACCGACCCCATATCAGGTGGTTCTGTTCTTGCATTAACCCTCCTCTGATTATGCTGTGTCTACCTTTCATGTACCCATGACTCATGGTACCTCTACAATTACAACATCTGTTTGCTATCCCTAGCCCTGGGTCAGTAATGTCGCGAACACTCTTTAGACCTAACTCAACTTTCCTATCTGCATATTGCACCGTTACACTTGAGTCTCTGTTTAGTTGAACTCTTTATTCAATCTTGGCCCATATACCTGGCACCTTGCTTTCTGCTGCATACGCCTTATGACTATGTGCCCTGCACATGCACTATCCTGAGCTGTTCTAGTATATCGGTCTCTGTGTGTTAAAGGTACTGCTACTTGCCCACGTGCAGTTCTGCTATCTGACAACCTGCGAGTGAGAACATTGTTCTTCCTCTCGAAGCACCATCTACCTTTCTTTGACTGCCTATGTTCTACTCTCCTACACCCTTGGGAACATTTGTTCAGAGTAGTATCTTGTCTCTGGGAGTCTCTAGCACTATATTTGGGATCCATTCTCATCTGCTTAACTGTACTACCCTTGTCTTTAGTCCCTATGTTTACTTCAAGTGCCTCTTCTACCTCAGCTATACTCTCTAATTTAGGTTCTCCTGTGGTAACTACCTCATTACTGCTTACACTATATTTTTGGTCTCAATAAACTACTTCCTCTTCTGTACAATCTTTAACTCCTATAACATTTCCTATGATCAAATCAGCCACTGGTGAGTCCAAAACACACGCTGTCACTCTTCCAGTGATATATGGTGTTTTTACTGTTATTATGGCTAATGGGTAGAACTCTACTGTGCCGTTGAATGTTATGCATCTAATCTTTTTCCCTGTATAATCCGAGGGATCTATTAAACTTTTCTTCACTCCGATAGACGTACATCCGGAATCCCTAATTGTTAACGCTGGTCTATCATTGACGAATCCCTGATGCAGCTTCAGACTTCCTCCTTCATGCACTGCTGATCCTGCTTTCACTGTATGACCACATATTAGGACTGGCTGACTGTCTTTTTCAAAAAGAGGTTTTCACCCACTTCAATCTTCATTGTTCAGCGTCTCAATTACTTGCGCTGCATTTGAGTGCTCTGTTTCTCTCATCCTACATTGATGGCTGACATGCCTTTCTTTCCACATTTGAAACAAGTGATCTCCCTTTTACTGATGTTGTGCATCACACTCTGCCATTTTGTGTCTCCAGCTCCCACAATTCCAGCATCCGGCATAATTTTGACGTCTCTGGAAATTCCCTCTTCTATATGGGTACCGTCCTACTCTACCAACATTGTTTCCTCGAAAACCATTATCTTGAAGTTCTTGCTGCTCACCTTTCTGTGCTGAATCCACACTTTTCGCCCTTGGTCTGATGACTGGATTCTGGTCCTGTTTAGTGTACGCTGCACAGACTATTTCCTCACTAAATTGTCTTCCAATAGATACGTTAGGATGTGCAGTCATGTAATTTTGTCCTAACTGTAACATTGTGTCTATGTCCTTTGGCTTACGTTCCTCAAAGAAAGCCACTAAATTGGTATTACATGAAGCTAATACTTTGTCTCTTAACACTAAATCTACTAATTTATTAAAATCTTTCCCTACTTTTGCGAGATCCATCCATTTTTTAAATGTATTCTTTATAGTGTTAACAAAGTCTGTGAAATCTTGATTTGTCTCTGGCACTAACTGTCTAAACGTTGTTCTATATCCATATTCAGTTAGTTGGAACTTTGTCAGCAAACGTTGACGTAAGATAGTGTAGTTGTTTCGTTCTTCTACAGATAAATTGAACATGGTGTCTAGTGCCTTACCCGTAAGTAACTCGCCAAGTCGCATCGCATACTCGTTTTCTGGGATACCTACAGTTTTCGCGCTTGCTTGAAATCTGTCCAGATAAGATTCAAGGTTGTCTCGGTCTGTAAAATATGGCAGTTTTAGTCGCTGTGAGGGATGGGAAGGTCTTCTGCTCTCTTCACTTTGACCATTCGATACAAATTCTAACTTTCTGAGAGCAATTTCAGCTTCCATCTCAATCTTATCTTTCTCAATTTCCATTTTCATTTGTGTCTCTTTCTCTTCCTGTAGACGCTTGTTTTCTATCTCAGCCAACTTTACTTCCTGTAGACGTTTGTTTTCCATTTCAGCTAGTTTTACTTGTGTCTCTTCCTGTAGACGCTTGTTTTCCATTTCAGCTAACTTTACTTCCTGTAGACGTTTGTTATCCTTTTCAGCTAGTTTTACTTGTGTCTCTTCCTGTAGACGCTTTGCCTCGCGTTCATTATGCCTCTCCTCTCTTTCCGTCTGTTTTTGTTCTTTTGCTTCTGCATACTCCTGTAACTCTTTACCTTTCAGGCCTATTCGTTCACCTGCTTCAATATATTCCATTAAAGTAGGCATCTTGTACTTGTGGACACGTTGCTGTCTGTCAGCCAACTATAAATGTGACGACTCTGCTGTTAGTCTTTGTGTCACTTCCCTAAGTACACCAGCACTCCCTGTGTACGTAAATTCGTAGTGCTAAAATATCACTCTCTACTCACCCAGTCACTCTATAAGCACTAGGTAGTGAGGGGGAATATCACCTATGCTCCCTTATATCTATATATCTATGACCACAAGTTCATAAAGTCCCTGGAAATATTGTTAAACATACATATAAATACATATACAAACAAATGGATAACACTAAGTGTTTTCTATAAAACGCTAGACTCAAAAGCGAAGTACACGGAGACGGTGATCACACAGAAATAAACCACAGTAACAACCACAAGCTTGTGTAGGGACATCCACAGTGCGCCTAATATATAAACTGACACAGACCACTAGACAGAAGAAATGACGAAAGATCACAATAATAACAAAAGCCGAACACAACAAATATCATATGTAAATATAAAGAAAAGAAAGAGAGAAAGAAAAAGAATATATACTTAAAATATACACAGATCTGACGTTAGACCCAAAAGGCACGGTATATAATCTAGGACCACCCTGCTTCACTGCAGAATCAAACAAACCGACCTTACGATTTACTTCCCAGAAAACACATGGTGCACAGTAAGAAAATAAATTTTTGACCTGTCTCCCGACCCTCGAGAAACAACCCAAAAATCCCCTAGTCCTGACAAACAACGGACCACATACAAGTAATTGCTTAACACCCGAAAACAGTATATATAAGACAATGAGCAGCAAACAGAATGTCCAACTGGTTGGCCGACAAATATGTGCCTATTAATCCGTCGCCACAAGTTCTTTTAATAGTTTTTAATAGATTCCCCTAATCGGCTGGAAATATCTGTGTTAATTTTCCTAAATGTCTACAACGCTAGATTTCAAAGCAACTTGTTGTTTTGTTGAGTGATTACTTCATTTCGCGTTGTGATCACCAGTTCCAACTGTCCGAAACGTTGACGGTAATAATAATTATCCAAAGTGCTCTTTCGATATGTTGTTACTTTCGTTGCGGAGATGGCGCTTTGCTGTATCATATATGTTATAGATTCACCAAGAGAAAAGACCAAAATAATGGCAGTAAATGTTCAACGCTTTCACTCTGTACAGTCAGTTCTTTTTGGCAACTGTATGCAACTATGTTCGCGGAGCTGCCACGTCATCATTCGTTGTCAAAATGTTTGCTGATTATAAAGTAATGAACACAAAGGGCTTTTAACAAAGACGAACAATAAAGTCTGGTTTCACACAAAACGCCTTGTTTTGTTCATTCACAATGAGTCATCTTGACCACAATAGGCCGTGGACATTTTCTCAGTAACTTCTTACTGTTAAACAGCCTTGCCTCCCAAGGTCAACCTAATTTCTCTTTATCACTTTCAGTGGAAAAATTCCTCAGTAAACACAGTTTCCACACAACCTTGACAGCCCCACCCGGCTGCTCTATTAACTCCGTGGAAAGTCACACTTTCCACCGACCTCCCCCGTCTTGTTAGCTGTGGTAAAATTCTTCACTTGTCGACCCGCGACCAACCCACTGCGTTGTCTTAGCACACACACACAAAATATCCCACCACGCACAGGATGTTAGGACGAAATTACTCGCTGTCTTCAATCCTGTCCTGTCACACACACACACACCTAGGACTGACCGCTCTTGTCGCAAACAACTCACTGTCCACACGACATTTCATCTGTGCTGTCTGCTGGCGCTTCAGTCTCTTGACCTATAAACACATAGACATTGAGAGGCGCCTGGCCTCTCAACCCGACATTCCGTGCTGTTTGTGACTCGTGACTACACCCGTCACCGTAGTCGACTCTTCCGGTTGATCTGTGCTGCGTTAATTCTCTGACACCCCCGCTCGCTTTAGCGATATGGTTGGTATCCAATTCACCTGTAGTGAACTGACTGTTCACTTGTGATTTCTGCAGCGTATTTTCCTCGCGCGCTGACTAGTTTGATGGAACAAAGTCACAGATAATAACTCCTGTCTTTCAGCGAAGAGCCCACAGATATCTCAGAATGACAACAATGTCTACAACGTACTTGACCGTATGTAGCCTTCCAGATAATCAATATATCCCCGTCGTCCTTGACCGGAGAAACCCCAGATGTGACACGACGTTCTTTATGATAAGTTCAATGTTCTTGATGATCTTTGCGTGATATTGTCGTGTGATGGTCGTTGTCTATGTAACGATACTCCTGGAGTGTCAATTGAGCTATCTAACTGTCTTGCAATATAACTCACCCCCGCAGTGCACATTCACCAGTCATTAAACAAGATTCAGTTGGCGCACATAATCCTTTATTACAGAAATAACACAGACCCACGGACAAACGGAACATGTTTATAAATCCAGAACACAATGTAATCCACCGAAGAGATATATATATTCCTCACAACTCTACACGCACACATCAATGCCTTCTCACGGCCTGCTGAATCTCAAATTCACCAGACATTTAGTCCAGCTACTATCCACGGCTGGATCTCCCACAATACGACCCACACACTGGGTCGGAGCCTCTGCTCACTATGTAACCCACTCTGGGTTTTAGCCTGCATTCACAGCTCGGAGAATCACACAACACAGTTCTCCGTCGACTACCGACTCGTTCGGTATCTATAACTCAACTCTCTTAAACGACCTGACCCGCAGTCGGTCTCTTCTCTCACTGACTTTTTTGTCTCATCACTTCACACAACGCTCAACTGTCTTTCGCCCCATCCACCCTAGGGGTATCCACTCACAACCGCCCCATTATTTCTCAGGGTTGATTGTTTTACTCGTAGCCAGGTCACTCACCTTATTGTCAATGACCCAGGCATATGTCAATGGCGTAACCTTGAATTTTTCGACACAATGCGAAGAAGGATGTTTCCATTGCACTGAAGCACGCTTTGATTCGGGCTGGTAGTCAGTATAAACAGGAAGCATTTCCTTATGAATGTCCTTTGCAGGGAGTCCTTTTGCCCAAAAATACCGCACAACAGCACGTTGCTCTTTGGTTGTACACTCCGTAAGTACAGTCGCTATTTTGTTTATGCGCTGCACATGCGCATGAGACACCTAGCGCCACCTGACGAACTGGAAAATAATGTTCGATGTTGCTGTCACATAATGACACCTGTAGAAGACACCAATTACATTTACCTGCCATCCCACAGAACTGTGTGACATACTTATTGACTCGCCCTCGTATCATAACATACCAAAACACAACACAACACAACTTAGCATGATATGACATATGACATTTCATGACATGACATTTCATGACATGACAAGACAAGGCCAGACATGCATAACATAAAATATCATAACAACACATAACATAACTTAACATAACATAACGTAGCATAACATTTAGCATATTGATTTAGCCCGTGATTGCAATAATCACGTTAATTCAGCATTCATATTGTCTGAGTTCGTGATTAACTTAAATGTGTTAATTCGTCATTCATTATGACCTTTAGTATTTTGATTGAAACTGTGATTAAAATAAAAACGTTAATTCAGTATTCATTATGAACGTATTGTAAAAGTTGTCATTTACTCTCTAGAGACCCATTAGCATGCGACAACCCCTGGGCTGCTACCAATGAATACATGTTTCCTGTGCTGAATAGGGCACTCAGTTGTATTTCACATCAATATGTCCTCTCCCCAATCCAAAAATATACATAATATATAGAAGATATATACTATGTATATTATATAGAAGATGTTCATACGTAGCTAATAAACAAAGGGGGAGCCACGAAAGCGCAGTGGATAGCAAACTTGCTTGACCGCCGAGTGGTCAGGAGTTCGAATTGGCACCCCGGGATATTGTTCAAGCCGGGCTCTCAGGTCGACCCAGCCTAAATCAAGTTCAAGATAATGTTTGGGGAAGTAAAGGAAACGGATATGATATAGCCCACTCGAGTACTGATTGGTCTTCACATCAATTGAGCCAAACCACAGGTTCGCTACCCCTCATCATCCTCCTCCTCCTCATCATCATCATCTTCATCATCATCATCAATATCCACTGCTGCCGTCAAGCGTCGTGGGGATAAATATTGTGCGCTCCAGCGCCCGATGGGCGGCGCTGGATAGTGTCATTCCGTGTGGTTGTACAATGTCGTTGATGTCGTCAATCCATTTTCTTCTTGGGCGTCCTCGTGGTCTCGTCGCAGACGATCTTTGATGTAAGGCCAATGATGGTAGTTGATGGTGTTGCATTCTAACGACATTTCCAAACCATTTGATCTTCTGTCTTTCAATAAATGTGGCACAATGTTTTGATCCCACAGTCTGTCTGATAGTAGCATTTCTTACTCGGTCTCGGATTGTTAAGTTGGCAGCTCTCCTCAGGCATCTCATCTCGCAGGTGTTGATTTTGCGAAAGTGTGATTTGGATAAAGTCGAAGTTGGAGATTGGTAGCATAGGGTTGATGTGAATATGCTGTTTAGTATCTGTCGTTTTGCGGACATGGGTATATTTGGATGTCTCAAGGTGTGTACAACTAAGGGCAGTTATTTTACTTTACTTACGTAAGCAAAATGTAGGGTGTATTTATAATGACTGTGCAGTGTTTGATTATATTGCCGGTCCAAGTTTTGTATTCACCCTCTGTAAAGTTCATGCAACTTAATAGGTAAATACAGAACTTGGTCAGGTAATATTTTCAAACACTTATCAGTCATTAAAAATACACCCTATAGATGAAAGTCAGCATGCCCGAGTGGGTACGAGCGCTCATTATTAAACGTCCGGTGTGCTGATGTCTAGTTAGCGGGTTCAACCCGTGCATTGATCAGTTTTACTAAATTGTTGACTTCTCGTTTTCGAATTGGGGACGTAAATCACAAGTTCCTCTTAAGTCGGAGAGGGTTCGCCTAATGGTGAGTGACACTGCTAATAGAGAAAGCTAATATACAAGCAAAAATCAGTCCAGTGCAATAGAAGTTGTAGCAGTGTATGAACTACGCTTGCGTTTAAAGCAAACGAACAAGAGAAAACAATAAACAAGTATATTGATCACATTTTGAAAACTGAAAATAAAACCCCTCCTTGGCGAGCTAATACACGAACTAAATATTGATTATAACTTTATACATAGCAAAATTCGATTTGAATAGAAATCCAAATCTGATCTAGAAAATAGTCACACATGTATGACCTTCATAAGACGTTAACATTGAATTTAGTCAAGTATTGCCATCAAGGCAGGCAAAAAACAACAGTAGTAAACCACGTTTCAATATCTTTCAATATTGATTTCCTTTGTAAATATCACATTTATGTTCTTGGTATGGTTTCTTAATCCAGCACATGTACAATATGCTTGCACACATGAAGAGAACTATACCAGCTGCTTGGGAATCCAGTGTAGTAAACTATAGAATATAGTAATGTAGTGTTTCATAATTTATCAACTTCAGAGATTTTGTCATTGTTCAGGTGTGCAACAGTTCCATTCGTGAGAAGATGTTGGGATTTCCACGTGTATATTATAAGAGATATGCCTTAACAGTTGTGTGTGGTGTATGTGTTCTATTATTGTGGAAGTACAATCCGGGTAAGTTTTATGTTCTGTGAAGTATGCAGAAGGTAAGATTTGGCGTGTGCTCTAGCGAAGTTGATTGCAGGCTGCAGTAGTAATGTCACCAAAACGGTCGGACGCGGATCAGACGCCTGGTCTTGTTGTTTGCTAGGGTGAGAGAAAGATTGGCTACCTATTCAACCTTGCTCTCAGACCTACACAAAGTGACAGAGGGCTGAGTGGTAGCGGAGTATGGTGTCCGCCTCGAGTTCTGGAGGTCCTGGATTCAAGCCCCTGTGAGGGCCGGGACTTTTTCACGTGGACTTCTAGTAACAAAATGTCCCTTGGTCTCTGGGTAGTGAGATCGGACGACCGTGTGTATTGTAGCGCACGTAAAAATTCCTTGGCAGTTAGAAATTGAAAAAGAGCAGCCTAACGGCGCTGCCCGGGCAAAATTTCGAGTTAAACATCTACCCAAAGTATAAGATATTTCAGGATCCTCGCCGGTGCTACGGAGTTCATGCAATGGGCTAAGATTCTTCCAACTCAGGCTTGAGTCAGGAGTAGAACGGAGCACTTATGGGTTACACTTGTGTGCCGTGATGTTGATCCGTAGACTAAACTAACCTAAACAATGTGATAGCACTATCATAGCACAGTCTCAAAGCTGGAAACTGCT
>JACEFZ010011257.1:372500-462500 GCA_014155875.1 Cepaea nemoralis | reverse complement strand
TCAGACTTCCGTAGACATAACGTTCTACACATTCGGGCGACATCAGCGACGATGTACATCATATTTCAGCCAAAATATCATTTATTTTTTCACATTGTTTGATATAGAACCCTACAGTATACACCAGACGAGAGATGCAGCGAAATATGGTAACAAGAAATCGTGCAATAGTTTATTAATGGCGTGTTTTTTTTTTTTTTCAAATTCACTAAAGGCATACATTATTTTGAATAAACGTAAGCCGTGCAGTGGCACATGCCACTTTGGCTGGTAAACATTTTTCATTGTTTCAAGACCCCTGCAACACTGTCATATATCTCCGCGTCAGAATAACAAATCATAAATAACTGAAAGTAAGTAGAGATCTCATTCATACTCCTTGAGGCGTGTTGGGCGTATGGTGCTTGCCAAGGTGTTATTTTATATTATTCTCAGCTCGCCGTCCAACATAACAGTCCAGCAGAACAGGGGCAACTTTAATAAATATCAAACGACTTGAGGCAGACTGACATTTCTTGCAAAGCGATATTTATTTGCATAGAATAGCATGTGATGTCATTAAACAATAAAAGTCACCGTTCCCATGTTGATGGGAGGACCGGTGGTATGTGAATAATCATACGCACAATACTGATCATAGATATATTTAATTAATCGAATGCCAAGATAATGCTTAACCGCCTAGCGTTATTTATATTGCATCCTTGTCGCTCATCATAACAGCAACTACTTACAATAACTCATGTTCGTTGACAACTTACTAACACTGAGCCTTTCCTTAGAATTTTGGTTTAAATATTCATGGCCAATCGCCAGTCCTGATTTTGGAGTGTGCCTTGATGATCTATCTTTCATAAATAGTGGATCCTTTCTACCATTTCCATCTTATGGAGGATTTACGATAATAATTCGCCTCTGACAATTTTATGCCTCCTCCTTTTTGTCAGCCACAAACCTAACTAGCCGATTGATGACGTATTACACAGTTTTTCACACAGTGACGTCACTTGGCGACTCTTGCCGTCTGCTGCTTTGAGATTAACTCTTCGGGTTCTCTCTCACTTATAAATTCTGTATCTCATTCTGAAGTGCTACATTGCAGTGCTAGCTCCATGATTCTGTAGCCCACTTGTAATCGATGGGTGATGTGGTCAATATCACGCCGATCGCCTTTACTTTCCAGGTTTTCAGTTTCTGGTGCCTCTTGTAGACTGAGTCAAGATGGAAGTCCTTGTCAATAAAACAAATGTCCACCTGTATGGGCATTCAAGTACAGGATCCCCGGGCCGACAGAGAAGCGTACTAGACCTGGTGCTGCCCCGGCTCTCATCCTTTAAGTTTAATTAATTGCCTATCCTTTACAGGAAGTCGAAGTCAACCCCAGCATTGTATGGCCATATGTGATTTCTTTTCAAGTTTACTTTCAGTAGTTGCCATTGGTTTATGAACCACCGGCACTCATACTATTGTTTGGAAACCAACGCAAGGCGGTCGCTTCCAAATCCCCCCTCCCCGGCTGTGTTTAGAAAGCGGTATGCGGGATTACGAAATGCAATTGTAACGTTTTCGCCACAAAGCCGGCTGTAAGTAGTCTTGCGTAGTTCGGCTTTCCAATTTTGAAGTACAGCAAAATAGCTACGGTATTGTTGTTGATAGTTGTTGTTTATTTCCGTCCTTTTTTTTATTTTTTTGCGTATCCCTTACGGGGCGTTGCAGTCAACACCAGCATTTTCAGCTGCTGTTGATGTACTAGGCAAGTGTTACGTTCAGTAGTTTGCCATTGCTTTCTGAACGACCGGCCCCTATACCTTTTTCGAAAAAACCAGCACAGCTGTGTTTCGAACACGGGTATACAGGCTCACAAACCGAGTTCGCAAGCCCTTAGCCACAGAGACCGGTTACCCCGCTCGCTTTCAAATTGAGCGACGCCAACACTGCGTTGATATTTGGATATGGGTCAGCTTTCCTTATTACCAGCGTACCCCGTCATCACGCAAACCCTCTCCGACTTCTGAGCTAACTGTAATGTACGTTACTAAGTCAAGGGCTAGAAGTGAATGTTTTAACTCCGATGGACTGGTATATGGAGCCAAACTCCTACCACGTTCATCAGCGAACCGGAAGTTTAAGAGCGAGAGCTCTTACCCATTAGTTCACGCGACTTACATAATAGTTATAAAAGTGATGATGGCGGCTTAGGAAAGTATCGTCTTCAGCATTGCCATCAGAGGCAATGACAACTGTAACCGGTGAATGTGTTATTTCTTTCACAATCTGATTCTCTGGCCACATGTGCACATGTGGTTTGGCGTCGCAGACAGCAGAGCACATACTTCAGGACTGCCCAAACTACAACATATCCAGGCGAACCTTCTGGCCTAGAGAGACAACTGTGGAAGACAAACTCTCTGGACCGCTGAGTAAACTAAAAAAGACTGTTAGATTCATACAAGAGACAACATTGCAGTTATAAACATATATCAAGCGAACGGAAGAAGAAGAAAAAGCAGAAGAATGGCTAGACCTTGTTGCTGACATATGTCAACACGGTGATGTAACACAACAAATGTCTTCTCTCCCATCCGCTCTCTCTCTCTCTCTCTCTCTCTCTCTCTCTCTCTCTCTCTCACACACACACACACACACACACACATACACAAACACACTCGCTGACTCTCTCCCGTTCTCTATGTCACTCTCTTGTCTCTCTCTTTCGTTCTCGCTCTTCTTCGTTCTCGCTCTCTTTCGTTCTCTCTCATCCTCTCTCCCTCGCTCTCTCTCTCTCTCTCTTTGTCGCTCTCTCACACCCTCCCTCACGCTCTCTCTCTCTCACACCCTCCCTCACGCTTTCTATCTCTCTCTCTCTCTCTCTCTCTCTCTCTCTCTCTCTCTCTCTCTCTCTCTCTCTCTCTCTGCATTTCTCTTTGTCTTCGCTCATTAATACTGTATGTTGAAGGAGTGGTGGTTGTATTTCTTACTTTCCCAATCGGTTGCTACTCTAAAATCGTAGTGTCAGAGACCCCTGAGGGTGATCACTGGTGCTGCGCACTCCGTACTCTGTGTGATGTTTTCATCAGGCCACTAAGAGAAAAGAGACTCAGCCACGTAAAATAAACCTGGTGAAAAGACATACAATCACTTGACTCTTAACTCTTTAAATTCTTTCTGTCTTAAGCAGCTGTTACCGTACTCTAAAATGGTAATATCAAGATACAGAAGATATGGAGTAAAATCGATATCATGTAAGATAAACAACCATAGAGACCAACACAACAGGATCAAGCAATATGTTACAGAAATTTAAAAGAAAAAAATAACCACGACATTGATCTCACGCAAAATATTCAATACAATCGTAATTAAGTCGCATAGTGAACGTTATAAACAGGAACAGAAAATTGGGTACATCATATGAGTCACATTATATGAACTGAATTAGAATTAAGTACCTAGTCTTATATATAAAAAAGGATGTGTGTGGGTGTGTGTGTCCTTTATGCATTCCCGAACGGTCCATCCGATTGAGATGAAATTTTCTACACGTCTTCCTCTCATTCTGGCGCTGCCAACTGTGTTATTTTCTAGTGTAAAATCGGCTGCTTACTTAATATTATTTAATTTTTTATTTTTCATTATAATTTCTATATAGCGAGGGGACTTAACTCTAGAAAAGTTATTTCAAGGGGCATAACTTTTAATTTAAATATTGAGCACAACCCACTACTGGCAACGCCGATCGCATTCTGGTATGAACCTAAGGCCTATCCACGTCAATATGGAAACACTATACTCGAGTTTCGCCCTCGTTTGAGCTCGTCAGTAGTGCATATGCACTCGAGTATAGTGCTTCCATATTGACGTGGATATGCCTTAGGTTCATACCAGAATGCGATCGGCGTTGCCAGTAGTGGGTTGTGCTCAATATTTAAATTTCAAATCCCGAAACAACCACATAATCAATAACTTTTACTAACTTTTCTGTATACCTTAGAATCATATTGTTGCATCGTTTTCAAAGATTTATAAACTCTTTGTCTATAGTTATGTACCGGCATATGAGTTATAATAAATAATGATACAATCTTTAAGGCATTTTCAAAGTTTTCATAAAAATAATGCATAATGCATAACATTGTAACTCATCTTTTTATGCTTAAGAAGTTATCTACAGTCATGTTGGTGATTAAAAACAGTTTTCATTAAAAATAATGTATGGTGTGTGGAAGGACATTCTTTTAAGTTACTTTTTTTATTGTTGTTGTATGAATTTAATGAGATGCTACCCGCCAGGAGCTGGGCGAAGCCACGCCGGGTCAGATAGATAGACAGACAGATAGTCGGGAACGGGAGCTTATATGACTACTTATATGAATTAAATGAGATGCTCCCCACCAGGGACTGGGTGAAGCCGGGCCGGCTCAGACAGACAGACAGATAGACAGAGAGACAGACAGTTATCTAAAGGCATATGCGTTATAATCCTCTCCCCTCCTCCTCCTTCTACCCTCTTCCTCCTCCTCTCCCCCTGCCCCCTCTCCCTCCTCCATCCTATTCCTCCTCCTCCCCCTCCTCCTCCCTCCTCCTACCTCCTTCCCCTCCTCCTCGCTCTCCTCCTCCATCCTCCTCCCTCCTCCTCCTCCTAATCACTCCTCCTCCATCCTCCCTCCTCCTCCTCCCTCTTCCTCCCTCCTCCTCCTTCTCCCTCCTCCTCCCTTCTCCCCCTCCTTCTCCCTCCTCCTCCTCCCCCTTCTTCCCTTCTCCTCCCTCCTCCTCCCTCTCCTCCTCCCTCCTCCTCCTCCCTCCTCCTCCTCCTCTCCTCCTCCCTCCTCCTCCCTTTACCTCTTCCCTCCTCCTCCCTTCACCTCCCTCCTCCTCCCTCCACCTCCCTCCTCCTCCTCCCCCTCATCCCTCCTCCTTCTCCCTCCTTCTTTTCCCTCTTCCTCCTCCCTCCTCCTTTTCCCTCTTCCTCCTCCCTCCGCCTCCCTCCTCCTCCCTCCCCCTCCCCCTCCTCCTAATCCCTTCTCCTCCCTCCTACTCCTCCCTCCTCCTCCAGTCTCCTCCTCCCTCCTCCTCCTCCTCCCTCCTCCTCCCTCCTCCACCTCCCTCTTCCTTCTCCCTCCTCCTACTCCTCCTTTTTCTTCTTGTGATGCTGCCGCCGCTCCATTTACCCAAGTTAATTGTTGGGGGAAGATGTAAAGATCTTTCAAGTGCTCTTTCTAATGCTTTTTGTAAGTTGACAGACAGACAGACAGACAGACAGACAGACAGACAGACAGACAGACAGACAGACAGACAGACAGACAGACAGACAGACAGACAGACAGACAGACAGACAGTCGGGAACGGGAACGAGAACTTATATGACTACTTATATGAATTTAATGAGATGCTCCCCACCAGGGACTGGGCGAAGCCGGGCCGGGTCAGCTAGTCTATATATATATATATATATAAAAGGCAATCTCCGTCTGTCTGTCTGTATGTCTGTCCTTTATGCGTTCGCGAACGGTCCATCCGATTGAGATGAAATTTTCTACACGTTTTCCTCTCATTCCCGCGCTGCCAACTGTCATATTTTTTTTTCCCTTCTTCCTCCTCCTCCCTCCTCCCCCTCCCTAAATACCAACGTAAATAGAAGAGATCAAAGAATCCCTAAACCACAACGCTAGGAAAAGCGAAGAAAATGACGTGACTACACAGAATCGTCTCACGGCAATGTCAATAACAATTCATCTTTTTATGTGTAAAGAAGTTATCTACAGTCATGTAGAAGGGAAGAACAATCAATGGAAGGACCGAAATCACAGAACCTAGACGAGTATGAATTCGGAATGACGAACTCCCTCCTCCTACCTTCTCCTCCTCCTCCCTCTACCTCCTCCCTCCACCCTCCTCCTCCTCCTCCCTCTTCCTCTTCTTCCTCCTCCCTCTCCCTTCTCCCCCTCCTCATCCTCCCTCCTCCCTCCTCCTCTTCCCTCCTCCTCCTCCTCCCTCTCCCTCCTCCTCCCTCCTCCCTCTTCCTCCTCCCTCCTTCTCCCTCCTCCTCCCTCCTTCTCCTCCCTCCTCCTCCCTCTTCCTCCTCCTCCTTCTCCCTTCTTCTCCCTCTTCCTCCTCCATTCTACTCCATCCTCCTCCTCTCTTCTCCTCCTCCCTCCTCCTCCCTCTTCCTCCCACCTCCTCCTCCCTCTACTTCCTCCTTCCTCCCTCTATCTCCTCCCTCCTACCTCCTCCTCCCTCCTCCTCCTCCTCCTCCCTCCTCCTCCTCTTCCTCCTCCCTTTCCCTCCTCCCCCTCCTCATTCTCCCTTCTCCTCCCTCCTCACTTCTCCCTCTCTCTCCTCCTTCTCCCTATTCCTACTCCCTCCTCCTCCTTCCTCCTTCTCCCTCCGCCTCTTCTCTCCTATTCCTCCCTCCTCCTCCTCCTCTCTCCTCCTCCTCCCTCCTCCTCCACTCCTCCTCCCTCCTCCTCCCTCCTTCTCCCTCCTCCTCCTCCCTCCTTCTCCCTCCTCCTCCCTCTTCTGCCTCCTCCTTTTCGCTCCTCCTCCTCTTCCTCTTCCTCTCATCTCCTCCTCCCTCCTCCTACTTCCTTCCTCCTCCTCGCTCTTCCTCCTCCTCCCTCCTCCTCGCTCTTCCTCCTCCTCCCTCCTCCTCCTTCCTCCTCCTCGCTCTTCCTCCTCCTCCCTCTTCCTCGCTCTTCCTCCTCCTCTCTCCTCCTCCTTCCTCCTCCCTCCTCCTCCTTCTTCCTCCCCCTCCCTCCTCCTACCTCTTACTCCCTCCTCCTCCCTCTCCCCTCATTCCTCCCTCCTCCTCCTAATCCCTCCTCCTCCCTCCTCCTCCTGTCTCCTCCTCCTCCCTCCTGCTCCCTCCTCCTCCTCCCTCCGCCGAATACGGATTAAATGGTATGCTAATAACCAGGGACTGGGCGAAGCCTGGCCGGATCGTCTTTTTTTGGGAACGGGAACGGGAGCAGGGGCCGAATATGAATTAAATGAGACGCTCCATATACCCAAGTTAATTGTTGGGGGGAAGATGTAAAGATCTTTCAAGTGCTCTTTCTAATAATAGACAGACAGACAGACAGTAGATAGATAGTCGGGAACTGGAACGGGAGCTTATCAATCAATCATGTGCCATGTCGGAAAGCGTGGGCGGTCATGACTCGCCATTTCACTCGATCACCAGTGTCATGGATTAGCTCAGTGTTCCTGTCTCGTCCATGCCATGTGGCCAAGCCTATCCAGGTATTTTCCTCTCGGTCTTCCTCTTGGTCTGTTCCCCTCGATCTTGCCAGTTGTCACTAAGTTCTCCAATCCATTTCTTCTCATAACATGTCCAAAAAATTTTGACTGTCTACGTCTAATTTCTCTAATCCGTCTACGATGTTCATTTGTCTCCTCTAGTACTTGGTCATTGGTTTTTCTGTCTGTCCATGGTATTCTTTGCATTTTCCTCAGAAACCACATTTCCGCAGCCATCAGATGCTTTTCAGCCTGACTGCTCATTGTCCAAGTCTCACATCCATACAAAAGAACAGGCTCTATGTATCCCCTCAAAACTCTTTTTCTCGTTTCAATTGACATCTTTTTATTGGTCAGAATGTTTTTCATCTTGCTAAAGGCTACTTTCGCCATGGCGATTCTTGTTCTAATCTCTTCAAGGCATCTCCCATCAGATGTTATGACTGTTCCAAGATAATTGTACCGATTCACTTGTTGAAGAATATTTCCATTTACTTGTATATTACATCGTGGCACTTCTTCCTTCCTACTGACGACCATAACCTGAGTCTTTTTACAATTTAATTTAATGTAATTATTATAGCTTATATGAGGAGCTTATATGACTACTTATATGAATTAAATGAGATGCTCCCCACCAGGGTGTGGGCGAAGCCGGGCCGGGTCAGACAGACAGACAGACAGACAGACAGACAGACAGACAGACAGACAGACAGACAGACAGACAGACAGACAGACAGACAGACAGACAGACAGACAGACAGACAGTCGGGAACGGGAACTTATATGACTACTTATATGAATTAAATGAGATGCTCCCCATCAGGGTCTGGGCGAAGCCGAGCCGGGTCAGACAGACAGACAGACAGACAGACAAAGATAGACAGACAGACATATAGATAGATAGTCGGGAACGGGAACGAGAGCTTATATGACTACTTATATGAATTAAATGAGATGCTCCCCACCAGAGTCTGGGTGAAGCCGGGCTGGGTCAGCTAGTATACTTTATAAATAGGAACATCGAATGAGCCATAATACATGAACTGGTATATAATGAAACACATTAACAACGCACCTCTATTATATATATACTGATGCCGAGAAGCTGGAAAGCAACGTGTGGAAATGATTTTCTTTGTTTTTGTCATGAGACAGAGAGCGAATGAATGCTCGAATGCAATGTGCGTGAATCAACCCACAGGTGTGTGTACAGACTACATGAAAACAATGAACGTTACACATGCAACACGATTTCCAACAGCTATGCTCGTGAAAATATGTAAGTGTTGTGACAGTATGCTCGGTATAAAAAGGCCGTTGAGACAAAACACCCCGTATATGTGCCCCCCCCCCCCCCCCCAGGGACGTTCCGTGGCGAAATGGTCAAGCCGTCTGACTCGGGTTCCGAAGGTTGTGGGTTCGATTCCGGGCCGTGCCCTTCGGTTAACGTGTGCATTTTTTCGGAGACTCCTGGGGGTCGTCGCTGGAGCTACGGAGTTTGTGCTTTGTGTGACGCTTTCGGCGTTTCGCTCCAGGAAGAGACTGGGCCATATGGGATTTTTTTTAAAATCCCGGTGCAATGAAGTCGACCCTGTTGGTTTTTAAGCGACTTTTTTAAGCTTGAAATGCAACGACTGTTTGACAATGAACGCCAACGAGTCATTGGTAAACTAGAGACCGGGATGAGCCCGCGGGCCATTGCTTGAAGGATTAATTGACACCACAGCACTCACGTACGTCTCAGTGAACGTTACGGAACAGCTGGCAGTGCTCGGGACAGACTTCGGAGTGGCCAACCACGAGTTACTACACATACGCGAGATCGTCATATTGTGCTGAGCTGCCTAAGAAATAGATTTCTTTCGGCAAGTCAAACAGTAACAGCAATAGTCGGTACACGTTGGCACGTCTCTCGAATGACAGTCGTACAACGACTCAGATATTCAGGACTTACTGCAAGATGACTTTATGTTGGGCCAAACTTGACCCACAGACATCATCAGCAGCGCCGGCAGTGGGCAGAGCAACATGTCAGATGGACTAGACTGCAGTGGAATGTTGTCCTATTCATAGACGAGAGCAGATTTAACCCTATCTTTTGCTGATGGACGTTTGCAGATTTGGCAACGGTGTGGAGATCGCTTTGCAAATTGTTGTGTTCATCAGCACAGCCGATTTGGAGGTGGGAGTATTCACATTTGGGGAGGATTCAGTTTTCACCATCGCTTGCCTTTTCACGCCTTCCGTGGAAATGTTAATTATGTGATATATCGAGATGAGGCTATGGATTATTGGTTGGTCCTGCGTTCACAAATTATCCAGAATTGCATCTTCTCCAGCAGGATAACGAACATGAGTACACCACATGCATTAGGCATCAATATCTACAGCAGCAGACCTTTGTGATAATTAATTGGCCTGCCCTATCATAAAACATGTCGCCTCAGACCTACACAGTGAGATGGTGTTTTCACATCACCAGACATGTCCCCTCAAACCCACACAGTGAGATGGTGTTTCCACATCACCAGACATGTCCTATCAGACCTACACAGTGAGATGGTGTTTTCATATCACCAGACATATCCCCTCAGACCTACACAGTGAGATGGTGTTTTCACATCACCAGACATGTCCCCTCAGACCTACACAGTGAGATGGTGTTTTCACATCACCAGACATATCCCCTCAGACCTACACAGTGAGATGGTGTTTTCATATCACCAGACATATCCCCTTAGACCTACACAGTGAGATGGTGTTTTCACATCACCAGACATGTCCTATCAGACCTACACAGTGAGATGGTGATTTCATATCACCAGACATATCCCCTCAGACCTACACAGTGAGATGGTGTTTTCATATCACCAGACATATCCCCTCAGACCTACACAGTGAGATGGTGTTTCCACATCACCAGACATGTCGTCTCAGACCCACACAGTGAGATGGTGATTTCACATCACAGACCATGGCAGGAAACTGCTTCGGAACAGACACAAAAATACCACTTAAGTGCGCGGTAGTGTAGTTGATTGGAAGCTGCGCTACAATGTCACGGGCGGGTTGGACGAGGGTTCGAACCCTGCGTTCGTTGTCCGTCACCAGATGAAAAGACTGGCCATCTATTCCTCCGGTCATTCAGGTCAATAAAATGGGATGGCCCTAACACATCAAAGATCCATAGGAGGAAACTTATTCGGGGCAATTTTAACAGTTAGTAATAATGTTGAGGGGAAACATAGAGCCTGTTCTTTTGTATGGATGTGAAACTTGGACAATGTGCAGTCAAGCTTAAAAACATCTGATGGCTGCAGAAATGTGGTTTCTGAGGAAAATGCAAAGAATACCATGGACAGACAGAAAAACCAATGACCAAGTACTGCAGGAGACCAATGAAAATCGTAAATTGATTAGAGAAATTAGACGGAGACAGTCAAAATTTATTGGACATGTTATGAGAAGAAATGGATTGGAGAACTTAGTGACAACTGGCAAGATCGCAGGGAACAGACCAGAGGAAGACCGAGAGGACAATACCTGGATGGCTTGGCCACATGGCATGGATGAGACAGGAACACTGAGCTGATCCACGACGCTGGTGATCGAGAGAAATGGCGAGTCATGTCCGCCCACGCTTTCCGGCATGGCACGTGATTGATTGTTTGAATAATACTCGTGCTTGCTCCGTGGCCAAGGTGTTACAGACGCAGTTCGTAATCTCGCATACCCGCGTTCGATACACAGCGGCGGGCGATTTGACAACAGATTGAATTGCGTTGGTTTTTTATGAAATGGTATGGGTGCCGGTAGTTAAGAAAGCATCTAACACCGCCCCAGGCCCAGACGGCATCCGATATGGTGACCTACTGGTGATATCAGATGATGACATGGAAGAACTGGCCAGAGAATTCAACACCAGTATCCAGAGGGGTCAGATCAAAGAAGAATGGCTACACAGCTACTTGCTGCCGCTGCCAAAACCGAACAAAGACCATTCCAAGATAAGCGGCTACAGAATCATTACGATGCAGAACACTGCTGACAAGCTACTGGAGAAAATTGTAGCACACAGACTTGCTTGTGACTTGGAACAACTCGGCTGCTTCCCGGCCCACACTTGGAGGATACAGACGTAACAAAGAGTCATGGCTGAATGCGGCGGTCTTTGCTCAAGATGTTTACGAAGGTTTCAGGTCAGAGAAGAGACATGTGCGGCCGCCATAGACTTAGAGGACGCATATAATAGAGTATCTTTCGAGCACTTGATGCAAACCCTCCTCAGACTGAAAGTGCACTCTCACCTTGTACGATGGATAGCTGCAGTTCTGCTCCAAAGGAAGGTGGTGCTAAGATGCGGGAGTTGGTCTTCTGAGCCGATAACGATATGTCCAGGATTGCCGCAGGGCTCACCACTGTCACCAGTACTATTCAACGTGTATACGGTGCCGATCACTGAACAACAGTTGGACGGGAGGGGTAGGACTGTCATTTGCTGACGACATTCTTGTGTATCGACAGGGTCGAGATAGACAGGCAGATGCCAATTATATGCAGGGTGAACTAGATCGAATTTCCTCATGGTGTGCTGGTGCCGTGCCCTTATCAACCTTGCAAAGGCATCGGTTACATGTGTCATCGTCTTGCTCATGTCTAGGTATCTGAGCTCGGGTTCACACAGGCAACAATAACTCCGTTCAATACAATATCGAACATTTATTGTAGTTTACTATACAGTGCTTTGGCGCAGTGGGTTAACAATCCCGCGCTGAGTTACATATCACAGAGATTTAACATCATCATACATAGTTATCACAAACATCCTAGCAAACTATCTAGCATATAGTCTATAAACCCCAAATACACATGGGTTTAATCTATTAATCTATTGAGTCCCTCTAAGGCAGGCCCTGTTGCCTCTCTGCTGGTCTGTCTGTCCTCTGACGGTCCACACGTGTCCCAATCCGACACGGGTGGCAACTCTGTCCGAGTTCCTCGTGGACCCCGCAATAGGCGGGCCACATCAGTGTCCACGGGACAGTGGACTCAATGACCAGTCCTTCGAGAAGGCTCTAGATTACTCTGGCCTTCGAGTGACTAACTTCTTTCCCTTGGGCGGGAGTTGTAGCCCTTAGACTAATATCTATAAATGTGAGTCTGTGACAGGATTCCCCCCTCTCCCCCGATCTGATGGGTTGTTATAAGGTAATTAGATCTGTTCTAATTCTGTCACAGAATCATATAAAGTCGGTGTTTGTAGTTTGGTGGACAGAAAACTGGTAACCTACATACTGGCATCACAACTCATGTATTCTCCCATACACCACTTCTCTGATTTGGTGAAGAGATCACTCTCTCTCCTGTGTCCTTAACAATGCTTATCTGACCGAAGTTACGTGACGTTTACTAGTTGTGTTTACAACCCGTCCTTCTCATAGTACCCCACTGATACCAAGACAATTAACCTCTGTATTAAAGAGGATTAACAAGACCGAAGTCCTGGCTAATTAAGTACACCTTCAAATCTTGATCTGTGTGTGCATTTCAATACATTTTTACTCTCGTATGTTGTATAATGCTAAATATGTAGTTACGTTGTTATTTTATCCCCTCAGACTACATGTGTCCCTGTTGACTTGTTAGTGTGTTGACTAATAAGTTGCTGCTTCTAATAAAGTGACTGTATTTTAAATTGATAGTGTTGAGTTTTAAAGTTTGTGTAAAGTGTGTGCTGAATGTGTGGCTTATTTCCAAGCGTCACGAGTTGGGATAACCTTAATCATGAATTACTCCAATGTGTGCAATACATGATCAGGCATTCCAAGCAGTGGTGCTTAGATGTAGTATCCTAACTCCTAAACTAAGAATATTAACCTAACTAATAAACATGTATCAACAATTTAGACAAGTCAAACAATTTACATGAAAGACGCAGACAAATTAAAATAAATACGTTTTGCGTACAATTTGTCCGCTCAGTATATCGTTCTCTCATTTAATCCATGCACTCTGTCATTTACTCATCTTTCATTCCAAATAGTATTTGGTTAAAATATATAATTAAAGTTGAGGTAAGTGTTATTGCCCTTAGAAAAAATGGAATAGGCGATCTTTTCCCTTTAAGAAAATACGTACTATTTGTACGATGAGTCAAAAATGGGTTATAATTTACACAGAGACAATTTCATAGGAAGGTTATTTATCCTATTAATGGAATTCCCTGTAATGTTATGGTAGAATATGTACAAATTACAGGTTAACACATTTTATATACAAAATTCAATGCAAATATAATACATATTTAATATTAAATTAATTAAGTAACTAAATCCAACGATGATGTGCGCGTTGTCCTCCTGTTGTTAGCGTGTTATGCCATGAATGTTAAAGTTAGTATGGCTGTCTCTTGAGTGTTGTAGTCGACGTAGTTCTGTTTCGGCTGTTTGCAAAGTCTCGTAGCAACAGCAAGTATGGAATGTTCTCAATGTTGCGTATAAAGTGTTCTTACAATTTTCAGAGCGAGTTCACAGGTTGAAATCATTACACTGTTAATGTCTCTCGCTCGGATCGTTCTAGAGCTTGGGCAATTGATAGTATAGCTCTTCACGTATCGTTCATAAAGTATGACTCTTAAAGTTTCATGTTCGTGGGTGTCATAAGTAACTTATTTACTGAGGTGTTATTACTATTCACTGGGAGTTCTCTAGCAGGTGTAGAGTTACACTGTTATATGCCACAGACTAAAAGTATCACAGTTTCTAGTATGGCGAATGGTCGATGTGCTAAATGTCATTCTACTGGCGCATTCGTTTGCCGTGATAATAGGTCAGCAATAATGTTGTCAGTGCCTCTGATATGGCGGATTTCGAAGTCGAAATCTTGAAGAAGAAGACACCATCTTTGTACCCGGTTGGTTTTTCGGGGCACCTTGCTTAAGAACCAACAAAGGCGAATTGTCAGTGAGTACAACAAAGTGGCTACCTAAGAGGAACTTAGATAATCTTAATACACAAAATAATAGACTTAATGCCTCCAATTCCACCGTAGAATAACGGGTCTCTGCCTTCTTTAGCTTTCGGCTTACGTAGAGAATTGGGTGTCTCACTCCATCCACTTCTTGCATTAAACATCCTCCTATTGCGATAGCACTCGAATCTGTGGTCAAAATAAAGGGTAAATTTATGTTTGGTAATCGTAAGACTGGTGGATTAGAAAAAATACGTTTCAATCTGCTTATTGCATCCTCCAAGCGAGTACTTTTACAAATTTTTGATGGATGATCTTTAGTTAACATATCAGAAAAGACTGAAGTAAGTTCTGCCCAATTTGGTATAAATTTAGAATAATAGTTAATAAGACCTAGTAAACTTCTAATTTGTTTCTTTGTGGTAGGCACTTCTAAATTGAGAATCTTCGACACAATTTTATCATCTGTCAACAATTTGCCTTCAGAAATTCTATGGCCAAGGAAGTCTATTTGTTTATAGCCTATTTCAACCTTGGAAGGTTTGATAGTAATTCCGAAAAGAGAGATTTGGTTGAAGACTTGTTTGAGGGTAAGTAAGTGAGAAGTCATATTAGAAGAATGGATGCATATATCATCAATATAAGATTGTACATCTTTAATTCCGTGTAATAGCAATCTAGTTAATCTAACAAATGTGGCTGGCGCGTTCTTGAGACCAAATGGAAGATATAGCCATTCGTACAAACCGAGATGTGTTGCGAATGCTGTTATATGTCTAGAAGCAGGGTGTAGTGGCACTTGCCAATATCCTTTCGCTAAATCAGTCTTAGACAATAAGGATGATTGAGCCATATTTAAAATGAGATCTTCACAACTGTTCATTGGCTCTGCATTCGTTGTGGTTCTTGTATTTAATACCCTATAGTCGATTCACAAACGGATTGTCTGGTCCTTCTTTTTCACCAGGACAATCGGTGAAGAATATTGAGACATAGATTTTTTAATTATTCTATTTTTCTCTAAATCTAAAATTTCTTTGTCTAAATTTGCTCTGTAATGGAGAGGAATAGAATATGGTCAACATTTGACCGGTGTTAGATCTGTCAGCACAATTGAATGTGTTATCTTGTCAGTGCGTCCAGGTTTATTAGAAAAGATAGATCTATACTCGTCAAGGAGAGTCAAAATGTCTTGTCGCTGTTGTTGTGTCAAAGTGTCAGAGATTTGTATGTCATTTATACTCCCGTCGTCAGTCATAATCGGTACTGGGATTTCAGTATTGTCTACGTCTGTCTGATTTATCACAGATGCTACAGTTTGTAAATTGTCCTCGATGTCATTGTCGTCGAGATCAATCGTTGTCAATATGTCGTCAAATTGGTCGTCGTTGTCGATATCACAGATTGTCGGTAATGTCCATATGTCTTCGTCGTTTTTGTCGTCGTAAGAGTGTGTCGTTAACGATGCTTCATTTGTCGAGGTGTCATTCAGTTGGGTAATTGTCGTTTCGTTTATGTCATCAGTTCGCTGTGTCTGCTCACTCGTGTCTGTGTCCTGTCTAGCATAGTATGGTTTCAACATATTTACATGGAATGGCATCGAGGCAGTTGTAGTTGGTTGGACTTCTGCCGTAGGGTTTTTCCCCTTTTTCACCAGTTTCTGACATATATCACATGATCTACAAAAGGTTTTAATGTCTTGGCAAAATTTTGGCCAATAAAACTGGGTCAGGATCCCGTACGAGCCCCCAAAAAGCCTGTCATCGTCTTGCTCATGTCTAGGTATCTGAGCTCGGGTTCACACAGGCAACAATAACTCCGTTCAATACAATATCGAACATTTATTGTAGTTCACTATACAGTACTTTGGCGCAGTGGGTTAACAATCCCGCGCTGAGTTACATATCACATAGATTTAACATCATCATACATAGTTATCACAAACATCCTAGCAAACTATCTAGCATATAGTCTATAAACCCCAAATACACATGGGTTTAATCTATTAATCTATTGAGTCCCTCTAAGGCAGGCCCTGTTGCCTCTCTGCTGGTCCGTCTGTCCTCTGACGGTCCACACGTGTCCCAATCCGACACGGGTGGCAACTCTGTCCGAGTTCCTCGTGGACCCCGCAATAGGCGGGCTACATCAGTGTCCACGGGACAGTGGACTCAATGACCAGTCCTTCGAGAAGGCTCTAGATTACTCTGGCCTTCGAGTGACTCACTTCTTTCCCTTGGGCGGGAGTTGTAGCCCTTAGACTAATATCTATAAATGTGAGTCTGTGACACATGGTTCTCCCTAAACAACCATATTGTGAACACAGACCTGCCGGCAGTAAGAATGGATGGGAACATTTTGAATAGAACCCAGTCAATGACATATCTTGGCGTGAGGCTTGATCGTAGCCTGTCCTTCAGAGATAGTGTCGATTATGTCATAACAAAAGCTCGAAAAGGATTGTCAGCAATGAGAGTCATGGCGACAGCCAATATCGAGCAAAGACTGCTAATACTTCTGTTTCAAGGACTTGTGCTTTCACGCATCGAGTATGCCCTGGCCATCCTCACTGTCAGCCCTACACAGATTGGAAGACTTAAAAAGGTACAAAACGAAGCCATGCGCATCATTTTGGGCTGCACGAGAGACACAAACTGTGTAGCAATGAGATACCTCATTGACTTTCCGACATTGGAACACAGGATCAAGATCTGGAGAGCTCGTGCATACTTAAAACTAAGTGCAGATGAGCAGCACCCTTTGCATGACGCTATATTCAGAGAAAAGGGTGACAGGTTAAAGAGGGGCAAATCATGGATGGGTCAGGCGGAAGATGTCGTCAGACAGGTCTGCAGTCTTACCAGTATCAACCCCGGCAAGGAATGGGTGCTGGTGCCTCCAGCTTTTAAGTGCACTTTCTCCTGCATTATCACACTCGACAGACGGTGCAGAGAGCAGAACCCTGCCGCTGTCAATGCAGAGGTCAACGCGCTCATCTATGAACACTCAGATAGCCCCGAAGTGCTCATCTATACAGATGGATCTGTTGTAAAGCAGCAGAGAAGTGCGTGGGCATTTACAGCCAGTTCAGAGGGCCGAACCGTTCAAGAATCCAGTGGTGCCCACTCTATGACCACGAGCAGCATGACGATGGAGGTGATGGCAATTACACAGGCTTTCATATGGCTGGAAACACAGCATTATACCAACGTGTGTGTACTAAGTGATTCAATGAGCATGATTCAGAAGGTCGAAGCTGGATCTGTGCGTAGACAGTGGACTGAGTCGCTGCGGAAGTCTGTTGTCCGTAAAGTCACTTTCATCCCGGGACATGCGGGAGTCGAGGGAAATGAACGAGCTGATAAACTGGCTGGCTCTGCACCCCCTGTAGATGGCCAACCCATGGATCTTGCCGATGTTATTAACGTGCTCAAAGATATGGCGAGAACAGAGGACTCTGACGTCAGTGAATCCACATCGCTGTCCAGGATGAAAGAATTGGGAGTAAGAATCGGCACGGCCAGACGCGAGAAGTACATCGGGACAACAAGGCGCCTCGTCAACCAACACAGAACTGGCACTATTAGCCACCGGACGCTGATGCATATGCTGGGGGAGGGGGGGGGGGAGAGGAGGATCTGAGTGCCTATGGACATGTCCGGAGTGCAATGAGGATACCTCAACTGATAACTGATAACTGATAACTGAAGAAGCATTGGCAAACTACCGAAAGTAAACTTGCCAGGATATCACAAACAGCCTAAATACGGGTGTTGGCGGCGACGTCCTGCAAAGGATAGGCAACTAACATTTTAAGTAATACTCGTAGATTATGTGTACACAAGTTTATTGGAGATTTGGACACAATATCATTTGTCTGAAACAAGTATATATATATATTTTTTAATGAATACCAATCACTGATGATAAACCAATAAGCACATATTGCATCACGCTTGGGAAACGATGTAGAGAACTGGTTAGTGTTGCAATAGTGTTGCAAAGTGGCCTCATACAGTTACGATATTGTAATGTTCGTTCTGTTACGAGAAGGTTGTGAATATAACATTAAATTATGCTGATACTTCTAAGTTGAAATTTAATGTGACTTGAGTTGGTGCATATGCGTATAACGAAATAGGCAAACAGCCGTTAGACAGTAACGGTATTTACGTCACGAGGCCATAGTCTAAGTCTTCCACATACTGCTAACTTATTGAGCTGAAAAATATTTAAGTGACGATGAATACCGCCCAGTCTTACGAAATTTCACAGTCCTATTTATAACGAGAAGAGCAGAAATTGGATCTCTTGCATTACGTATTTGCAGTATTCAATAATGTTCCGAATTAATCTATTGGGTATTGACATTGTGTTCAATGCTAAGCGACTACCACAGTTTTCTTCTTGGACTACAGTCATAAGACTTCCCGCATACAGCACTGTCAGCTTGCTATCCCCGCACCCAGCGGATGTACTGTGGCTAGATGGAGAATGTCTATTTAAGCCACTTGCAACTTAATAAACCGCTGTGTTTCTCACCGAGAACACTTCTACACCTAATAATTAACTCTGAACCTTAAGTGTTGAGCTGAGTTGAGTCAAGAACAAACATCACAACACTCGGGACATTTCCATGTGCGCCCCTTCCCAAACTTCCACAACCAGCGAAAAATGTCCTAAGCTAATCACATATATGATCATGTATCCGTCTGGTCTTGCCTAGGAGTTCTGGGTGTCGGCCAGATCTTCTAGCACCTCCCTTTCTACCATCTCTCCAGGCATTATGATTTACCCGTTCTTCCATACTATTCAGTGATCCCAAAGGAACTTGACCATATCTGCCTGATCGCTCATCAAGCCCCGCAAAGCGGTGCAGATCCAATTTTTCTAATTATTAAACATGTCATTAACTAAAATGTGAGATAAACGGTCAATATTGATGCAGTGTAATTAGAATAGCAGATGTATCAAACAGCTAGAAAGCTTTCTTTTCTGTACAGTGGTCATATGTTAGAATCCGCATCGCTCCATAGTCGATTCAGTCTAAAATTTGTACAAGGGACATGGTCTAAGGACGTAAATTTTGTCGGTATGAAGCGGGTCAAACCAGGCACCGACCGCCGATTTGCCTATATAAATATGGGCCTAGGACCATATGCCCAAAGCGCCTTAAGGAGTGTAAACTAGGTTTGACTGTGACGTCCTGTAAAGGACTAACTTAACGTAACTTTTGTATTATTGATGTGTGTGGTATGCCGTTTGGAACAGCGCGAAAAATAAATTCAAGTGCGGCAAGGAATGTAAAAGTTCTTATAGCTTTCTATTTGCATATTATCTAGTGTGGTCCTCTAATATCTTCTAATTTTCTTTCCTAACTTTGAGAGCCGATAGAAACTTGTGACTTTATTTCGTGTGCTTTTCAATCATTTGCCAACAAGGGATATTTATGCGTTCTGTGTTCTGAGCAATACTGTTACTTTGATTTCCCTTTTATTTGGTAGACTGCATAGCAGGCAATGTTTCCACTTACTTGCTGATAGCATCATTTCTGATAATGTCTTCATCTCACAAGGAGTACTCCCATCGAAGACATATCCAATATGTTGATTCAGCTCAACGTGTATGTCTCGCTGTTTGTATCCAAAAATGGATTGATAACATGTGCACAGCATAAAAATGAAACGAATAAGTGAATTCACTATTTCACAATGGTGTCTTTTCTGTTCATATAGTTATATGTGCATTATAACGCGTCCTCTGCAATGTATCTCTCTTCATCGAGGCGGGGGGAAAAAAAAACTTCTTAAATGCCAATCCTTATTTTCGGAAGGGAATCATGGGCAGTTAGTAGATACGTGTGAAATTATACGGAAGCTGTGAAGATGTTGATTTATGTAGCAGGATGAGAACACCGTGAGCAGATATAAAGAGAAATGAAGATAACTTGAAAGAAGTTAACTCACACAGAAAACTGGTTACTCGCATCAGAAGAAGACTGTACACTCTCTTTGGGCATGACATGAGAAGGGGAAAGCTGGAGTATGTCACCGTAACGAGAAAGCTGGAGTGGAGAACATTCAGGCTAAGACCAGAGAGAAGATGCTGGACAGTTTGACAGTCATGAAATGGAAGAATATTAGTATCAGAAATGAATGGCTAAACACGAGAAACAGACATGATCGTCAACGGCGCAGTGCACGGACAACAAGAAAAAGCAGTGATGTTCCGTCACAACAGGGTTATAACTGCATGCTTTCACTTTATTTCAGGCAAACTGTTACATAACGTGTCAGAAAGAGAAGCTGCTGATGTCGTAAGTCCAAAGAGTGATTGTCTTGGTTGTTCTCGTTTCACTATCTCAGCGTATCTTATGTCTCTATATCTCAAAAACATTATTATTATTATCATCAATTTGATGTTGTAGACTTAACAAATATGTAGAGTGTTCCCCTGCACTATACACACATATACTCAACACACACACGTGCGCGCGCGCACACAAATCGCACACACGCACTAGGGGACACACCAGACACATACACGCATATACACTTACACATCCACATACAATTATGTATAGAAACTGCGACACCCTAGTGGCTAGATGACACTCGCCTGCTGTCCCGCTGATCAAGGGTTCAATCCGCATCCGGATGGCTTCGGATGTTTAAAAGTAACTTGGGCTCCATGTCGACCCAGTCTAAAATGGGTGCCAAGGATTGTCTTGGGAAGTAAAGGCGGCAGGTGCGATACTGACCATATCACCCACAGAGCGCCGATTGGTCATTATAATATGATCATAGCACCATGGGAATAATGCACCTTAAGGGGGTCCTTTACTTACTATATATATTTTATTTTTGTTCGCTGCTTTGAACTCAAGCGTGGTCCATACACGTGCTACTTCTTCTTCTAGAGCACTGGACTCATTTTTGCGTGTGGAATAGCTTTCCATATTAACTGTGTACTTCGCAACCACTCCGACTTTAGAGGTACATGTAATTTACGTCACCAAGTCAAGGAAGATAAGTTAGTATTTTAGTCCAACTGACCGGTGTAGGAGTTAAAACGACTGCCTCAGCATATATCCATCGGTCATGTGACATGCCGATAAGCGTGGGCGGTCATATTCTGTCATCTCACTTGATCACAAGAGTCGTGGATCAGCTCTGTGTTCCTGTCTCGACCATGCCACGTGGCGAAGCCATCCAGGTATTTACTTCTCGGTCTTCCCCTTGGTCTCTTCCCTTCGATCTTGCCAGTCGTCACCAAGTTCTCCAATTCATTTCATTTTCATAACATGCCCAAACAATTTTGACAGTCTACGTCTAATGTCTCTAATCAGTTTACGATCTTCATTTGTTTCTAGAAGGACTTGTTCATTGGTTTTTCTGTCTGTCCATTGTATTCTTTGCATTTTCCTCAAAAACCACATTTCTACAGCCATGAGCACTTTTTCAGCTTGACTGCTTATTTGTCCATGCTTCGCGTCCATACAAAAGAATAGATTCTATGTAACACTTCAGCACTCTTTTTCTCGTTTCAGTTGATATCTCTTTATTGGTCAGTATGTTTTTCATCTTGCAAAAGGCTACCTTCGCAATGGCAATTCTTGTTCTAATCTCTTCAAGGCATCTCCAATCAGATGTTATGACCGTGCCGAGATAACTGTATCGATTCACTTGCTTAAGAATATGTGCATTTACTCTTATATTACATTGTGGTATTTTCTTCTTCCCAGTGACGACCATTGGAGCTCAAGCCAACGAACACAAGCAAGCAAGCAAGCAACGACCATAATCTGTGTCTTCTTAATATTCAGTTCTAACCCTAGTTGTTCACTGTGTGCAACAACCGCATTTACTAAATTTTGCAGGTCCTGTTCATTGTCTGCAATCAAGACTGTATCATATGCATATCTAATGTTAGTGATGTATCGTCCCCCAATGTTGATTCCTTTCATATGTTCTATATTTCTTAAATTATTTTCACTGTACAGGGAAAACAGATCTGGAGACATTACACATCCCTGTCTCACACCTCTTTTAATAGGCTGATATTGACCTACATTGTTATCAATTCTGATGGCAGCTTGTTGTTTCCAATATTTGTGTTTTAAAAGTCTACGGTCTTTTCCATAAATTTGCAGATCTTCAAGTATCCTTATGATGTCGACATGTCTCACTTTATCGAAAGCCTTTGTATGGGCAATAAAGCAAAGATATAGATCATTGTTTACTTCTACAGAACGTTCAATTACAGTTCTCAGTATATACACATCATTTACTGTGCCCTTGCCTTCTACAAACCCAAATTGTTCTTCTCCTATTTCGGGTTGTATTTTCATTTTAATTATACTAATTGTTCGATGTTGATCGCATTCCGAGGCTCCTGATTTCTTCGGGATTGCAATAAATATAGAATTACATAATTCAGGAGGTATATCTTCAGTATCGTATACAGCGTTCAGCAGCCTGGTGACTTGGTCTATTCCATATTCTTCTAAGGCATTGATCATTTCTGTTGTGATGTTATCTGCACCCGGGGTCTTGCCAGTTTTCATACGGTTTAGAGCATTCTGAACTTCCATCTTCAAAATTGATGATCTTCATTATTATTCTAATGCTCGTGTTCTTCTCTTGTATCATCATAATATATTCGGACCACACATATTAGCGTTATGTTCCTCTCAGATGTATAAAGATGTGTGTATATGTTTGTGTGTGTGTGTGCCTTTGCTGTTTTTTAATTGCGTTGTTTGCCAAGAGAGTGGAAATACTATCCAATGGATTAAATCTGTTTCATTACACATTTGAGTACCTTGAAAATGGGCACAGAAGCTTAAAAAAGATACTGGGTGTACTCATTGAACAAGAACCATGTAAATTGTAATTTTTCACCTGTTGTTTCAGTCTAGAATTGTCAAGCTTCAGAGTGGGTGTCAACAACTTCAGAAACAAACAGAAGGAGAAGAGAATGTCGCCAGTGACTCCTTGTCAGTAGCACCATTTGTAAACAACATTTTCGTCAACAGACGGTATGGATTACTTTACTGTTCCATTGCGAAGGTAAGGAGACAAATTGACTTTATTCATTATCTTCATTAGGAGGTCAGAATGGCCAAATGGATAAAGCGCTTGTTTCTTCTTTATAATTGTATATAATGCCCTACTTCGAGACACCTCTTCCATAGCAATCATTGCTAGTTACTTTGTCAGTCCAATGTATTTGGCAACATTCACTCATGAGCCACATCTCGATTGCTTCAATGCTCTTCATAATTTGTTCATTAACTTTCCATGATTTACTGCCATTTAGCATAACCAGTTCTATATAACATTTCAGTGCTCAAGTTCTAGCATTCAGTGCTATAGCTTATTGCACAATATTCTTTTTATTTTCTTAAATAAGCTGTTGTTTCACTTATTCTGTTCTTAATCTATGTTATGCATCTTTTATAGTATGTTATGATAGCTTCTTTTTTATGTTGCATATCCCTTGCAGGATGTTGAGGTAAATATCACCATTTTTCAGCTGCTGTTAAAGTACTAGGCAAATTTTACTTTCAGTAGTTTGCCATTGCTTTCTAAACGACCGGCTCCCATACCAAAACGTTATAACACAACGCGACACAGTCTGGTGATGATAGCTTGGTGAATGTACTGTCGTACGTAAACTCGTATGATAGCTTCTAGGTACTTAAATTTACCAAGTAGGTTAAGTGAAAGGTCCTGTATGACATCACACTGATGTTGGACAACACAGGATGCCTTCATCCGACATACAGGACTTCGCGTTGGAGCTCAAGCCAACGAACACAAGCAAGCAAGCAAGCAAGTGAAGAAATAAGGTGTACACAGTATCATTTATTTCTTCACTTCATATGGTATAACTCTGCAGTGTGCACCCGACGAGATGCAGCGAAATATGCCAGGCAATAAATCGTGCACAATTATGTTTGTGGCGTCTTTGTTTAAATTCACCAAGGAAATACTTTGTTTTCAAAATAGAACCTGTACTGAAGATGAGAAAAGGCTACAGCATCGAAAGAGAACAGGGGGCGCTGTAGTTACCCATTCCAAGCACTGGGGAGGTAGTGACGTAACACTAGATGAGACTCTAGTGGGGACATGGGAATGAGTACACTGTAGAACGTTTAAATAGAAGAGTTTGGAGGACCAGTATCTGCGGTCATCTAAGTTCCAATAGCGTAAATTAAATGTATTTTCACCTATAACATGGTGTGGCGACGGTCGCCACCTGCATGGGAGAGTGGATGGGGGGAGTTAATGCCGTTGTGATGTGTATACAGGGATTCCAGCCACATGACCTCGACTGAAGCTGATGCGTTCTGATTGTATGGCACCTCTTGCAAGACTTCTGATATACACCTTCGCCGTACAAGACAGGTATATGACCATTATGGACAGGTGGAGGTCGGATGCAGATTTGATGTCTGCGTTCATCGTCTCGCTAAGTGACGGAAAGACAGACCACCTTTTTTTTTTCGTGCATTCAGGCCTGCAGAATGTGACGACCCTGCCCCCCCCCCCCCCAAAGACAACCACCTATTTCTCCGGTTATTCAGGCCTGCACAATGTGACGACCCTGTCCCCCCACAGACAGCCACCCATTTCTCCGTGCATTCAGGCCTACAGTATATGACGACCCTTTCTCCCCACAGACAGCCACCCATTTCTCCGTGCATTCAGGCCTACAGTATATGACGACCCTGTCTCCCCACAGACAGCCACCCATTTCTCCGTGCATTCAGGCCTACAGAATATGACGACCCTGTCCCCCCACAGACCCATGGCAGGCTCTTGCTTCGTGACATGTTATGTTGTTGGTATCGGAGACAGTGGGCCCACAGAGCTGCATTGGCCTAGAAACAAGAAGTGGAACGCTATGTGACACTAATCTAACCCTGGGTTAATGATATCAGATTAAAACATACTCAGGGCCTGCCGTGCTATGATACAGAGGGGCGGCGCATCAGGCAGCACCGTAATGGGCGGCGTAAGCAGCGATGTAAGGATAGCATTTTGAAGACTTGTATCATTAAGGGGCGGCATTTAAACGACTTGCATTATACGGAGAAAATCTACCGCACTGCCCTAAAGGTACCCTACTAAATGTCACATCTTTTTAGACGTCCATCGACCCCCATTTCCTATTCACTGACAAATTGGTTCCTAGTATCTGCAATGGACATTCCAACTAACTGCTAAACAGGTGACAACATCAATTAAACACTTTCTGCTCCTGTCTACTGAAATTGGGGTTTGAAAGAGATAACTTTGATGTTTATGAACGTATCTTGACTTAGGAAGCAGGGCCCAGAGTGTCTCAAAAAGGATCATTAAAATGTTTCGAGGTATTTATTTGGCAAACAACATCTCGCATGACGGAACCACTTATTGTGAGGTGGTAATCACAATCCTGATGTTACAATGTGAATCCTGCACGTCTGAAATTGCTTAGTCTGTGATGAACGGAAAGCTCAATTAACGGAAATGGCGCTAAGCTGTCATGTACAAGAAATGACGACTCGCTGTGTAACCCTAGTTGCAGGAAATCCTGTCTGGGTTGTGCATTTATCGAGGCTTTCTTAGATGGCGGAGAATTATCACATGCCGCCCTGCCTTCGGTTGAGTGAAAACCGTCATGCATGGGGCTGATCTGAACGGCCTGCTAGGATGCATGAAGTGCGGATGGAAATGTAAAGTGACATCACTACTCTGAGACAGCAGAAGGCAAGGCGTACGTGTTTTAGGACATTTATATACTTACGTAAGCAAGGAAGTAAAGAAGCGCTTAGACCAACAAGAACCATTTATATCAGTAGAGTGGCAGCTACTGCTTGATTAGTTTGGGTATCTCAGCCTCCCAGATTACCCTTCAACCACCACCCTCCAGGAGGACATTTGAGGAAACATAGAGGGAGAGGAGGGCAAAGAAATCCCCTGGCAGAGAATAATGGGTATTAGTTATCACGAAGAGGTAAGGCACCTCCTTATTTCCTCCAGTCTACCAGCCGGCTCTGTGGCAAAGGGCCTTCAAATGCATTTCGTAATCCCGCATACAGCGTTCGAAACACTTCATGCTGGCGATTTGGAAGTAGACCATCTGGCGTTGGTTTCCATACAATAGTATGAGTGTCGGTCATTCAGAAAGCAATGGCAAACCACTGGATGTAAAACGTGCCCAGGAATAACAAACAGCCAAAAATGCTGAAGTTGACTGCTACGTCCTGTAAAGGATATGCAACTAACTAACCAGCCTAGTGGTCTCTGGTTCGGTTCGGTTCGGGGCCGATTCTAATTTTAAAATAAGACCTGAGCTTCTAGGTCAACCCGGCCTTAAATGCATCCGGAGAAATGTATCGAAGAGTACAGGCGGTCGAGTTTATCCTGACCACATCCATCCGCCTACTACCGATAACAATATGGGTCTAGCAATATCTGCTCAATATGTCTTAACGCATAGAACAGGTTCCTGATTGATTGATTGATTGATTTATCTCAGATAACAGTGAACAGAGAACAGGTTCCATTATTTACTTACTACGGGACACGCTTGAGTAAGGTGGAGAAGGCGCCTAACTCTTTAACAGAGTAATGTAAAACCATGTTACCCGGTTGCGGATTAAGCTTGAGAGCAGACGGCTAGTACAGTGGTTCTCAACCTTTTTGGCCCATGTACCCCTTCACTATATGTTCAGAACGTCTTTACCCCTCTCCCGCTTTGTATTTCCTACCTATAACACCCCCCCCCCACTTTACACAGTATATGTAAAAATGGAAGCTAAATTTAATAACACATACTAGAATAAGTCAAGACGTCTACATAAAACGTTATTTGTACGTCTACTTACATTATAAAAGGAATTTCAGAAGGACGGATGTACAGAACCGTAAAGTATGGAGGGAAAACAATATCATGTAATAGGTTCTTGTATTAACGTGATCTTGAAATAATCTTAATTCCCCCCCCCCCCCCTTGGAAACCCTACAATTCCCCCTTGGGGAGGAAGGGGGAATTCCCCACTGGTTGAGAACCACTGGGCTAGTAGTTATTAGATATGGTTTACAGCCCAGGGGGATAGAGATGGGGTGGGTCCGAGGAGAGTGGCTGCTGTCTCTGGAGCGGTCTCGACTGGCAAAAATTAGTTTTATCTTCGTGCCAGGGCATGCGGGAGTACAAAGAAATGAGCTGGCTGACAAGCTCGCAGGTAAGGCTATGTGGAAGGCGGACACGCCATGGACCAGGCTGACATTCTGAATGCTCTACGAGAAGTAAGTCGTTTACGAGAACCAAGCGATAACAGGGAATCTACAACCATGATCAGGCTGCGAGAACAGCAAGTTAAAAGAGGTGTGGCCAAACAAGAGGAGTATTAAACCAACACAGAACTGGTGTCGTGAGCCCCTCCACGCTGCGGGATTTGCTGAGGAGGGGATCCGAGCATTTATAGACTGAATGGTTCGATGTGCAATGAGGATGATCTGTCGAATAACTAACTAACTAAAGCAGGTAGGCAGTGGATCTACTAATGGCTTGCAGTCACCAGCCACTTTCACCAGAAAGTAATTTCACTGCCTAGAATTAAAGCAATGGCAGACTACCCTCTGCCCGCCTTACGTCTCGAACTTGAGACAATAACCAACAACTCTGTTAGCTGTTCGCAAGCACTATCTCCGACATGCTCACGTGGTTTTCACATTGGGTTGAGGCGGTGGCAAGGGACGGGAAGAGGGATCAACGGGTACTCCACCTAGTTCAACGGTGTCCTGTAGGCTAGCAAAAGTCAACGTAGACTACAGACTACAACGCATCTCCTGAGTGACCACTTTCCTTTTTGTTTGTGTGTGTGTGTGTGTGCTTAGTTTCTTGTAAAACGTACATAAGATTTATTTTAAAAGAAGACATTTACTTTCTTGAAAATCCTTTGGGAAGTCTGGAACTGACATATTCAGTAATAGACAACTTATCAGAACATAGTTTATACCGAAATATGAAATATGTGTGCAGTTTTTCGTAAGACTTAATACAGCTGCTCAGGTTATTACTTGTATAATTAGAATTCTCATTTCAACAGGTTGGTTGTTCGTTCTGGAAACGGGTGTTTAAGGTACTTGATGATACCAATTCTCAGAAACTTCACCTCTATGACATAAAAGGCATCAGTGCACATTCAGAGTAAGTAATAGTAAATTAATGACTAAACACAAGCCATTGATGCATATTCGGGATAAAGTATCAGTATCACCATGTGCCTTGCCTACTGGGGTAAATGCCCGTTCATCTCCACAGTTCTCGGTCCTTGATGATCTTGATCAATTCTATTGATGATATGCATCCATGCCAACGTCCCAGTCTATTCCTCATCATTTATCTCCTTGTGCTCATACCTCTTATGTGACAGAATCTTTCCGGTTGACCGGATGTTATTCCAACGACTCTTGTCTTATTCATTCATCATGTGCCATGCCGATAAGCATGGGCGGTTATGTTTCGCCATCTCACGCGATCACCAGAGTCATGAATCAACTCAGTGTTCTTGTCTCGACCTATCATCGTGGACACGCCATCCGGGTATTTACTTCTCTGCATTCCCCTTGTTCTTTTCCCTTGATCTTGCCAGTTGTCACCAATTTCTCCAATCTATTTCTTCTCATAACGTGGCCAAAATAGTGTGACTGTCTACATCTAGTTTTTATAATCAGTTTATGGTTTTCATTTATTTCTTGTAGGATTTAGTCATTGGTTTTTCTGTCTGCCCATGGTACTCTCTTCATTTTATTCAGAAACCACATTTCCACAGCATCGGATTTTTTTTTTAAAAACTTGTGTGCTCATTGTGATCGCATTGTGAACGCATCCATACAATAGCACATGTTTTATGTAGCACCTCAACACTCTTTTTCTCGTTTCAATTGACATATTTTTATTGCTCAGTATGTTTTCCATCTTGCAACAGGCTACCTTCACCATGGCGATTTTTGTTCTAATCTCTTCAAGGCATCTCCCATAAAATGTCATGACTGTTTCGAGATAATTGTACCGATTCACTTGTTTAAGAATATTCCCATTTACTTGTATATTACATTATGGTATTTCCTTCTTCCTAGTGGCGACCATAATCAGTGTCTTCTTACAATTCAATTCTAACCCTAGCCGTTTACTGCGTGCAACAACCGCATCTACTAAAGTTTGCAGATCCTTGCTCATTGTCTGCAATTAATACTGATGATTATTCCTTACATATTTTCTTTATTTCTGACGAAATTGTCACTGTACATGGAAAAGGATATGAAAACATTCCACATCCGTGTCTCACAACTCTCTTAACAGGCTGATATTGACCTACTCTATTATCAATCTTTATGGCAACTTGTTATTTCGGATATATATTATTTACAAGTTTAAGATCGTTTCCATCAATTTGTAACAAGCATTTCCATCATGTTGACATGTCTTACTTTATCGAACGCCTCTGTGTAGTCAATAAAGGAAAGATATAGGTTTTTGTTTACTTCTATAGAACGTTCAATTAATGTTCTCAGAATATACACAGCAATTAATGTACCATTGCCTTCTTCGAACCCACATTGTATTTTCATCCCAACTCTTTGCATGGTCATTCTTAGCAAAATCTTCGTGATGTGGCTCATTATACAAATTGTTCTATGTTGACCACATTCCAAGGCTCTTGATTTTTGTGGGGATTGCAATAAATAAAGAATTACATAATTCAGGAGGTGTATCTCCGGTATCATATATTGTATTCAGCAGTCTGGTGACTTGAACCATTTCATATTGTTCTAATGCATTGACCATTTCTGTTGTGATGTTGTCTGAAAATTTGTCATTTCAGTTTTCGTATGGTTAAGAGCATTCTGAACTTCCATCTTCAAAGTTAATGGTTCTTTATTATTATTCCGGATTTCATATTGTGCTTCTCGTGTAATATCATAAAGGTTTTTCACATAATCTAACCATGCATGTATTATCTTATCTTTTCTGATACGATTTGTCCATCTTCTCTTTTCAGGCAGCCTGTTGATGTACGTGTACCTTTATTAGTAAGGTCTTGAATTATGTTGTGCATTAATTTGTTATTTTTACTGATTTCTTGTATATCAATTTCTATGTAATTTTTCTCAAGCCTTTGCCACTTTACATAATGTTCTGACTTACATATGAATCTCTTCATATTTGTCATGATTATTTTTGTTGTGTCATCTGGTTACCATTAGTCGTAAAATGTCTTCAGTTATCTATTTCTCACAATCTTTTTTCGCATATCCTTTACAGGACATTGCAGTCAATACCAGCATTTTGCAGCTGCTATTGATGTCTTGGCAAGTTTAACGTTCAGTAGTTGAACGACCGGCTCACATACCCTCCGTAAGTAAACAACGCGACGCGATCCGCTGCCAAATCTCGCGCAGCTGTGTTTCTTACGAGAGTATACGGGATTACAAACAACGACGTTAACCCCTTCTCCAGGGATATCGGCTCTTACAACCTACTTTCTTTAATTCTGTGATGGTTGATTCTACAGCCAAACTGATTGAATCCTTCAATATTTCCCATTTATTATCCACATTTTGAAATAAGAACTCTAGATCAGACAATATATCAAATATGTTCTTATATTCTTTGTTAAAATTATGTTGTAGTTCCATGTCATTTTTAAATGTACACAGATCATATTTAGTGTTTCCTGGTGTATACTATAATTTTTTTAACGTTACCTTCAATCTGCCTGTAATCAATCTGTGATCATTAAATTAGTCCGCTTTTGGAACTGTTGTTGCCACTGTTAACAAATTTCAAAACTTTCTGTTAATCAGGATATAATCAGTCTGCTTTCTAATCCTGCTGTCCGGAGTCCTCCATGTCCATAATCGTCTTTGGTGTTGCTTAAACCATGTATTTCCGACAATAAGTTCATGCTCCTTTGCCCATTCTACAAGTCTGTATCCTCTCTCGTTTTGTTCTCCCAAACCATGTTTAAATACTGTGCATCCATCGCCTTGATTTTCTACTTTCGCAATGAATTCACACATTATGATGTTTATTTCTGAATTGTTACATTTCTTCAAAGCATTATGTATGTCATTATAAAATCGTCTACACTATCTTTACTGCTTTCCTCTGTTGCGAGATATATTTGTATGATGTTTGTGTCAGAAGGTCTGCCGATTAACTACACCAATAGAACCCTGTCTGACACTGCTCGATATCCTTTAACGGGTTTTGTTGTTTTCACATCCAAGATAACTGCTACACCTCTTTGCCTTTGCTCTCCCCCAGAATATATAATCATAACATCCTCCCATGTCTTACTCCCTGTTCCTTTCCATCTCTTCTCACACCTAATATATTAATATTCTCTCTTCCCAGTTCTTGTTTGATGTTATCCAATTTTTCATCTGCGCTTAAAGTACGAACATTCCATGTTGCCAATTTCAGTGTTGTTGTCCTTTTCTTGTGGCGTTCTTGTCTCATTACATGACCACGTAACACTGTTTACCTTCATCTTATAATTCTATATACTGTTCTACGTTCGTTAGTCTGTTGCAGACATTCATTGTTAATTATACTTGGCAATCCAAGGTATTCGCAACATACGTCTCAGAAACCACATCTCTGTTGCCTCAAAGTTCGTCTTAAGCTTTTCGTTGGTATTCTATGAGTCGCTGACATGCAGCAAACCGACTCTTAAACCATTTTACTGTTTTATATCTGACTTTCAATGACATCAACGCATTGCTTAACTGGTTCACTGCTGCATGATGAGTAATCGTCTTAAGCGACTTCAATTATCTGCCATAGGCTTATATATCACCGAAACGTTGTTATTGCGATACAATACATGTCTGCTACCATATTAACAATTTTTAAGTCATAACTGTGATACACCGATACTTCCCATTTTGCGCAATTCATTTTTGTTTGGCCCTAACCTTATTTATTATTTGGCACTGAATTTGTTAAGATACTTTTCATTTCAAATGATATTGTTAATGTATTTTCAGTACTCTTAATGTTTAGTGTGTGAATGATCACTTTCATAACAAATTTCGATAGCCCTTTACAGGGCATGGCACTCAACCCCAGAGTTTTTCTACACTCAGTAGTTTGCCACTGCCTTCTGAAGGACCGACACTCATGCCTTTGTATGGGAACAATGCAAGGCGGGCTGCTTCCAAATTTCCCGCAGCTGTGTTTCGAATGCGGTATGCGGAATTATGAATTCCATGCGTAACCCCTTCGTAACTTATCGAAATACAGTAGTTACGAAATCTTGTATATTGATGTATCGGACTGAAAATCAGTTTATATTACATCATCATCTTCTAACGGTCTTAGTAGAATTAGCGGGGAAAGAAGACCCTTTAGAGCAGGGGTGGCCAACTTTTTCAACAGGCGGGCCAAATTTCAGAAATAATATTTCCTGCCGGGCCACGCACCTATTTTTTTTTTTTTTAAATTAAAGTGAACAAGCAAGCGTGCTACAGCTTCGACCACATCGTCGTTTCCCACTCCGCGGGCCACAACATGACTCCCGGCGGGCCGCATGCGGCCCGCGGGCCTCGTGTTGGTCACCCCTGCTTAAGAGCTTGACTCTAGTCCGACTTTGTGAAGAAACATGAAGGGTGTAGCAAAGGTGGGAGCGCAAGCACAATTGAAATACCACTACTTTTATCGTTTCTTTTATCGTGTCTTTAATTATTCAGTCCTACTTGCATAACTGTGGCAATTCTAGAGCTACATTCAGTCGAGATTTGTTCGCAACATAGACGAGCAATATCTCCTGCGGGCGGAACCTCGCTGGTCGCGAGATCCGCACTGAAGACAGTGTCAGGCGGGGAGTTTAACGGTAGTACACGCTTACATAGGTCCAGACACTTACGGTTGTCAGATGTGCACGCTCATACAGGTACAGACATTTGATTTGAGGCACTCAGCTGAGGGATATGGTTTGAACGACTCTAAGTCAAATCCCGCGGATTTGAGGGCCTGGCCGCTACTCACCTTCTGATCTTAGAGGTTTAATGCTCATATATAGCCTACCTTGTTCCAGACGTACTGGTCATCCTTTCCTCTGGAGAAAACAAGGCAAGGCCGAAAGAAGGATCATGCTGCATGGGCAACACATGTTCTCTTATTTCAAGCCCAGGCAATGTGCAATGGAATTCTAGTTCTAGTTCCAATCCACACACTTTATAATGTAAATAGGGCAAGGTGCAACTTTATCATCATATACCATTAAGATAAAATGGGCGGTCATGATTCATCATCTCACACGACCACCAGTTCTTGGATCAGGTCGGTGTCTTTTCCCAGTTATACCATGTGTCCAAGAAATCCAGGTACCTGTCTCTGTTCCTTCCTCTAGCTCTTTTCCCAGTAATGATGCCAGTTGTGACTACATTTTCTAGTTTATTTCTCCTTATTATATGCCCCAGAATCTTGACTTTCCCTTTCTAATTTCTCTAATCACTTTGCGGCTTTATCTTACACTACATCTATAATGCATGAGTTCCCACAAACGCACAGCATGTACGCTTACAATGTTATTCGGTTATTATTTTCTGCAGATTAACATAAATATTGCAGTAATAAATCAATAACCGTTGCTATTTCAGCATCCCAGATTCGATGACGTTAAAAAATACCACACAGGAGGGGTTCAAGACAATGGTGGCGTCTTACATGAAATTTTTATTTGTAAGGGATCCATTTTCTAGACTATTCTCTGCCTATGTGGACAAAATACTGGTTCCAACTTCATTGCAGGCCAATATGGTCAAGTACTTCATGGATCAGTAAGTTGTGCCTATACAATTATTGCTACATGTCTTTGATATTCCATGTCTGTTTCTGTTGAATATAGTCAATGATCTGCATTCTAGAGCATGCTGTAGGTTATTAGGCTCTTCTTCATGTGTGTGTGTGTGTGAGAGAGAGAGAGAGAGAGAGAGAGAGAGAGAGAGAGAGAGAGAGAGATAGAGAGAGAGAGAGAAAGAGAGAGAGTGTGTGTGTGTGTGAGAGAGAGAGATTCTACCAATTTGGTGAGTGCTCAAGCGATTGTGTAACTAATCTGAGAGTTTGTTCAGTGCCTCGCTCGTTTGTATAACTAATCTATCACTTCGTTCAGTGCTTCGCACGCCTGTATAACTAATCTGTCACTCTGTCCAATGCATCGCATGCATGTATAACTAATCTATAACTGTGTACGAGTACGGGTACTCGTACTCTTGTACATCTAATCTACCAGTTTGTTCAGTGACTCGCACGCTTGTATAAATAATCTTCCAGTCTCTTCAGTGCCTCGCACAATTGTATAACTAATCTACAGTTTTTTCAATGCTTGGCCCGCTTGAGCTTGTATAACTAATCGACCAGTTTGTTTAGTGCCTCACACGCTTGTATATCTAATATACCAGTTTGTTCAGTGCCTGGTGGTCTTGTATAACTAATCTACAATGTGTTCAGTGCCTCGCACGCTTGTATAACTTATCTGCTAGTTTGTTTAGCACCTGGCACGATTGTATAACTAATCTATCAGTTTGTTATGTGCTTGGCAAGCTTGTATACCCCAAAATGACAATCTTCAGTATACTCTCGGTCTGCGTCCTGGCGATCCCTATTATCCACGTCACACGGAACATGCGACTGTCTACTTTCACATACTAACACACAATAATCAGTTAACCTCTTATCATTTCGAGATTTAGATGTCTAGTTTACGTAATCAATGTTTTATAAGGGGGCTTCAAATGAAAACCTTAAATGCTCTCTCTCTCTCTCTCTCTCTCTCTCTCTCTCTCTCTCTCTCTCTCTCTCGTGTGTGTGTGTGTGTGTGTGTGTGTGTGCGTCCGTGCGTGTGTGTGCGTCCGTGCGTCCGTGCGTCCGTGTGTGTGTGTGTGTGTGTGTGGTGTGGTGTGTGTGTATGTGTGTGTGTGTGTGTGTGTGTGTGTGTGTGTGTGTGTGTGTGTGAGAGAGAGAGAATATATTCTAAAAACGTAAAGAACAAATGTATAATTTTTCGATGTAGTCACCCCTACATTTAAAGCAAGTCCCCCAGCGCCGATAAAGTTCTTGAGCTCCGGTATAAATAAAATAAAAAAACTGCTCTTGGTGCCGTGTGTAACCACTCATGAGATTCTTCTCAGTGTGCAAGACCCGTTCTTGAACTGTCCCTCACAGAAGTCACGCCGTTTTGAAACGCCCTACTTCACTATACTTGCTGGACTAACACACAGACATGCAAAGCCATATTGGACCTTCATTAGCCGATGGTTTTCTATGGATGCCGCTACTTCACTGATACAAACATCGGATAGCAGAACTCTGCTCCTCTTTGGTGCATGTCAAAAGTGGCGTGGCCATCTTTAAACAGTTTTATTACGTCACCGTGTTCGTCTGCGCCACGATGTCACGCGTTTAACACTCATGACACACTCAACACCAATGTTCACTAGTCACAAGACAATGGCATGGCTATTGTAATTTCTATCACACTTGAAAGTTTTTCATTTTAAGCAGATATATATTTCCTTAACCATTCTCAAGGGGTTAACTATACGTTCAATATCTTATATACGCAGTGCGCTAGCAGAGAAATATCAAATGGGGAACACCTTTGAGGCCACTAAGACAGTTAATAAATAAACACACATATGTTGCGTGGCGCTCATAGTAATTAGAAGAAGGAAGTAGAGATTTGAGGGCTCAAAGACAACATAAAAATTGAAAGCAATATTTACCGACGTGGATTCGAACCTGTTACCTCCAATCAACGAGGGCGACTCGCTGCAGGAATAAGTGTAGCTGGCCGCATGTCCGACTAAACACCCTTTAATAGGTTTCTTCATTAGCCATATGGCAGCCCAGATAGATAGCAAGCCGTTTTATAACAATGTCCACAATGACATTGATATTATCAAATCAATGTTTTCATCTTGTGAATCTGATTAATAAAGACAGAAACAATATACTGCACAATTTATTGCCTGGCGCATTTCCTTTCAATGGTGCTGTTTGTTATTTTTGTCTTAATTATTAAATTGTTTGTGTTGATGACGGTGATAAACAAATTATAATGTTGATGATGATGATGATGATGATGATGATGATGGTGGTGGTGGTGGTGGTGGTGGTGGTGGTGTGGTGGTGGTGTGGTAGTGGCGGTGATGATGATGATGATGATATGATGATGATGATGATGATGATGATGATGATAATGATGATGATGATGATGATGATGATGATGATGATGATGATGCGATATGTTCAGCCATGTTCACCACATCTCACCTTACAGTTATGATTTCCTCTTAACAGTAAACTGACCACCCAAGAGAAACTGCCATGCAACCGTAAAGTATCATTCGGAGACTTCAGCTTCTTACTTTCTGATGCAATCATGCACAGGAACTACTTCGAGTATCACTTTTCCACCATATCTTCACAGTGCCAACCCTGTAAACTTAACTTTACTATGGTTGGCAAGATGGAGACCTTCATGACAGATGTCAGGTAACAACAACACAAGAAAAACTATTTTCATTGTTTGTTATTTTTTTGTAAACTTGTACGCTTTCTAGTCTGCTACAGGGATGCTTTTAACTTTTTTTTTAAAGTTTAAGTTCACTTGGACTTGTTACAGGAATGTTTTTAACATTTTTTTTAAAATTTAAGTTCACGTTAGAAACTTGGACCTGTTACAAGAATGTTTTAAAGATTTTTTGTTATTTAAGTTCATGTTGGTAACATTGAACAACACTTTTGTAAACATGTCTTTCAATTGTTTGTTTATTTGTGTTGACAATGAGTCTGTCTTTGTAAAAGACCGTGTTTATATGGAAGAGGTTAAGCTTCATGTTAGTGCACTCAGCAGACCAGTCAGTGGTCATAGGTGCAAATTCCATTTTCAGGCCCTATAGGCTCCGGGATGGAACCAGAGTTTGATAAATAGATTACGGCATTTTTGGGGGAGGGGGATATTAAAGGCGACCGGTATAATACTGTTAACATAACATGTTAATTAGCTACATGTTCTTTACATGACGTCGTTGTGATTTACTAGGCAAGTTTACATTAAGTAGTTTGCCGTTGCCCTCTGAACGATCGACGATCATATCATTGTATGAAAACTAGCCTAAATGCGGTCTGCGTCCTGATGGCCTGCAGCTGTGTTTCGAACGCGATAAACGGGATTGCGAATCGCATCCGTAACACCTTGGCCACATCGCGGGTTACATAACATGACTAGTGTCTAAAACACGGGCGGGGGTCAGCATGGCTGAATGGATTAGAATAGTCGATGCCGAGGTAGCGGGGTTACCCCATACATAGGTCAGGTGGACTGAAATGTTAACTTCTCCTTGATTTGGAGATGCAAATTACAAGTACGTCAGAAATCGGAGTAGGTTCGCTTGATAACGAGGGACACTGGTAATAAGAAAAGCTAATCCACACAAACAGATCAGCCCAGTGCACTAGAAGATGTAGCGCGTGTATTGACTACGTACTTCTTATTTACATCCACAATTATAGGATGAGAAGTAAACATTTTAGTCCGGCAGTTGTCTTTTTCGTTTCTGACTTGGGGACGTAAATTAAAATTACCTCTGAAGTTGGAGTGGGTACCTACACACCCAATTATAGGGTATTAAATTTGTACTTAAAAGTTATTATATTGTACTGTTTTGCTGATCCGGCAGCTTTTGCAGCTTGTCTTGTTCCAGACGTATTGGTGTCATCTTTCCTCTGTAGTAAACTAGGCAGTCCGAGAGAGGGACCATGCTGCATAGGCAACACATGATTCCTGAATTAAGCCCAGGCTTTGTGCTAGGGAGAGGTATAACTCCATATTACAAACTATCGTATGTCAAGACAGGAAGGTGTCAGTTATTCAGTCAGTCAGTCAGCCAGTCAATCAGTCAGTCAGTCAGTCACTCAGTCAATTATAAATGCTATACCAGCACTGTGGCCTGGGAGCTGTGAACACGTTTCATAATTCCCCGTTATACCTAGACCAGGGCAGGCAGCTACAAAGTCCTCTTCCTAATCGCCCGCAGTTGTGTTTCGCTCGCGGTATGCGGGATTGCTCGTCGCATTCTTCACTCTTTCCTAATCCCCAGTATGATTTCTTAGGCAATTTTACCTTCAGTATTGTGCTATTGATTTTCTGAACGAGAGGTCAAGCCTGAAGTCCAACTGATCGGTGTACCCCGCAGCGAACCGGAAGTGTAAGAGCTAATAATCTTATCCAGTCAGCCACGCAGACCTCTGTTGAACGTATATTGTACACAAAATAAATCAAACAGTGAGGTCACCTACAGCTATATGTGTCGCTCGTATAGAAAAAAATGCAAATGTAATGAAAGGAACAAAGCAACACAAGAGGTGGACTATAGAAATTAAACTTATACTGCAAAATATTAGTTAAGGGAAGTATTTAAAACATCAAAGATGAGTATCGAAAAGTTAAACAGCTTGGCGACAAATAGTAATATAAACAGTTTAATTTGCATTGTAGGTCAGCATAGCGGGGAGGTATAACACACTAACGCTTAAATTGTATGTGTGCTGACCACAGAGTAGTGGGCGCATTCCACACCGTTGTCTTATTATGACGTGTACGTCAATTTATCGTTCAGAAAGCCCTGGCAAACTACCGGCTGTGAAATTGCCCAGAAAATCAATCTGGAAAATCAGTAGCCTGCCGATGACCCGCAGACTACACAAGACAACTCTACCTCCACGCGGTGTAGATTGGGAAACCATGACCACGAGGTCATGGGCTAGCGCGGCTATGGCTCGCTAGGGGACGGTCTTCCTATGGTCAGATTTTTGTCCTAAACCTGTGACTGGCCTAGCAAGCCGGCAGGGGATCTTCATACTGCTCGTAGAAAACCTAAGAAGTGTAAACGGACTGACCTATAAACGGGCACTCTCCCGCTGTTTATACGTCACCTCGACACAGCAAGGTACAAGAGGAACATGATGAGATGAGATGAGATGAGATGATCAATCTGGGATTGATAGCAGCGTTATTTAAAGGACATACAATTTCATCATTCAATAAAATATCCCATAACAAAGAGTACTGGGGAGACATGACAGCTAATGCTCTCTCAAACTCTGAGGAAGGATAGGATTCAGATTAAAATGAAGATTCCGCGGAAGCATAATAATACGAAGAACAGGAGAAAAAAAAACAAGTAAAACAAAAGCAAGAACGACAAGATTATGTTGATAGTGATGACAACATTAATGATGGTGTTGGTAGCGGGAATGATGATGATAATGAGAATGATAATAAATTTGATGATTATAATTGTAATGCTAATGAGGTTGCACCTCTCCTGCTTCAATACATATATTTTATTTGGTGGAATCACACATAGAAAATAAGCGTCTTTACTGAGCATTTATTACATGCAAACATCTGTAATTGTGCAAAAGGGAGTTGAAAGGCGATAGATCGAATTAACTGCACTAGCGGTTTCTTTTAATATCCCGTCTCGCTCGGCTCTGTGGCAAAGGGGTTATGGGAACAATCCGTAATCTCGTGAAATGCGTTCGAAACAGAACTGTGGGCGATTTGGCACCAGACCGCTTTGTGTTAGTTTTCATAAAATGGTATGAGTGCCGGTCATTCGGAAAGCAATGGTAAAATACTGAATGTCAACTTGCCAAGAAATCACAAACAGCCAAATAAATGTTGGGGGTTCATTACGACGTCCTGTAAAGGATATGCAGCTAACTTAACTAGCCCGATGTTCCCTCCACAGATTGGCTAACCGCATGGTGAAAGCGTCGCACAAAGTTCCAACTCTACAAGTCCAACGAAGATATCACGGGATCTCCGAAACACTGCACTCAAAAACGAATTACAAAATCGGAAAACGAATTCTCGACCTTCTACTTTCTTCTGAAGATCTCATAAATTGGGTGCGATCAAACAAAAGAACGTTGTTCTGTACAATAATACATTATGTAATTAAATTGCAATTCGCAGCCTAAAGGAACACACTCTTAAAACTGGAATTAGTGCTACGTGTCAATTGCGTGAACTTGTTAAATGTACATCTAACCACATCGTAGTGGAGGTAGTTGGTATCCATACACTTTGTTATGGAACACTTACGAACATGTCTCGAGTGCAATTATGTTGCGTGTGTTACCAATACTAATAAACAATTTTCAACATTGCACATTTGTTCGAATACGAACTTATTCTCAGAGTAGTTGTACATTGTATACATAATGTTTTTGTACATATGTCTCATTTCTAGAGAGGTTTTCCACAGAGCACACATAGATATCTCTGAAGTCACGGGTGATGTCGAGGACATTGACACCACTAATGAGGTTAGCTGTATCAAGGATGTCATAGAAAGAGTATGGAAGTACTTCTTCTCGAGGTAGTATTTTTTTTAAAATTACTATGGTATGTTGCTGTGTTGGTAGGCGATAAAATGAAGTTATACCATTCCATAGCATAAAGCCTGGGCTAAATTTAGAGACCATGTGTTGCCCATGCAACATCATCCCTCTCTCGGCCTGCCTAGTATACCACAGAGGAAAGGTAACACCAATACGTGATAACAAGAGAAGCTGCCGGATCAGCAAAACAATGCTCTGTCGGAGCTTCCATCCTAGACCACATGCATACCAAAGTTTAAGGCCTGATCTGCCCTGCCATGACATTTCGTCTTTAGGTTGCATTTCCTCGCACTTGGTAAGGTGTGTACTCTCCCATTTGCGCTCCTTACGATGGAAAGAATAAATGTGTAAATACCATAGGCATAATTCATGATATATCATTCGCCTTCTGTGTTTTATTCTCCACTAAAGCATTGGCTCTCAACTAACTCAGATCAAGTCGTCCTTTTTTCTACCTCTTTCATCGGCCTCCGTGTTATCCACATATTGTTATTATTCATCTGTGTCTCTAATTGTCTACTTCTTGTGTTAGATATCACTCTCTGTTTCATGTGTTTGATGCCCCCCCCCCTCCTCCATGTTTCAAGTATCCTGCAGGATCCAGTGAAAAGACGGTCAGGTTATACGTCACCCAGCTTTCACAATATGTATCCTATCCAGCGGCAGCGTCTTTTCCTCAACTCTAGATTCATCGAAATCAGTCGAATCATTTTTCTAAGCTCCACCTTAGTGATCCTGTGATAGACATTTCCTCCGTCTATTCTGTATTTGCACTAGTTAATGAATGTGTGTAGTTTATTAGTAGTGGTTGTAGTCACTATACCATTACTTGCCAGTTACTGGGGTAACGAACTCAACATCTTACAATGAGAAGACCGTGATAAAGGAATTGATTCTGGCAAGGAAACAAAGAAAGTAAATTATGAGCGAAAAAAATGTTCTATTCTCCATTGTGTTCATGCATCTTATTTATATTTCTTAAAATAGTCTTCTGTGAGTCCCAATCACTATAAGGATTTATTCACCTTTTATTGCAATGTTAGAAGGAGTCACCGCTAGTTAGGAGTTTTGTTTCATTGTTTCATTGTTAACATATAGCATAGTGAAATAAAGTAATTAAGAACAAGATTCATTGTGTATATATCTATATCTATAAAACAGAGTGTATGTTTGTTTGTGGCTATTTATGTATTGGATGCGTTCGATAACGGTACATCCGATTGAGATGAAATTTTCTACACGTCTTCCTTTCATTCCTGTGCAACCGACTATAATAATTTCTTAATGTAATATCTTCTACTTATTTAATAACATTTACTTTTCCATTTTCATTATATAATGTCTATATAGCAGGGGGACTTCACTCTAGAAAAGTTATTTCAAGGGGCATAACATTTAATAACATTTCTATATACTTTATAGTCATATTGTTGGACTTACTTGCACTATTGTTAAACTCTTTGTCTATAGTTATTTTTAGGCATATGAGTTATAATAAATAATGATATAATCTTTAAGGCATTTTCAAAGTTTTCATAAAAATAATGCATAATGCATAACATTGTAACCCAGTTTTCATTGAATGGTGTGTGGAAGGACATTCTTTTAAGTTACTGCGCGCCAGGAGCTGGGCGAAACCACGCCGGGACAGATAGATAGACAGATAGTCGGGAACGGAAGCTTATTTGACTACTTATATGAATTAGATGACATGCTCCCCACCAGGGACTGGGTGAAGCCGGGCCGGGTCAGACAGACAGATAGACAGACAGACAGTCGGGAACGGGAGAGCTTATATGACTACTTATATGAATTAAATGAGATGCTCCCCACCAGGGACTGGGTGAAGCCGGGCCGGGTCAGCCAGAGAGACAGACAAACAAGCAGACAGACAGACTGATAGATAGATAGATCCCCTCCAGGGCCTGGGCGAAGCCGGGCCGGGTCAGCTAGTATATATATATATATATATATATATATATATATATATATATATATATATATATATATATATATATATATATAGAGAGAGAGAGAGAGAGAGAGAGAGAGAGAGAGAGAGAGAAGATGACAAAAGAGAAGACTTATCAGCTGTAAATCAATCAATTAGGTGCCCGTCTCCACAATGAAGATTGGCTGCAATGGATCACCAACACTGTCTGTCTCTTGCACTGACTGTACTTTCTCTCAGGCTGATGTTCGTCCATCTCTTGATGTTATCTTCCCACTTGTATTGTTGTCTACCTCTTGCTCGCTTGCCCTCAACCTTGCCCTCCAGTATGGTTTTTATAAGAGTATTATATGGCCGAAATATTTCACGTGTCTATCATCTACTCTCTCTTCATTCCTAGCTGTCACCTTTGCTCAACTGAAGATAACGACGGAAATCAAGTGACTAATGAACTGCATTGTTCTTCCAACACTTTGCTATCAATGCCATACATGGTCCATATTTATAATTCTAAAAAAAACATCGTAAAAAACCTGCTACATGTGAGAGATAAAAAGCTTGTTATCGACTGCTGCAGTTTTCTGAAGAGACAGCATTTGAACTTGAAATGATGACAGCATAAATGTGACAGGCGTAGCATCGTGTATCTATGTCATCTTAACATGTTGTATGTCTTTTTTGCAAAGATTTTGCAATCAAGCCTATGTTGATTTTCTAGACAATTTTACGTTCCCTAGCTTATCAATGTTTTCGAAAAGAAAAGTCAACGTTTAAGTTCAACTGACCGGTGTGTTGAATGAACCCACTACCCCGGGACGAGCGCAAGGATGCTAAAGCGCGAGCGCAATAAATGTCTGAGCCACTCCAACCTCTGATTTCTTCTAGAGACAACAAATAAAGGACTTTGGGCATCTTGTGAAACTGGAACCTGATCAGCCGCCAATGCAGCCAACAAAAATATTTGGATAGCGAGCCAGAGGGGTGAGGGGAGGGGGGGGGGGAACATACATAAACGACATCATGGAAACTCCAAGCAGTAATAGAAACCACGCAACCAAATCAGCACATCACATCTTCGCACGCAAGCATAACTCAAGAGTAGATTACTGAAAGAGACAGCACCACCCGGGCTTGACAACAGACACAGATAAATAAGGAACCCGGACAGATGTTGGCCCGCGGACGTGTGAAGCTTTAGGCCACATACTTTAGGCTAGAGAATAATGAGGTTGGGTGGTCAGTTTCCTCTCTGTCATAATTAATTCACAGAATGCTCTAACCTGTAATTGTACCAGGAATATGGGCACTCGGGCCGGAATTGGTCGGAAACAAGAATGCTGCTACTGTTTTCCCTGGATACCGAGTTTGAGTCTGTTGACGCGAAATGCATTAAAACCGTAGGTGCAACATTACCAACCTCGACGTAATCCCATCAAGTCCGTATCTGTTATTTTAAAATCTATTGACAATGAAAAACTTAACATCCATAGTGGACATTTTACTAACCCAGATCAAATCCCACTCATTCCCTATGTACGGTACTAAATTAAGACTGCATTAAGTCAAAGAGTGTTTTTCAGTAGATAAAAGTTCGTAGTATCAGTTTTGTGCACACCACTAGACTTTGAACACTGGGTGGGAAGGAGAGCTCTGCCACAATCCCCGAGGATGTGAAATTTTAATACCGGGTGGAAAGATCTCTACGCCAGCATTTGTTCGATAGATGCAAGACCTTTCCTGGAATCAGATCAATTGAATGTTATTGTGCTGGACTTCGGAGTTGAAACTCGTCTTCCAGGTGAATCGCAATGGACCAAGCAACTAACGCTGGGGTCTGAACCCTGGCAACTGGCATGATAAGCAAGCAGACTAGTACAACAGAGGCTACAAGTAACAAACACGAATCTATTAATAAAGTCTCTTACTGTACCTGACATGTCATGTTAATGATCATGTCTGCCCATAGCCTTCCATCACATATACTGCCAGTCGTTTCTGATATTTGTATTCCTCCAACCATGTGACGTTGGTGATCATGTCTGTCCATAGCCTTCTGTCTTATATACAGTAGTCATATCTCACACCTGTATTCCTCCATACCATGGGACGTTGGTGGTCATGTCTATCCATAGCCTTCTGTCTTATATACAACCAGTCATCTCTGATACTTGTGTTCCTTCATGCCATGATATCACACTGTCCGGCATCTTCTCTCTTGGTCTTCCCTTTTAAAGGTGGGAATAATTTTTTTTTAAAGGGTGGGGGAGTGGAGGGGGGGGGGGTTCTTTGGCTCCATCTTTCCCATTATTATGACGTATTCCAGCTTTCCCCATCTCATGACATGTGAAAGAATGTTGATTGACTTCCGCTGAAGAGAGTAACTAGTTTGTAAATTGACTTCTTTCAAGCTATCTCGATTCCTCTGTGTCCTATGTTATTTTATTTTATTCTTTTTTCATTTTCTTCTCATTAATCGAATTTTTTCATGTTTCCTTTGTTCTCATTTAGTTATTATGCCTTAATGTAGTCACTATAGTGTATTATCCATGTTTATATGTTGTGTTTTGTGTATCTGTTGGCTGATGAATGCTAGTCACCGCAACGTCCTACGTTTCCCGTAACTGTGTTCTGTAGCATCGCATTACTTCATATTGTTTTATATTGTTCTATTCTTCCACGGTGTTCTTACTTTTCTTCTCTAAAACCACATCTTCACAGCTTATATATAATCTCTCACTTGTCTTTAATAAAGGCACATTTACATTAATATCACAAACTTCTGTTTCCGCGATTATTCTTTCAGATCCGATGAGTGTTTGTCACAGGTGGAAGCTGCAGAAAGACTTTGGAGACATCTTCAAATAAGAGGATTTATATCTAAAAACATCCATCTTCCTCTGCCTGAAGGCAAGGACAGTGTATTTTCATTGGAGAACTACACGTCATTTGCAGTTGGAGCCTACGAGCAATCAGAGCCTAGAAACATCAGAATGCGACAGCGAGAGGAAGCCATGATGGAAGCCTACAGCTCCATTCCTCGGGAGAGTCTAGAAAAACTGTCTCAGCTCTTTGCAGAAGATTGCTTACTGTTTGATTACTCTTGTGATATCGGCAGATTTCTCAATCATAACGCGCCGAAGTTTTATTTCAGGAACCTCTAGTGATGGTGCAGACGTTTTTACTAAATACCTGGTCGTAAAACTCAATCCAGCATAAGATGGGCATCAGAGAATATCTTGGGAATGTCGCCGGATGAGGCCGGATGATTGGGAATGTCGCCGAAGTGGTATTTACCACGTCGCTTACGGAGTGCCGAATGCTGTATACAAATATGGGACTAGCTTTTTTATAGTCAATCGGCCTCAAGCCTTGGAAAAGTGCTCTTTACATGTTTTACTACGAGTGGTTGACATTTTGGATGTTTCTACTTATAGTCCGAACATTTATCGCGACATTGAGACACGAGCGATACTATTTCTTGCTATTCTGCAATTAGTGTAGACATGAACTGAGTTAATTACTTCCTGAACCTCATTATTATATTTATTGTGGAATGTTATAATCATTAATATTCATCAAATATTTCAGCCACCGTGTTGGTCGTGAAACTTTTTGATTGTCCCGTGTGAGTTGTCTGTACTGCATTCTATAATTCCGTGTTTGTCTCCAATAATAGATCTGTATATACCTATTTTATACATAGTGTGCTCCCTCGGACATCCGCTAAAAGTACTTATATTTGTTAATTGGATGACTACTCAGGAGACCGGTAGAATACCCAACTACATACTTGGAACTTGATTATGCCGACTACTCGTACTACATAGAAGACGGAGAGAGAAAACCATGGCTGACTCGAAAGTGAAAACAGGCGCAAGGAGGAAAATGGAAACGTCGAAAAGCTCCTACAGAAACTACACAAAAACGGAGACACAAAGACCAAATAAAGTCCTTTTAAGGACTGTACCAAGACGAGCCAGAAACCTGCACCAATAAAGAGAACCACAAGAGCAGACAAGCACAAAGGATAGTCGCCGAACGACCCCCCAGATGACGTCACAGACACATACCAACTTAATCAGTCCTAGATATGACTCACAAGACAAGAATTAGGGTGAATGAACCCACAAAAACCACGGACCTCAACAATAACCACAGCTGAAAAACGCAGGTTGAACGAGGCCGAATTTGGAATTTTTGTTTTGAAAATTGGAATTGGACCTCGAGCACGGGCAGAGTCAGTTTCCTCCTTCAAGCAAGAATTTGGTCAGGAATTAACTTATCAAGTGGCTATATTTGTTCATGAAATTACTTCTGTGGGTTTAAGCAGCTCGGCATACAGAACAATGAGAACTGGGATACTGAAAAGGTGATGCGGCAGAGAAGGCTATGGAACAATCGAAACGATGAGTGGGAGAAGTTGATGCAGTAAGATGGCCACGTCTCTGCCTGCAAGGCAAACTCAAACATGTCTCTCACCAAAGCAAAAGGCAATCAGTCTTTCAAGCAAGATCCGAAATTCTTTACTTTCTCCGCGGACTCCGTAGTGACCTCGGTAAGTAAGAACATTGCACTCGAATCCGTGGTCACTGCAGCGGGGTCACCACACTACGGTGATCATCGATAACAGTAAATGTCGTCTTAAGTTCATCTCTGTAGTCAAAAAGATGTAAAATTACCTAATAAACCAACCTGGTATTTGGATTGAAAGTAACGTCCTGCACAGGATATGCACCATTTTAAAGTGGTAGTATAAGACGTCAGGCGTTGCCGTCTACCTCTATCGAACGCTCGACTAATGTTCACAGCAAGTACACACCATTTGCTGTGCCGTTGCCTTCTGCCAACCCATATTGTTCTTCCCCTATATGAGGTTGTATTTTTTCCTAACTCATTGCATCATGTTTATTCTAAGCAAAATCTCCGTGGCATGACTCAATATGCTAACTTTTCGACTTCGGTCACATTTCAAGATTATTAATTTCGTTGGGATTACAATAAATATAGATTTATGGTATTCCGGGTATTGTGTTGGTTTTAATTTTCCCTGAAATATTCTTCAGGCCATGGTTCTTTTACCTCTTTACACAATTTAATTTGCAAATGTATTTTATCATATTTTGTATGGTTATTTTTGTTATTTCTTCTTATTTCCATTAGATTTAAGATGTCTTCCGTCATCCATTTCATACGTCTGTCGTGTAATTATTTTAAAGTGTCGTCCCTGGAGTGAGGGTAGTCAACACCCACATTATATTTAACCCCTTATCAATATCCTGGAGAATCCACTAGCTTCCGACCACCACACTCCTTCGGTTCATGGATACCTCTTTCTCTCTCTCTCTCTCTCTCTCTCTCTCTCTCTCTCTCTCTCTCTCTCTCTCTCTCTCTCTCTCTCTCTCTCTCTACCTGATCATGCCCCCTCTCATTCTTCCCCAAGCAACATACTTAACAACTCTTGCTTCCAAAAATTAATAACAATTAATTTATTAAAAGAAAAGTGTAACGTATGTGAGACGTGTATGCGAAGAAAATGTGTGTTGTATATTCTAGTGTAAATGTAGAAATCAGACCACAAGGCTCAGGATAAGAGTCCACTCATCATGGTAAGGATTACACGACATCACAAGAATCAGCACAATGGACCTCACCAAACGCTGCGTCTCTCCCGCCAGACATTGTCCACCTCCAGGAGCTTTGATAACCACGAGGCCTGATCCCCACTCAAATATACAGTCTGGGACTGATACTATTTTTTTTCCTACAAAACTGTTCCTAATAGTTTATAGACACTGAGACCACACAATTCCTGCACAGTGAAAAGCGAAACACTGTCCCATGAACATGACATTCTTCCTTCTTACGAAATTACTATGTTGCTGCCCACAGGTGGTGTGAAATATTCTCACGAATGTTCTCAGTATTTATCCTGTGGGATACTTATACTATTCAGCTCCACCGAGCAATGTTGTATCAACTTTTTTTAACATAGGCCCAGTGAGAAAGTTGCTGCCCAATCTTCCTGCACCAAAATTATCCGGGATCTGAATTTTCAATGTTTCTGTGTTCTTCATCCCAACCAGAGGGAACCTGTAACATAGAGAACACACCTGGTGAGAGCCACCCCGTCACTGATCCTTATTAGATGAGCGTAGGCCGCTGGCCTCGCTCAGAAAAATACAGTGAACCAAACTCTGTAAGGGACAGATGAGCTCATCACATAGGTCTTCATCAGGCCAAGACAAGAAAAAAACCAACAAACCGAGTGCGGAACCCCCAGGGAGCACCCCACTGGAAGATCCCACTATTGGACAATTTCCCCATCTCCCAATTATCCCCCATTACTCTATTCTCAACTAGCAGAGCTTATCATCACTTCACTACTCTATTCTCAACTAACAGAGCTAATCATCACTTCACTACTCTATTCTCAACTAACAGAGCTAATCATCACTTCACTACTCTATTCTCAACTAACAGAGCTAATCATCCCACTCTAGCTAGTTTCAACCATGCTACTGCCTAAATATAAGCTATGTAGTACCTTATGTAGCACTGCTTTTCTCCTGAATCACATCTACAATTTGCCATGACAGGCACGTGTAAATTAAATTTAATTAATCCCGCACACGGTAGTTGTTCTTCCAATTCCAACAGAGCTAGCGAAAACACCGTCCGTCTTCGGCCAACTCTCGTGTTTACAATCGCTGTAACAAGTTTGGTTTTTGTCAAAGAGCCTTTAATTGTTCACGTGACATCTTAGATGTCACGCCAGTGTCCTCAAGGGCACTAACTATTTCAGATGGTTCAGGGGCAGATTATCCATTTCAGAAAGATTCTCTCTCCTTTGATCCACCAATACAAAAGTTACTTCCCCTGTTTCAACATATGCCTACAATTTTCTGTCTTGTGGCAAACTTTCAAAGATGACTCCACTGTTTGATCTCGCCGACTCTCCCGTAGTAAACAACTTGTAGTGGCGAATACAGCCTGTCCTTGATATTTTTATCATCTGATTGTTACTTACAGTGATTTTCACGACAACGTCCCATCATCTTCATTTTTGGGATAGTTGTTTCTGCAACTTGGCGTACTGAGTTCTTCAATATTTCCCAGTGCAGTGTATCAAATCTGTTCTTTATCTCTCCGTTGAATTTATCTTTTATCTCTTCACTCTTCAGTGTACATAGATCAGTGCACAGTCTTCAAAAATACACAGAAGCTAATAAAGAAGTTAGCAAGGAAGTAAGGGCGATAAAAACAATAGATAGATTGTCTAACATGAGAGGAGGAGGTTGCAGCAAGGAAATGAAGCAGTAGAGACATGGGTAGTATCATAGGAAAATAGCAGAAAAATATAATCAATGTTGGTGATTGTTAAAATTAATTAAGGAGAAGGTCTCAATAACATTACAGATAAGATGAACAGACAGGTTGTCCCTTGCCGGATAAACAAACAGCCTGCAAAATTCAGAATTAGTGATGGATATCAAATACAATATCAAAGAAATGCAGCGAAATATGCCAGTCAATAAATCTTGAAATCTATTGTTGGTGTCTTCGTTATTCAAAGCTTATTGAATGTTAATAATTTTTGCACACACATTATGTGACGACTGACACCACTCCACAATGAACCATCATAACATAACAACGATGGAGTTTTAAACATTATATTGTCATCTCTTCTCAACACTTTAAAACACTTCACAGTCATCAGTAACCATGTCGATAAACACCTCACCATAATCGTAAAACAATGTCAGTCTACTATACTTGCAACACATCTGCAGTCAACCTCTGTCAACGTAGATTGCTTGCAAGTAACATCTGCATTTAAACTGAAAGTGGCGGCAAGGTGAAGTTCTGCCATAACCATTATTCGGCTTCAACCTGTCTGACCCCGAACTCGATCCAAATTTGTATGGCACTTGGAGGAGACGCTGTCCCCTTCCCAGCGACTGGCTTGCTTTTTTTCCTGCAAAGCGTGAATCTGTGAACTGAGTCAATTTTCACACTGAATTGCGTGAAGCTCAGCACTCTCTACACTCAGCACTCCATGACCTGATATAGGATCATGGCAATGATCATAAAAGTGGAAAACGAGCAACACATATTCATGCGCAGAATATAATGACTACAACTGAATGAAATAAGTAACTAAAGCGAACTTTATGGAGGAAAAAAAAAACGTTAAAACATTGTAACGAATCAAATGGCGAGTGAAAAAAGCTGGCGCTGGTTCGGACACATGATAAGAATACCTTTTTTTTTTTTTTTGGGGGGGGGGGGGGGGTATAATTAGAAAGTCCTGACACTGGAATCCACAGGTAAAAAGGAGTATAGGCCGACCTTAATTGAGTTGTATTGAGCCAAAAACCAACATCACAGAACGCGGGTCATTCCAATACACGCACCGTCCCCATCCTCAAAGTAGATTCCTAACACTATCAAAACAAAAATTGTCATCTACCGCCAATATAGTACCTTGCACTAATGGTACCATTTGCAGACTGATTATTTCCCCGTCTGGCTTTACTCGGAGTGCTGAGTGTCGGCAATATCCTCTGATTATCTTCTGCCTTACCAATCTTTCTGTGCCATGATTTATCTGTTCTTACATACTATTCAATTGGGCCTAAAGAGCCGTGACGACATCTGACTTATCATGCACTAGTACCATACCAAGCGGTGCAGAATCAGCCAATCTGTTTGCCTGCTGGTTTCCAACATACCAGCATGCCCTTGAGGAAAGATACAATGAATGCTCCCTATCTTTGATTTTTGAATTGAAGCATACCACTCTACACGAAGCATGTCTTCACCATTCCCAGCATTCAATGCGAGTCAGTTATAAACACGGCATGTGTATGAGCTGTGACCTCCGGCCAAGGGAAATGGTGCAGTGACTGCCTCCACCTCCATTCTCAGACTAGATAGTGGCATATAGACCAGGCCCTTCTTCACTAAGCACAGTCAATTAACCTTAGCCATGAACCCTTTGAATTTATTTTGTCTATTGGCACCAAGCTATTCAGTTCATCATGATTCGTCAAATCACAGAATGTCACAAGAAAAGGACAGAAACACTGACATTGGCAACATGTAATGTTCGTGTTTTAAGCGCAGATGGAAAAGACAGCCTCAAACAAGAAATGGGAAGAGACAATATTAATATATTAGAAATGTGTGAGTCGAGATGAAAAGGGATAGGGATTAAGTCAGGGGAAGATTTTTAAATTATATTTTCTAGGGGAGAGGAAAGGCAAAGAGATGAGCAATTATCTTGAGTTTGGAAACATCAAAAGGATAAAGGGTACTGGGCAGTGTCAGACAGGGTTCTATTGCTGATGTTAATCGGGAGACCTTTTGACTTAAAGGCCATTCAAATATATGCCCCAACAGAAGAAAGCAGTGAAGATAATGTAGAGCAGTGGTTCCCAAGCTTTTCAAGCTGAAGGCCATTTCTACTATTTTCGGTAGTTAAGCGGGCCACAACTCTATAAAATTATAAAATTCGTGCAATATCATTCTTACCTTTCTTAACTTTGGTCAACAAAATTCTAAAACTTTAAATACAGTCAGTGTCAGTACTACTCTGCGGTCATGTTTTGGTTTAAAATCAAAAGTTAATTAACAATACATTTTTAATCAGTTTCAAAAATCGCTATTAATATAATTAATTTACAATTGTAACTGTTCTTCATAATCAGTTACTTAAGTTAAGATGCCCGTTTATCAATGTCTGGATACAAATCTGTTGTGCCCACAGTCATAAGCGCAGCTAGGTTACTGTCGGTGAGTCTGGAACGTAGCTTGTTTTTTAAAACAGCTATTGGCTATCGAGTGAAATGGCGAGTCATGACCGCCCACGCTTTCCGGCATGGCACATGATTGATTGATTGATTGATTGCGGAAAATGACTGCTCGCATCTGTAAGTCGAACCAAAACGACAAATGTATCTCTGAGCGAATGAACACAAATGTTCAAATTGTTCGACAGACAATTGTCGCCAGAATGAAATCGTATGATCAGCTGAAGGTTGCGAACTGAACTCGGTCTCGGATTGTTAAGTTGGCAGCTCTCCTCAGGCATCTCATTTCGCAGGTGTTGATTTTGCAAAGGTGTAATTTGGATAAAGTCCAGGTTTGAGATTGGTAGCATAGGGTTGGTGTGAATATGCTGTTTATTATCTGTCGTTTTGCAGACATAGGTGTTTGGATGTTTCAGTAAGGGTGATAGTTGATATGTAAGTGCACTAACTAGCTTTTTGACATCTGATTTCAATTTCTCTGTCCAATCTGCCATCTTCAGTGATCATACTTCCAAGGTATTTGAATTCTTTAACTTGTTTCAGAGTTGTGTTATTTATCTGTATACTTTGAATTAACGAAAATGTATAATATAGCCAAACGCTTGCCCCGATGACATCACGTACGTTAAATCATGTGACTTGGCAAATCACGTGACCAGCCGAGACATTTCAACTATATATTCGATAATATCTTAATATAACAACCACGAGCAGAGTAAATTATCGCACGCGAACGGGAAGCTCCGAGTGCATTTTTTTATATTATTCCATCATCATTATCTTCCACTTCTGCCGTTAAGCGTTGTGGGGAGGAATAATTTGCGTTCCAGCGCCCGGTGGACGGCACTGAATAGTGTCATTCCGTGTGGTTGTACAATGTCTCTGATGTCGTCAATCCATTTTAAATAACGAGGCCTCGCGTGCCACTTAATAACATCTGGCGGGCCACAAGTTTGGGAACCTCTGGTCTATGTCATTCCATTTATACCAGGTTTTGGTGCGGCTACGACGATGTTGAAAAAACCTATTTGCTATTATTAATCCATGTTCGGAGCATATGTTGAGTAGATGTTGACCATTGCTGTTACAGTCTCTTTGTCGCTGAATGAATGGTCCCATGCAATCATCCCACTGTGTTCTTCGTGTGCCTATTCGTCCGTTAAAATCACCCATCACAAATAGTTCATCTTGTCTCCTTGACATTACGGGAAAACATTGTTTTGAATTTCTGAAACGTTGCCTCCCATTACCAACTGTGAAGCGATTGGATGGATTACTCAAGCTAGGTGTAAAATATCGGTACCGAAGTGTCGATTGAGATTTCTCGAGGAATGCCTAAAGACGGGAATATTCCCTCACCGGTATTTCAGATCTCTCAGGGCGGACAGAATATGTCCAACAAGAAAACACCTGAGACGACTGACAAAAAACCAGATAGAAGAAACCCAGTCTAAGCTGGCCAACCTCAAGCGCACACACAGTTCTGCCTACTACGACAATCGACATTACTGTGCGAACATGTGTATATTTCAGTTTGAAGGATTTAACTAGTTAATTCACTTTACGTTGTGTGATTTCTGCAGTATGTACCCGACGAGATGCAGCGAAATATGCCAGGCAATAAATCGTGCAATCTATTGTTTGTGTCTTCGTTATTCAAAATAAATTTAGTGTTGATCATGGCTTTCGCTTTGTCTGGATGTAACAAAACACCCACTCCATGTTTAACTGTAGCTCGCTGGTCGACGCCACTCCATATAAGAACGTAACCTTCATGTGTTCGTTTCGTGTTCTGCCCCTTTTTCCTAGTGTCTGCGAGTCCTAATAATTGAATATTTGATTTTTTCATAAACTCAACGACAGCTGGTTCCTTATATCCTAGACCAGTAACATTCCAAGTCGAGAAAATCTCCTTTCTATTTGAAGTATTTCGAAGCTTAGCAGTTGTTGTTAGTCGCTTGTTGTTGTTCGGCTTGGGTGTGTTGTTTCCGGCATGAACGTAGATAGAGTTGCCTTTTTCTTTCAATTTCCTCCATAATCCTCGAGCAATAGTACTTGAACAAATAAATTCCCTACCGGTTTGCTGGACCTGTCGTAGGTTCATCCTTATTTGAACAGATTGATGTTAGGAAACACGCACAGAACACATAATTAATCTCTGAAACGAGCGACGCGGATTACACCGCCATCTTGAACCCGATCCTAAATTTGTTTACTCACTTTTAAATACAAAGTGACTATTCATACTTCAGCTATGTATAAAGTATCCCTTTATATATAGTTGAAATGTCTCGGCTGGTCACGTGATTTGCCAAGTCACATGACTTAACGTACGTGATGTCATCGGGGCAAGCGTATAGCTATATTATACATTTTCGTTAATTCAAAGTATACAGATAAATAACGCAACTCTGAAACAAGTTAAAGAATTCAAATACCTTGGAAGTATGATCACTGAAGCTGGCAGATTGGACAGAGAAATTGAAATCAGATGTCAAAAAGCTAGTTAGTGCACTTACATATCAACTATCACCCTTACTGAAACATCCAAACACCCATGTCTGCAAAACGACAGATAATAAACAGCATATTCACACCAACCCTATGCTACCAATCTCAAACCTGGACTTTATCCAAATTACACCTTTGCAAAATCAACACCTGTGAAATGAGATGCCTGAGGAGAGCTGCCAAACTTAACAATCCGAGACTGAGTAAGAAATGCTATTATCAGACAGACTGTGGGATCAACACCTTGTGCCACATTTATTGAAAGACAGAAGATCAAGTGGTTTGGTCATGTTGTTAGAATGCAACACCAGCAACTACCATCACTGGCCTTACATCAAAGATCAAATGCGACGAGACCACGAGGACGTCCAAGAAGAAAATGGATTGACGAGATCAAAGACATTATACAACCAAACGGAATGACACTATCCAGTGCCGCCCACCGGGCGCTGGAACGCAAATTATTCCTCCCCCCCCCCCCCACGACGCTTAACGGCAGAAGTGGAAGATCATGATGATGGTGTTGAGATGATGTTGATTAACAATCATGTCGTCAGTAGCATAGTTGTTAGTGTCTCCGTCTTCTGGGCGGGAGCTCGAGGCTCGTTTACTTGCAGGACAATTTTTTTTTTAGTTGTTCAGCAATTAATTGGGTGAAAGTCAAATGTCAATCTCATAATAAAAGGCAACTTTGATGAGCAATGTCATGTCTATCACAAGAGAACATGTTCAGCATAAGCCATACACATTTATGGCCTCAAGCCAATGGGCCAGTAACAGCTAAATTAATTATAACGGGCAGGATCACATTGAGAAAGAGGAACTTAGTATCCTTTATCTCTTTGGGTTTGTGGGGTTATATGCAAACTTTTTATATTTATAATTGTGTTGTTTAAAGTGAGAGTAAGTTAGTTAGTTAGTCTTTCCTCTTCAGGGCTGACTGTACTGGACTTAGGTATCAGTACAGAGCAGGGTAGGTGGTCGCTTATATAATCCTCAAGGACACTCCATTTTATGTCTGATGCTGCCTCTTGTGATACAAGTGAAAGGACTGACGGAAATGAAACGGATGAATGGACACAAACAATTATTCTTGATATGTAAACAGCCAGAAAGGACTAACGTAATGTCACAGTTCAACTATGTATAAAGTACCCATGTATTCATACTTCAACTATGTATAAAGTATCACTTTATTCATACTTCAACTATGTATACAGTTTCCCTTTTAAATAAGCATTTAGTGTTGCATTTGTTTTCTTGTTTGATTTTTATACACTAAAGCATGAGAATTGTTTGTGTGGTAACTCTGTTATTTTTCTGATATCTGCTCAAAAGACGATAGTTTTCAAGCTATGGCACATGTCATATTGGACGATAGTTTTCAGACTATGGCACATGCCATATTCTCCAATTGGTTTACTGCATGTTATATGGGGGTATTTCAAAAAGGATGTTGGAATCTTACACACCCGGAGCAGTGATTGAGTTACTGGAGCCCTTTAGAGATGCAAAGAATTATAACAGTGTAAACTACCGAGTGCCGGCTTCGTGGCTTAGAGGTTATGACTTTTCTCCGTAATCACGTATACTCTCGTGGGTTAACGTGATGACGGTAAGAATCAGCGGTGGTTCGAATCGCATCGATAACCTACGGGGTATGTGAGCCGACCGCTCAGAAAGCAATGGCAAACTACTGAGCGTAATCTTGCCAAGAAATCAATATACAGCTGAAAGATGCTGGTGTTGACAGCTATGTCCTGTAAAGGATATGCAAAAAAAAAAAAAACTACCGAGTGTGTTGTTAGGGGTGACTAACGATGGTTTGGGTGAGGCTTAGAACCGTAAGCCTGGAGAACACTTGAGCTGCGAAACCCAAGCAAGCACAAACAAGTCTACATTGCATGGCTTGGCCTGAGTTGGTTGATGGCCTAGGCTTTGTTGGGAGATGTAAGGCAGAAGAAAATGGTGTTTGGACCTTAGGTGTTTGAACACATAAAAAATAGGGAGGCTCTATTCGCAATAGAATTGCAAATAGAAAAAAATTATATTCGAAATAGAATTGGGAATAGAGAAAAATTATATTCGCAATAGAATTGCGAATAGAGAAAATTTATATTCGCATTAGAATTCTGCCGAATTCTCAATAATTTTTCATGAATCACCCTTCTTCTTACTTCTGTCCATTCTTCTGGCATCCTGCTTTATTTTTACATTACATTAGTGCTGTTGAAATATCAAAAATAATTTTCCAGAATTTGTATCCCCAATCCAAATAACGATTCCTCCAAATAATTGTGTCCCCAGGTGAATTCAAGAATTGTTAACTTTCGTTTCTGTACACTTACTGTTACCAGGCATCCATGTGTAAATAAAAATGTTTAAAAAAAAAACATATATTGGAAACACCAAACTGTCATCAGAATTGATAACGATGTAGGTCAATATCAGACTATTAAAAGAGGCGTTAGACAGGGATGTGTAATGTCTCCATATCTTTTTTCCCTGTACAGTTAAAGCGTCACAGCGTCCGCTCACTAGTCAATTTTAGCTTGAGCCAGTATGAGGGTGGTTAATTTGTGGCGATATTTCAGTTCATCATCAAGTGCCGTGCCGGCTGGCGTAGGCGTTCATGCCTCTCCACAGATCTCGGTCTTTGGTGTTCTGGATCAACTCTGCTGATGATATTCCTCCATGCCACCGTCTCAAACTGTCCAGCATCATTTCTCTTGGTCTGCCTCTGCCTCTCTTCCCCTCGATCTTTCCAGTTGTCACGATGTTCTCCAATGCCTCTCTTCTCATCACATGACCAAAGAAAGCTGTTTGTCTCTTTCTTATTGTTGTATGTAGTGTTCTAGTTTCATTAGCCTCTTTCAGGCAATCGTTGTTAGTTACTCTGGCAGTCCAAGGAATTCGCAACATTCGTCTTAAAAACCACATCTCTGTTGCTTCTAAGTTCTTCCTAATTTGTTCATTTACATTCCAAGATTCGCTGCCATACAGCAAAACTGGTTCTATATAGCATTTTAGCACTCTCTTTCTTACATGCATTGATAGCGACTTATTGCATAAGATACCCTTCATTTTCTGAAATGCGGCTTTTGCCTGCCCTATTCTGCTCTTAATCTCTGTTGTACATCTTCCATCCGATGTTATAAGTGCCCCTAGGTATTTAAAATTATCCACTTGGTTGGATATTTCAGTTGGCAAATAAAATTAACGTTAAACAAAGACATCTATTGGATCCGTCGATTCCGACACTCGATCACTCCGTCGCTGCCTGGGTGCTAAAAATGAAAAAAAAAAAACATATATTGCATCCCGGATGGGGAATCGAACCTCGAGCTCCCGCGTGACAGGCGGAGACACTTACCACTTTGCTACTGAAGACACGTTAATGAAGTAACGAAATATTATAATATAGCCACACGCATAGGAATAATCACGTGACCTACTTCTACTGCGAATATAATTTTTCTCTATTCGCAATTCTATTGCGAATAGTCACTTCGTAAAAAATATATGTGGGGGATTTAAATAAATAAAAACTTAAAAGTGTGACAGAAATTACCATAATCATGTCATTGTCTTGTAATATGTCAATGTTGGTCGGGGGCTGCGTGGTCTCGAGGTATGGTGTCCGCCTAGAGTGCTGGAGGTCCCGGGTTCTAGTAATAAAATTTCCCCTGGTCTCTGGGTAGTGAGATCGGACGCCCGTGTGTATTGTTGCGCACGTAAAAAGTCCCTTGGCAGTTGGAAATCGAAAAAGAGTAGCCTAACAGCGCTGCCCGGGCACAAATTTAGAGTTAAAAATCTACCCTAGTATTTTCAGGATCCTCGCCGGTGCTACGGAGTTCGTGCACTGAGCTGAGTTTCTCCAGACTCAGATTTGAATTAGGAGGAGAACGGAGTACTTATGGGTTGCACCCGTGTGCCGTGATGTTGATCCATCGACTACACTAAACTAACCTATACAATGTCTAACAATTGTTGTAGGTCTGTTGAATTATCCGCTACCAATACTGTGTCATCTGCATAGCGTATATTATTATTATTATTTTTTTATATTGTAACCTCCGATTCCGGTTAGCGGGGTAGGGGTATCCCCTATCAAAGGAGATGTAAGACGCCTCCTTTCCTCCGTTAGTCTACGGGACACCCTTGGGCAAGGTGGAGTACTCGTTTAGCCCCCCGATCAGGGTTACGTGGAGCCATGGAAGCAGGTGGTGGATGGATTGTGAGAGCAGCCGACAGATTGTTGTTGGTTATGGTCTTGCACTCTGCGGCGATAGGCAGATGATCTCATCAGTAGAGACAATGGCTATGGCCACCGACTAGTACAGTCACTGCCCAGAAGGAAAGCAATGGCAAATTACCTTCTGCAAAACTTGCAAGGAAACCATAATAACCATGAAAGAAAACAAAATAAGAAAGAGATCTGGTGGCGAGACCCCCAGGCCAGCCAGATCAGATAACACTGGGGAAGAGTGTGACACAGGGACCAGTACTAGTAATCGTGATGACGGAGTTAATCCTGACTGTGTTACCAAGGAAATCCCCTGTGTCAGACTACGAAACAGAGTGAGAATAGCAACGTGGAATGTGAGAAGTCTGTATGAGGGAAAGCTTAAAGTAGTATGTGATGAGATTGAGAGGTTAAACATTCAAATTTTAGGAATTGGTGAACATCGCTGGAGCGGCAAGGGACATTTTACAACTGAAAATGGAAGTCTTTTCATTTATTCTGGTAGAGACGTCGGAGGCCAGACTGGAGTGGCATTTTTTTTAGATAAAACAACTGCAAAAGCTTTAATGGGATATAATCCAGTTAGTGATAGAATCCTCACCATTAGACTTAAAGGCCGTCCAAAAAACACAACTCTTGTACAGATATATGCACCTACTTCAAGAGCAGAGGAGGATGAAATTGAAGATTTTTACAACACACTGCAAGACACATTAAATAAGATTGGTCATAATGATATAGCAATAATAATGGGAGATTTTAATCCAAACGTAGGTGCAGGAAGAGCTGAAAATGAGAGACACGTTTTAGGAAAATTTGGATTGGGAAATAGAAAAGATGCAGGTGACAAATTAATTGAATTTTGCACAGAAAATGAGTTCACGATAGCCAATACACTTTTTAAACAACATCCAAGAAGACTCTTCACATGGAAGTCTCCAGACAGTATTACCAAAAATCAGATAGATTATATTTTAAAACAAAGAAGATGGAGACCAAACATAACATCTGTAAAAACCCTACGAAGTGCAGACTGTGATACAGATCATCAGTTATTAGAAGCAGATCTTAAATTAAAACTCAAAAAGCTTACCCGAGGACCAAGGCCACTTCGTTTTGATCTCACAAATATACCAGATGCATACAACATAGAAGTTAGGAATAGCTTTGGAGTCTTGATGTCTGTGAAAGAGGAAATGACACTGATGAAAACGCAGTACAAGCTAGAGATATATTGATAACTGCAGCCAAAGATTTAATTCCGACCAAGAAAAAGCAACTTAAGCCATGGATTACATCAGATACATTAGAATTAATTTTAAAAACGAAGGGAGCTGAAACAGAAAGGAGGTGAATCCGATAACAGCAAGATGAAGTATAAATCTTTAACTCGAGAAATAAGAAAGAACACAAGAAAGGACAAAAATCAATACATACAAGATTGCTGTACCAGAATAGAGCAATATCATAAGACTGGAAGAGATTATGAAATGTTCAAAGAAATGAAGTTATTGACAAGAAATGTTCAACCTCAATTGAATGTTATCTGTGACAAGATGGGAAATACCTTAACAGAATCTAGACAAATTCTAGAAAGATGGCAGGAGTACTGCAGTGGAATGTATGATATGAGTGACAGTGAGGATATGGATGAGATACATGAGACAATGACAGCAGAAACAGAACCTGAACCCTCATTAGATGAAATTGCTTGGGCTATAAAGAACCTGAAGAATGGTAAATCACCTGGATGTGATGAGAAACCAGCTGAACTTATTAAAGCGGGAGAAGTAGAAAGCATACACATATATCATACATTATGTACAGAGATTTGGAAATATGGTATATGGCCAAAAGATTGGAAGAGAACTATCTTCATTCCAATACCAAAAAAGGGCAACCTGAAATTATGCACCAACTATAGAACAGTTGCCCTGATCAGTCATGCATGTAAAATTATACTGAAAATAATAATGGGAAGACTTTGTAAGAAAATGGAAGAAGAGATTAACGTGGTTCAAGCTGGATTTAGACAAGGAAGGGGAACAAGAGATCACATATTCAACATGCGATTAATAATAGAGAAGTGCAGAGAATTTAATGTAAACCTATTCTCATGTTTTGTGGATTATTCAAAAGCATTTGACTGTGTACAACATCAGAAACTTTGGGAAATCATGAGGAATATGGGCTTTCCATCACATGTAGTACAACTCATAAAAATGCTCTGTCTAGACCAACAAGCAGCAGTTAGAATAGATGGCGAGACATCAGATTGGTTTGACATCAAACAAGGAGTCCGTCAGGGCTGCGTGCTGTCACCCTATTTGTTTAACCTGTACGCCGAAAATATAATGAGAATTGTAAGAGATGATATAAACAGGGAGCTATATGATGCCCTAAATATCGGCGGTCATGACATACCAGAGATTCGATATGCTGATGATACAGTATTACTATCCACAACACAGAATGGCATAGAAAACCTAATAGCCTCAACCCAATTGAATAGTGAAAATCACAACTTATATCTTAACATAGCAAAAACAAAGATAATGCATACAGACAAAACTACTATGGAGAAAGAAATATACATTAATGGGGGAATATTATAGGTGGTGGAAAATTTTGAATATCTTGGGTCACTGATTACTAACAATGGTGACACAATGACAGAAATTAAACGGCGAATATCAATTGCTCGTCAAAGACAAAAACAACTTAATAAATTATGGAGTGGGACAGACAGAACTACAAAAATTAGATTCTTAAGAGCATGCATCTTTCCCATTGCAACATACGCCTGTGAGACATGGACACTTACTAAACAAGCTGAACAGCGCATAAATGTCTTTGAATATAAATGTTATAGGCGAGTTCTAAGAATATCTTGGGTAAAGAAAAGAACAAATGCATCCATACTTCAATAATTGAATATTGAAGAGGGTTGGCTATTAAAGACGATAAAACAAAGATAATTGAAATATGTTGGTCACTTGAAACGTCACGAAAGTTTGGAGAGAACAATAATGGAAGGATATATGCCTTGGAAGAGAGGAAGAGGAAGGCCAAAGAGAAGATGGGTGCAGGATGTGGCGGATGATCTCCAGATGGGTGTATCAGAAGCGGGACATCTTGCTTATGATCGAGAGGTTTTCCGGAAGGTTGTTATGGCAGCGAGGTTCTGCAAAGGACATGCTACTGATTGAATGAACCTCCGATTAGTATTCCTGACGTCTCTTTGATCTCTCTCATTATTACTTCGCTATATAGGAAGAAGAGATCTGGTGACAAGACAGTCCTGTCGTACTCCAGGCTTTATCTGTTCGTAACTTCCCTCTTTATTTTCTGATTCAATTGCTTGGTTCCAGTAAATATTCGTTATTATTCTTAAATCTTTCCCATCAATGTTGATATCTGCCAACATATAATAATAAATCATACAATTCAACTGTGCATTCATTTCCCTAGTTGCTTAGAGAATATTTAAAAGATCATAATAACATTGATCACTACACTTAATAATTATGTTCGAGCATTCTGCGGAATTACAAGATTTCTAAAAGAAAAACAGTTAAATAAGCAACGAGAAGGGGACATAAACATCTAATATTGTTGTAAGGGACATTACTTGAATTTTAAAAATATAAATAAAAATACTACAAATAATTTATTGAGTAATTTAGAACTTCTTTTGTATTCTTTTGTAAATAAGAGAATTAATTCGGAAATAAAATAATTTAAACACAAATAAAACTCTTTTAGAATTCTTTAAAGAAATATTTGTTTAATTTTACATACTTACATTTTATAATAGATTATTTAGTTATACATTTATTTTTTAAACAGTGTTTGTATACTTTTAATGTACTGCGCTTGTGACCTTTTTGGATTAAAAATTTTTTGCTGGCCTCTTAGGGCTACATAAATGTACAGGAAATTAACCATACACATTCCTCTCTTGTCCCTTCTCTTATTCATAACACATATAGACAACAAGATACCAGCCAAACAGATCAGTTGGGGTATCTTCATTGCACTCCGGACAGGTCCATAGGTGCTCAGATCCTCCCCCCCCCAGCATATGCATCAGCGTCCGGTGGCTAATAGTGCCAGTTCTGTGTTGGTTGACGAGGCACCTTGTTTTCTCAATGTACCTCTCGCGCTTGGCCGTGCAGATTCTTACTCCCAAGTCTTTCATCCTGGACAGCGATGTGGATTCACTGACGTCAAAGTCCTCTGTTCTCGCCATATCTATAAGGGCGTTAATAACATCGGCACGATCCATGGGCTGGCCATCTTCAGGGGGTGCAGAGCCAGCCTTTTTATCAGCTCGTTCACTTCCCTCCTCGACTCCCGCATGTCCCAGGACGAAGATGAATGTGACTTTACGGACAATAGACTTCCGCAGCGACTCAGTCCACTGTCTGCGTACAGCTCCAGCTTCGACCTTCTGAATCATGCTCATTGAGTCACTTAGTACACACACCTTGGTATAATGCTGTGATTCCAGCCATATGAAAGCCTGCGTAACTGGCATCACCTCCATCGTCATGCTGCTCGTGGTCATAAAGTAGGCACCACTGGATTCTTGAACGGTTCGGCCAGCTGGACAGGCTGTAAATGCCCACGCACTTCTCTGCTGCTTTACAACAGATCCATCTGTATTGATGAGCACTTCGGGGCTGTCTGAGTGTTCATAGATGAGAGCGTTGACCTCTGCATAGACAGCGGCAGGGTTCTGCTCTCTGCACCGTCTGTCGAGTTTGATAATGCAGGAGAAAGTGCACTTAAAAGCTGAGACACCGGCACCCATTCCTTGCCGGAGTTGATACTGTAAGACTGCAGACCTGTCTGACGACATCTTCCGCCCGACCCATCCATGATTTGCCCCTCTTTAGCCTGTCACCCTTTTCTCTGAATATAGCGTCATGCAGAGGGTGCTGCTCATCTGCACTTATTTTTAAGTATGCACGAGCTATCCAGATCTTGATCCTGTGTTCCATTGTCGGGAAGTCAAGGAGGTATCTCATTGCTACTCAGCTGGTGTGTCTCGTGCAGCCCAAAATGATGCGCACGGCTTCGTTTTGTACCTTTTCAAGTCTTCCAATCTGTGTAGGGCTGACAGTGAGGACGGCCAGGGCATACTCGATGCGTGAAAGCACCAGTCTTTGGAACAGAAGTATTAGCAGTCTTTGCTCGATATTGGCAGTCGCCATGACTCTCATTGCTGACAAACGTTTTCGAGCTTTCGTTATGACATAATCGACATGATCTCTGAAGGACAGGCTACGATCAAGCCTCACACCAAGATATGTCATTGACTGGGTTCTACTCAAAATGCACCCATCCATTCTTACTGCCGGCAGGTCTGTGTTCACAATATGGTTGCTTAGGGGGAACCATGTAACCGATGCCTTTGCAGGGTTAACAAGGGCGCCGGCATCAGCACACCATGAGGAAATTCGATCTAGTTCGCCCTGCATATCATTGGCAACCGCCTGTCTATCTCGACCCTGTCGATACACGAGAACGTCGTCAGCACATGACAGAGTCCTACTCCTCCCGTCCACATGTTGTTCAGTGATCGGCACCGTATACGCATTGAATAGTACTAGTGACAGTGGTGAACCAGCCAAACAGAGACCGCAAGAACACGGCAGACGAGATCACAGAAGAAGAACCTCTGCAAATTACACCATTAGAGAACTCCTGTTTGCTTACGACCAAGCACTAATAGAACAATCAGAAGCCGAATTGCAAAACCACATGAATAACCTAAACGAAATGTTTAGGGAACATAACATGAAAATTAGTATAAGTAAAACAGAGGTAATGACTATAACTAAAGAAGAAAAAAACAATTCACATAAACGAACCTCCCTTGAAATAAGTAAAGAGTTTCAAATACCTAGGAGGTATAATATCATAAAATGGCAAATCAGAAGACGAGATCGAAAATAGATGCAATAAGGCAAACCAACTCATTGGACGAATGGTACCAATACTAAAGAACAAACATGTATCAATGACTACTAAAAAAGCACTTTACAACACAATCTTCCTGCCAACTCTGTTGCCAATTCCAAACCTGGGCAATGACAGAAAAAGAGGAAAGAAAAATCACAACAGATATGAGATTCCTGAGAAGAATACTCAATGTATCAAGAAGAGATAAGATCAGAAATGAAGAAATCGGGACTAAAGTGGGGGTACAGCTGCATTAGATTTCATTAGAAGGCAGCAAGTCACATGATTTAACCATGGATGTAGGTTACCAACTAACAGCATACCACAACAAGCAATGATGTACAGACCAGAGGGAAGCAGAGGAAGAGGCCGACCACGTAAACGATGGACGCAGGGAATAGCAGAGACCATGGGAATATCGATACATGAAGCCCATAAGCAGGCACTCTCCCGCGGTTTATACTTCACCTCGACGCCGCAAGGTACAAGAGGAACATGATGAGATGAGACCCCAAAATTTAATATCATTAAGAAAGAAATTAGAAGATGTTAGGTGTCATGGTCTATGAGAGGAATTGAATATTAACATGAAGAATGCTTTGCAGAAATGTAAAAATTCAGAAATAAACACTTTAATTGTTGCATATCCCTTACAGAACGTTGCAGTCAACACCAGCATTTTTCAGCTGTTGTTGATGTACTAGTTATGCTCAGTGGTTTGCCGTTGTTTTCTGAGCGACCGGCTCACATACTCCGTAAGTTACCGACGCGGCTAGAATCGCTACCAATTCTCGCGCACATCACGTCACTCACGGGAGTATACGGGATTACGGAGGAAGACGCTAACGCCTAGGCCAGGGAGACCGGCAAACATCGTACTAGGTGACTTAAAAGCAAAAGTAGGAATGCAAAGCGATGGATGTACAGTAGTAAACATGGTTTGGAAGAACGAAACGAGAGAAGATACAGACTTGTAGAATGGGCAAAAAGAGCATGAAGTGATTGTCGGAAACACCTGGTTTAAGAAACATCCAAGAAGGTAATGGACATGGAGAAGTCCTGACGGCAGGATTAGAAACCACATTGATTACATCCTGATTAGCAGAAGGTTTCGAAATTCGTTAACAGTCGCGAAAACAGTTCCAAATGCAGACTGTTACAGTGATTACATATTGATTACAGGCACATTGAATGTGTAGTTAAAGAAAGTTAAATATACACCAGGAAATACTAAATATAAGCTCTGTACATTGACAAATGACAAGGAAGTACAAGAGAATTTTAACATAGAAGTACAGAACTGATTTGATCTATTGTCTGATATAGAGATTTTATTTCAAGATGCGAATGATCAATGGGAAATAACGAAGTATTCAATCAGTTTGGCTGCAAAAACAACTATCCCAAAATTAAAGAAAGTAGATCTTAAAAATTGGAATTCTGATCCACCCCTCTCCTCTTCCAAAACCTCTCAGATTGTGGCTTCTTCCTGAGAAATCAGTGATTTCCCTCTTTTTAGCCTGCGGCCCTTAATTTTATCCGTGACCTTCTGCAGAGGGTCTTCCTTGTCTGTGAGCACTCTGAGATACGACTTTTCCTACAGCACATTGAGCCTCTCCGTGGTCGTTGACAAAGATCACCCGCATTGCTTCATTCTGTATGCACTATAGTTTCATAACATCTGCTTAAACGTGTCTTGCAGAAATTAGAGCAATAATTGCTATGGCTCTGGTCGCCTTTTGCAATATGGACAACATACTAACTAATAACAAGCTGCCAATGGCAACGAGAAAAAATGTGTAGAAGTGCCAAACATAAATCCTCCTGTTATAGACTCGTGAAACATGGACAATATGCAGAAAACCAGAGAAACATCTACTGACGTTGGAAATTTGGTTTCTGGCTAAACTGCATAAAATAACTTAGACAGAACATCAATGAGCAAGTCCTAGAAGAAACAAATATCAACAATACATTCATTCGAAGAAAAACAAGTAGTACAGACAGTCAAGAGTATTTTAAGGCAAAATATTCGGAGAAACATAGTGGAACACCTAATGATAACTAGAAAGATTTATTAGGAAAGAACAAGAGGAAGACTGAGAGATAAATATTCCGATGGTTTAGTCACAAGATATAGTCGAGACAAGAACACAGACCTGATTAAAAGCTATCGTGATTTTGTCAGATGGCAATCCATGACCTCCCACGCTAATCGGCGTGGTACATGATGATACAACACACACGAAGAGTAGAATTAGAGTTGCTGTTTCATGGGGGAATGGCATAGAGTTTGCTGTGGATAATAACGGGAATGGGAGCGTCTTTGCTCATGTAAGGTGTTGGAGAGAGTTACAGTTTGGGGGATCAGGAACCCGCAAATAAAGATCCATGTATAGTCTGTTCCCTCGGACATCCGGTAAAAGTCCCTATATTTGTGTGGTTTTAATGGATGAGCTCAGGACAGTGTCAGTTATCCCCCATCAAACAAGAATTGGGTTAGGAGTTAACTTATGAAGTGGCTATATTTGTTTATGAAATTACTACTACAGGCTTGGTAGAATCAGCGGGGAAAGAAGACCCTGTTGAGTTTGACTCTAGTCCGACTTTGTGAAGACACATGAAAGGTGTAGCATAGGTGGGAGCGCAGGCGTAATTGAAATACCACTACTTTTATTGTTTCTTTTAACTACTTTTAGCGTTTCTTTACTTATTCAGTCGTGGTGATTTGTCCGCAACAGACGAGCAATATCCCCGGCAGGCTTATTCTCGCTCCTCGCGAGATCCGCACAGTGGCAGGCAGGGAGATTTGCTCGCAGCAGACGAACATTATCTCCGGCGGGCCTATTCTCTTTGGTCGCGGGAGCCGCACGAGTCAGGCGGGGAGTCTGACGGTAGTACACGCTTACAAGGTCCAGACACTTGCGATTGACAGGTGTACGTGCCCAGTGGCCCGGGCGCGTATACGACCCTTACCTGCGGGATTTGGCTGAATGCCTCTAAGTCAGGTCCCAAAGGTTTAGGGTCTGGCCACCGCTCGTCTCCTGCTCGTTTGGACACCACATGTTCTCTGAAGCTCTGCCCAGGCATTGTGAGATGGCATTTTGGCCAAATTCTAATCCACGTACTTTGGTCTGTCAAGACTGCAATGTACCACTCACTATGGGCTTAAGCTGCTAGGCATAAAGAGCCAATGAGAACTGGGATACTGAAAACAAAACAAGGCGAGGTGGCAGCGAAGGCTCTGGAACAAAAGCAATGCGTGGGAGAAGTCGATGCAGTAAGATTGGCCACATCGCGCCACAATATAGTGATCATCGAGATCAAGAAATATATCCTATATATGGACATATCCTGGATGTCGTGCTATAAGTGTAAATTTATAGGTTATCACATGGCAAAAACTGGCGTTGGTGTGTGAGATGTTAGGGGATATCAGTTATCTTCTTTTACATCTTTCGTTCCAAGACAATTCCTGAAACATTCTCAAAATTATCAAGTGCGAATTTGAATGATACAGTTTTGATACTATAGCCGCGCTGGTAGGTAAAATATAATACTGCAGCTGCTGGAGATTTAAATGAGCCAATATTATGGTAAACAAATGCTCTAACCAGTTTGTCACTGCGGCCTCTATGTCGTGCTGGGGTCGAATTGTTTATTCACATCCATGGTGATCACACTTTCAGTACATGTTCTTGAAAATGGTGAATCATATTTTGTCTTATGTACATATATGTGTTATGTGTTACTAAAGAACAAACATGTATCAATAACTACTAAGAAAGCACTTTACAACAAAATCTTCCTACCAACTCTGTGCTACCAATGCCAAACCTGGACAATGACAGAAAAAGAGAAAAGAAAAATCACAACAACAGAAATGAGGTTCCTGAGAAGAATAATCAATGTATCAAGAAGAGATAAGATCAGAAATGAAGAAATCAGGACTAAAGTGGGGGTTAAAGCTGCTCTAGATTTTATTAGAAAGCAGCAAGTCAAATGGTTTGGCCATGCAAGTAGGCTACCAGTCAACAGCATGCCACAACAAGCAATGATGTACAGACCAGATGGAAACAGAGGAAGAGGCCGACCACGTAAACGTTGGACGGAGGGAATAACAGAATCCATGGGAATGTCGATATACGAAGCCCATAACCGGGCACTCTCACGAAGTTTATACTTCACCTCGACACCGCAAGGTACAAGAGGAACATGATGAGATGATGAGATGTGTTATGTTGTGTTCATCTGATATAATCTTTCAGTGTGTATAATACGAAATGTAAAAAATAAAGATTTGAAATTTACCATCGGTTTATTTCTTATGTTAACAAGTCCTATGTCGCATGTTTCATAAGTTTGATCAATTACATAGATAAATGGTGTTTGCATGTTGAAGAATATACGTGTTTCATGTTGTGGTATATGTATATATCTTTAGCGTCAGTCAGAGCGCGTGGGTCCGTGTGTGTCTGTCTGTGCTGACAGTGTTAGTGTGTGACCCTTGAATAGTTAGTGTGCTTGGTAAGGACATAAATACTTCATGACAGACTACACATCTACCTTTTTCAACCAATGCAACAAACACATCACCACTAAAGCAGAAGAATTCGCATACAGACTACATTTTTATTATTATGATATCCATAACACACAAAGAAACATGCAGATCTAGATATATGCCAACTATGAAGGAACAACACACAAGAGACATAAGAACATATATACTACTCATGTCAAACAGTCACAAATGCACATATACTCTGAAAACAACTAACACATACATCACAGGCAAACAGACATGTACAGGGCAATCTTTAAAACAGTTTTTCTAACATACACAAAGACACATAATACTACTACAAGCACTAGCAGTGTACAGTTACTTAGTTTAAGATTGTATAATCCATATCTTCAGGTCTATTACGCACAATAGTAACTTAGTTTCATGTTCAAATGCTAGATGTCATATCTGTTTCCTTATTGGAAAAAAAAGTCCCAAGTGTGACTGATCCGGTCACATGAGTATTAAACTAAGGCTGGGAAGAACACAGGTCATAACATTTTATTTTAGGTTGAACGGGCAAGGAGGAATGAAAAACAAGAATCGGAATCGAATAAACAAGGTGTATTTTTAATGACTGTGCATGCAGTGTTTGAAAATATTACCGGTCAAAATTTATATATATATATATATATATATATATATATATATATATATATATATATATATATATATATATATATATATATATATATATATATATATATATATATATATATATAGTTGCATATCCCTTACAGGACGTTGCAGTCAACGTCGGCATTTTTCAGCTGCTGTTGTTGTACTAGGCAAGATTACGCTCGGTAATTTGCCATTGCTTTCTGAGCGGCCAGCTCACATACCCCGTAAGTTACCAACGCGGGGAAAACCGCTACAGATTCTCGTGCAGGTTACGTCCCTCTCGAGAATATACGGAATTACGGAGAAAGACGTTAAAGCCTAGGCTTTAGGTATGTCCGTTCTTTATGCGTTTGCGAACGGTGCATCAGATTGAGATGAAATTTACTACATGTTTTCTTTTCATTCCCGTGCATCCAACTGTAATAGTCTCTTAGTGTACAATCATCTATTTACTTACTAAAATTTAAATTTGTAATTACATGACTCAACATCAGAAAGAATAAAAGAAGGGACATAACTTTTAGTAGCATTGCTATATCTTAAGTTAAGTCGCTTGGCTATAGATAGATAGATAGATAGATAGATAGATAGATAGATAGATAGATAGATACATACATACATACATACATACATACATATATACATGCATGCATGCATGCATGCATGCATACATACATACATACATACATACATACATACATACATACATACATACATACATACATACATACATACATACATACATACATACATACATACATACATACATACATACATACATACATACATACATACATACATACATACATACATACATACATACATACATACATACATACATACATACATACATACATACTACTGGAAGATCCTACCATTTCACATTCCTCTCCTCCCTCTCAACCATCCTTAATCTCTCTAATTATTATTCCACCACATTGTCCTCAACTTCCTGAGTAAAATGATATATCACACAATGCTAGTTGAAGCCACACAATAGAATACTAGTGCCGACGCTCCTATGATACTTTCTAGCACCGCACTTATAGAAAATTCTATCACTAATCATAATACATTATATCACCACACCTATAATACATTATATCATCGCACAGTACTGTACTCTATTCCTAATCATACTCTAAGTTAGATATGATTAATAGCCTACCATATGCCTATTTCGGTTGCTACTCTAGAAACTATGCAATCACAGACTGGATCTATGTCCGCGGATAACTATCACCACTTAGACAGTATAGTCTCTCTCATGTAACACAACTCGGAATAATGCACCGATCTTTCCCACTTCAGAAATCTTGGTCGACTCACGCAACTTGTTTACTTCACGGCCTTTTTATATTGGGCTGGAGTGATGTCACCAAAGATTCTAGACGCTTAACCGTCCAGAGTCTGGTTTTCTCCGCTTGTTTTCGACTAACTGGAGTCAATCCGCCGTCAAGTTCGCTTTCATTGGGGGAAATTCTTTGTCCCGTACATCAATAGTTCAGTCTGTCTGTGAACCACATAATTCCCCACATCACAGAATCCATCCCGCCGTCTTCCAGACATTTCGTCTACACTTCAAAGGCTAACTCCCGCCTTGTAAACTGATGGCGCCGTTGTTCGTCTCAAGCAACAATTTGTTAACAAAATGCCGACCGGTGTAGACATTGGAACGCGACGTATTTTGTTTCTCGAACAATCCACATCATACAGAAATGCCGATCAGGGGTAGACATTTTGACGCGAAGTGTCTTGTTTCTCTGTTAGAAATGCCGATCGTGTGTTAACAGTTTCAACGACGTATTTTTCTCAGTCTGTACAACATCAAAGGGTTGATTGTTTTTGCAGACTAATGTCGGGTCTTGTTGTCATCGTAACCTTCATGTGTTCGTTTCGTGTTCTGCCCCTTTTTCCTAGTGTCTGCGAGTCCTAATAATTGAATATTTGATGTTTTCATAAACTCTACGACAGCTGGTTCCTTATATCCTTGACCAGTAACATTCCAAGTCGAGAAAATCTCCTTTCTATTTGAAGTATTTCGAAGCTTAGAAGTTGTTGTTAGTCGCTTGTTGTTGTTCGGCTTGGGTGTGTTGTTTCCAGCATGAACGTAGATAGAGTTGCCTTTTTCTTTCAATTTCCTCCATAATTCTCGAGCAATAGTACTTGAACAAATAAATTCCCTACCGGTTTGCTGGACCTGTCGTAGGTTCATCCTTATTTGAACAGATTGATGTTAGGAAACACACACAGAATACATAATTAATCTCTGAATCGAGCGACGCGGATTACACCGCCATCTTGAACCCGATCCTAACTTTGTTTACTCACTTTTAAATACAAAGTGACTATTCATACTTCAGCTATGTATAAAGTATCCCTTTATATATAGTTGAAATGTCTCGGCTGGTCACGTGATTTGCCAAGTCACATGACTTAACGTACGTGATGTCATCGGGGCAAGCGTGTGGCTATATTATACATTTTCGTTAATTCGAAGTATACAGATAAATAACACAACTCTGAAACAAGTTAAAGAATTCAAATACCTTGGAAGTATGATCACTGAAGATGGCAGATTGGACAGAGAAATTGAAATCAGATGTCAAAAAGCTAGTTAGTGCACTTACATATCAACTATCACCCTTACTGAAACATCCAAACACCTATGTCTGCAAAACGACAGATAATAAACAGCATATTCACACCAACCCTATGCTACCAATCTCAAACCTGGACTTTATCCAAATTACACCATTGCAAAATCAACACCTGCGAAATGAGATGCCTGAGGAGAGCTGCCAACTTAACAATCCGAGACCGAGTAATAAATGCTATTATCAGACAGACTGTGGGATCAACACCTTGTGCCACATTTATTGAAAGACAAAAGATCAAGTGGTTTGGTCATGTCGTTAGAATGCAACACCAGCAACTACCATCACTGGCCTTACATCAAAGATCAACTGCGACGAGACCACGAGGACGTCCAAGAAGAAAATGGATTGACGACATCTAAGACATTATACAACCAAACGGAATGACACTATCCAGTGCCGCCCACCGGGCGCTGGAACGCAAATTATTCCTCCCCCCGACGCTTAACGGCAGAAGTGGAAGATCATGATGATGGTGTTGATGATGTTGATTCAAAATCGTGTCGTCAGTAGCATAGTTGTTAGTGTCTTCGCCTTCTGGGCGGGAGCTCGAGGCTCGTTTCCTTGCAGGACAATTTTTTATTTAATTGTTCAGCAATTAATTGGGTGAAAGTCAAATGTCAATCTCATAATAAAAGGCAACTTTGATGAGCAATGTCATGTCTATCACAAGAGAACATGTTCAGCATAACCCATACACATTTATGGTCTCAAGCCAATGGGCCAGTAACAGCTAAATTAATTTTAACGTGCAGGATCACATTGAGAAAGAGGAACTTGGTATCCTTTGTCTCTTTGGGTTTGTGGGGTTATATGCAAACTTTTTATATTTATAATTGTGTTGTGTAAAGTGAGTGTAAGTTAGTTAGTTAGTCTTTCCTCTTCAGCGCTGACTGTACTGGACTTAGGTATCAGTACAGAGCAGGGTAGGTGGCCGCTTATATAATCCTCAAGGACACTCGATTTTATGTCTGATGCTGCCTCTTGTGATACAAGACGGAAATGAAACGGATGAAAGGACACAAACAATTATTCTTGATATTTAAACAGCCAGAAAGGAACTAACGTAATGTCACAGTTCAACTATGTATAAAGTATCCATTTATTCATACTTCAACTATGTATAAAGTATCACTTTATTCATACTTCAACTATGTATACAGTTTCCCTTTTAAATAAGCATTTAGTGTTGCATTTGTTTTCTTGTTTGATTTTTATACACTAAAGCATGATAATTGTTTGTGTGGTAACTGTCATTTTTCTGATATCTGCTCAAAAGACGATAGTTTTCAAGCTATGGCACATGTCATATTGGACGATAGTTTTCAAACTATGGCACATGTCATATTCTCCAATTGGTTTACTGCATGTCATATGGAGGTATTTCAAAAAGGATGTTGGAATCTTAGACACCCGGAGCAGTGATTGAGTTACTGGAGCCCTTTAGGGATGCAAAGAATTATAACAGTGTAAACTACCGAGTGCCGGCTTCGTGGCTTAGAGGTTATGACTTTTCTCCGTAATCTCGTATACTCTCGTGGGTTAACGTGATGACGGTAAGAATCAGCGGTGGTTCGAATCGCATCGATAACCTATGGGGTATGTGAGCCGGCCGCTCAGAAAGCAATGGCAAACTACTGAGCGTAATATTGCCAAGAAATCAACATACAGCTGAAAGATGCTGGTGTTGACAGCTATGTCCTGTAAAGGATATGCAAAAAAAAAAAAAAAAAAAAACTACCGAGTGTGTTGTTAGAGGTGACTAACGATGGTTTGGGTGAGGTTTAGAACCCTAAGCCTGGAGAACACTTGAGCTGCGAAACCCAAACAAGCACAAACAAGTCTACATTGCATGGCTTGGCCTGAGTTGGTTGATGGCCTAGGCTTTGTTGGGAGATGTAAGGCAGAAGAAAATGGTGCTTTGAACTTAGGTGTTTGAACACATAAAAAATAGGGAGGCTCTATTCGCAATAGAATTGCAAATAGAGAAAAATTATATTCGCAATAGAATTGGGAATAGAGAAAAATTATATTCGCAATAGAATTGCGAATAGAGAAAATTTATATTCGCATTAGAATTCTGCCGAATTCTCAGTAATTTTTCATGAATCACCCTTCTTCTTACTTCTGTCCATTCGTCTGGCATCCCGCTTTATTTTTACATTACATTAGTGCTGTTGAAATATCAAAAATAATTTTCCAGAATATGTATCCCCAATACAAATAACGATTCCTCCAAATAATTGTGTCCCGAGGTGAATTCAAGAATGGTTAACTTTCGTTTCTGTACACTTACTGATACCAGGCATCCATGTGTAAATAAAAATGTTTTAAAAAAAACATATATTGGAAACACCAAACTGTCATCAGAATTGATAACGATGTAGGTCAATATCAGACTATTAAAAGAGGCGTTAGACAGGGATGTGTAATGTCTCCAGATCTTTTTTCCATGTACAGTGAAAGCGTCACAGCGTCCGCTCACTAGTCAATTTTAGCTTGAGCCAGTATGAGGGTGGTTAATTTGTGGCGATATTTCAGTTCATCACCAAGTGCCATGCCGGCTGGCGTAGGCGTTCATGGCTCTCCACAGATCTCGGTCTTTGGTGTTCTGGATCAACTCTGCTGATGATATTCCTCCATGCCACCGTCTCAAACTGTCCAGCATCATTTCTCTTGGTCTGCCTCTGCCTCTCTTCCCTCGATCTTTCCAGTTGTCACGATGTTCTCCAATGCCTCACTTCTCATCACATGACCAAAGAAAGCTGTTTGTCTCTTTCTTATTGTTGTATGTAGTGTTTTAGTTTCATTAGCCTCTTTCAGGCAACCGTTGTTAGTTACTCTGGCAGTCCAAGGAATTCGCAACATTCGTCTTAAAAACCACATCTCTGTTGCTTGTAAGTTCTTCCTAATTTTTTCATTTACATTCCAAGATTCACTGCCATACAGCAAAACTGGTTCTATATAGCATTTTAGCACTCTCTTTCTTACATTCATTGATAGCGACTTATTGCATAAGATACCCTTCATTTTCTGAAATGCGGCTTTTGTCTGCCCTATTCTGCTCGTAATCTCTGTTGTACATCTTCCATCCGATGTTATAAGTGCCCCTAGGTATTTAAAATTATCCACTTGGTTGGATATTTCAGTTGGCAAATAAAATTAACGTTAAACAAAGACATCTATTGGATCCGTCGATTCCGACACTCGATCACTCCGTCGCTGCCTGGGTGCTAAAAATGAAAAAAAAAAAAACATATATTGCATCCCGGATGGGGAATCGAATCTCGAGCTCCCGCGTGACAGGCGGAGACACTTACCACTTTGCTACTGAAGACACGTTAATACAACAACGAAATATTATAATATAGCCACACGCATAGGAATAATCACGTGACCCTCTTCTACTGCGAATATAATTTTTCTCTATTCGCAATTCTATTGCGAATAGTCACTTCGTAAAAAATATATGTGGGGGATTCAAATAACTAAAAACTTAAAAGTGTGATAGAAATTACCATAACCATGTCATTGTCTTGTAATATGTCAATATTCGTCGGGGGCTGCGTGGTCTCGAGGTATGGTGTCCGCCTAGAGTGCTGGAGGTCCCGGGTTCTAGTAATAAAATTTCCCCTGGTCTCTGGGTAGTGAGATCGGACGCCCGTGTGTATTGTTGCGCACGTAAAAAATCCCTTGGCAGTTGGAAATCGAAAAAGAGTAGCCCAACAGCGCTGCCCGGGCAAAAATTTAGAGTTAAAAATCTACCCAAGTATTTTCAGGATCCTCGCCGGTGCTACGGAGTTCGTGCACTGAGCTGAGTTTCTCCAGACTCAGATTTGAATTAGGAGGAGAACGGAGTACTTATGGGTTGCACCCGTGTGCCGTGATGTTGATCCATCGACTACACTAAACTAAACAATGTCTAACAATTGTTGTAGGTCTGTTGAATTATCCGCTACCAATACTGTGTCATCTGCATAGCGTATATTATTATTATTATTATTATTTTATATTGTAACCTCCGATTCCGGTTAGCGGGGTAGGGGTATCCCCTTTCAAAGGAGATGTAAGACGCCTCCTTTCCTCCGTTAGTCTACGGGACACCCTTGGGCAAGGTGGAGTACTCGTTTAGCCTTCCGATCAGGGTTACGTGAAGCCATGGAAGCAGGTGGTGGATGGAGTGTGAGAGCAGCCGACAGATTGTTGTTGGTTATGGTCTTGCACTCTGCGGCGATAGGCAGATGATCTCATCAGTAGAGACAATGGCTATGGCCACCGACTAGTACAGTCACTGCCCAGAAGGAAAGCAATGGCAAACTACCTTCTGCAAAACTTGCAAGGAAACCATAATAACCATGAAAGAAAACAAAATAAGAAAGAGATCTGGTGGCGAGACCCCCAGGCCAGCCAGATCAGATAACACTGGGGAAGAGTGTGACACAGGGACCAGTACTAGTAATCGTGATGACGGAGTTAATCCTGACTGTGTTACCAAGGAAATCCCCTGTGTCAGACTACAAAACAGAGTGAGAATAGCAACGTGGAATGTGAGAAGTCTGTATGAGGGAAAGCTTAAAGTGGTATGTGATGAGATTGAGAGGTTAAACATTCAAATTTTAGGAATTGGTGAACATCGCTGGAGCGGCAAGGGACATTTTACAACTGAAAATGGAAGTCTTTTCATTTATTCTGGTAGAGACGTCGGAGGCCAGAGTGGAGTGGTATTTTGTTTAGATAAAACAACTGCAAAAGCTTTAATGGGATATAATCCAGTTAGTGATAGAATCCTCACCATTAGACTTAAAGGCCGTCCAAAAAACACAACTCTTGTACAGATATATGCACCTACTTCAAGAGCAGAGGAGGATGAAATTGAAGATTTTTACAACACACTGCAAGACACATTAAATAAGATTGGTCATAATGATATAGCAATAATAATGGGAGATTTTAATGCAAAAGTAGGTGCAGGAAGAGCTGAAAATGAGAGACACGTTTTAGGAAAATTTGGATTGGGAAATAGAAATGATGCAGGTGACAAATTAATTGAATTTTGCACAGAAAATGAGTTCACGATAGCCAATACACTTTTTAAACAACATCCAAGAAGACTCTTCACATGGAAGTCTCCAGACAGTATTACCAAAAATCAGATAGATTATATTTTAAAACAAAGAAGATGGAGACCAAGCATAACATCTGTAAAAACCCTACGAAGTGCAGACTGTGATACAGATCATCAGTTATTAGAAGCAGATCTTAAATTAAAACTCAAAAAGCTTACCCGAGGACCAAGGCCACTTCGTTTTGATCTCACAAATATACCAGATGCATACAACATAGAAGTTAGGAATAGCTTTGGAGTCTTGATGTCTGTGCAAGAGGAAATGACACTGATGAAAACGCAGTACAAGCTAGAGATATCTTGATAACTGCAGCCAAAGATTTAATTCCGTCCAAGAAAAAGCAACTTAAGCCATGGATTACATCAGACACATTAGAATTAATTTTTTTTTAAAAACGAAGGGAGCTTAAACAGAAAGGAGGTGAATCCGATAACAGCAGGATGAAGTATAAATCTTATAACTCGAGAAATAAGAAAGAACACAAGAAAGGACAAAAATCAATACATACAAGATTGCTGTACCAGAATAGAGCAATATCATAAGACTGGAAGAGATTATGAAATGTTCAAAGAAATGAAGTTATTGACAAGAAATGTTCAACCTCAATTGAATGTTATCTGTGACAAGATGGGAAATACCTTAACAGAATCTAGACAAATTCTAGAAAGATGGCAGGAGTACTGCAGTGGAATGTATGATATGAGTGACAGTGAGGATATGGATGAGATACATGAGACAATGACAGCAGAAACAGAACCTGAACCCTCATTAGATGAAATTGCTTGGGCTATAAAGAACCTGAAGAATGGTAAATCACCTGGATGTGTTGAGAAACCAGCTGAACTTATTGTCAGGGTCTTAAACCTGGCTCGTTAACCTAACACATGTGAGACAGTACAAATACAACGTGATTTGACTTGACTCAACGACACGAAGTTTCGATGGATTTATTCACAGATCACGATCTAGAGATGATCATCACAATACATATAGTTATCACAATACACTTACAGGCAACCCACAGCTTACAATCAGTCTCACAAGATGTACAAGCGCTCGACTTTCGGGCCACAGAAACACACAAGCCTTTCTCCCATCATACGTCCAGTCGAGTCCACGTCCCAGAGCTGTCTGGCTATTTCCCGCAACGCGCCTGTCCACCTGAAGTGGCGTCACGGGGCCTGCGTGCGTCCTGCTTTGTCCTTGCCTGACCGCTGGCTGTCTGTCAGCCGGCAACCTCGCAGGCAGGTAACTAATACTCGCCTGGCGGGCGTAATGATGTTACGGCATCCCCGCTAGGAACTATTCGCCTGGCGGGCGTAACGATGTCCCTGCATCTCTGCTGGCACTACATTGGACTCTGACATGCTCCCCCGGGACATCTTCATGAAAGATGTCATCTTTCATGTACACTCTATATACAATACTGGGTTAATATTTTTAACCTGTCAGAGTCAACCTTTTTGTTATATACATTGATGTAGAAATACATAAACACACACATCTTGGCATAGAAACATATAAGAAATGGACATTGTATGTAAACACATGTGGTGTTCAACCTTTAACACTCGTCAAGCTTCATCCTCTCGATGGCTGATTACCTTAATTGCATTATTGACCCAGTCAGATCGGTAATAACAGCTTCCCAAGCAATTACCTCGCAGCCTTTGAAAAAAAAGTAATAATATGCTTTTTGAGACAAAAAACATCTGGCAAGACCGAAATACGGCTTTATATAAGCCGCATTCAACGCTTAAACTCTGACCTTATTTGGCCAAGAGCTCTTGTGTTGGTCTGCAATGTCGGTAACACTCTACCATGCCCAGTAGATGGCTTCTTGCCGTGTTAACAATCTGGCAACAACATGGCTATTTATACACAATACATCATCGTATACATTTCAATTAAAGCCCTTGGTGTAATAATGTAATGACAATTAAATGAAAGGGACATAACTTCAAAATTTAAGAAATATAATATTTTACAATAATTCTTCTATTTCTCAGCGTCATAGCTTGATGTTTTTCCATACTAGCGAAAAAAATGTCGGTAGTATGAATAACTTACTCAAGATATGATTCTAAGATTACATTTAATAAAAAATATTAATACACAATTCGTGTATTCGAAATTATTAAATCGTAAATAGTTTAGAAGTGTTATAACTTTTTAAGCTTTTGTTTGTCGTCTGCTAATTTTTACACTAAATTTCTAAATCATCCGGAAGTACACACGAAACAGCTGATGTTGAAAATCTGTAGAACACACTTGTTCCGGTCTGATGTAGTAAAACGGAATGTGCAATGTTCTGATCGTTCATGTGTTGGTTGTTTCAAATGGAAAAACTTCTGGATTTCGATTGACTGAAGTGGTGTAGATGTCAATGTTCAGGTCACACTTTCGCACACGGAGTTAAAATATCCCTGGATAAATTCCAAATGCAGCTACCACGGATAACTTTACAGTTCGCTTGCGGTAAGTTCAGAGCGAATGTGGCACTGTTCTTGTTTCGTAATATATACAATTAATAAAGTTCTCCTTCTACCACACACTACACAATTATTCACAACAATCACTACATTAATAGTAAAATAAGAAACCTATGTATATTGGGAATAAACCCCTATCACATCATATAGACATACACAGCTTTTGTGACAAAAAACTTCACTGATGCATGGCTGTGTTGGTCCGAGTGTATTTTACACACTGCACTCAGACATTGGCGCTTACTGGGTCGGTCGGACAACGGGACAAAAGATCGGCAATTGTGTTGGTTCTGCCCGCGATGTGTCGAACTTCAAAGCTGTAATCTTGAAGCTTAAGAGACCAGCGAGCTATCATTTGGTTGGAAGGTACACCTGAATTGATAAATCTCAATGGACTACTGTCCGATTCCACGATAAAATGACGTCCTAGGAGGAATCTGGACAATTTAGTTATACCCACCACTAGAGCTAGGGCTTCCAACTGAGGTGTCGACCAAGCCCGTTCTCTCGGTTTTAATTTTCGGGAGACGAAGTACACAGGATGTAGGATGTTATTGTGCTCTTGCAACAAGACTACTCCAATTGCCACGGAGCTCGCATCTTTGCGTAATCTGAAAGGTAAATGGAGATTGGGCAATTTCAGGATGGGATTGTGTAAGCTATTATCAGAAAAATAAGATAATACTTTTCGGAATGCAAATTTTAGGCACTCATTGCTTACAATTTTTTCGGGTTGATCTTTTGTTAATAGGTTAGTAAATACCTCGGTCAGTTCAGCAAAATCTGGTATAAACTGCCTATAATAATTTATAAGTCCCAACAAACTTCTGACTTGCTTTTTCGTAGTCGGAAGTGAGAGTTTTAGTATCTTGGACACAATGTTATCGTCTGTCGTGACAAAGCCATTAGATACTTTGTACCCCAAGAAGGATATTTCCTGATAGGCTATGTCTACTTTTGCAGGCTTCACCGTCAGTCCGTGCTGTCTAATGCGTTCAAATGTCTGTTCTAATGTCTTTATATGGTCTGTCATCGTCTTTGTGTGAACACAAATGTCGTCAATATAGCAAATAATATTAGGAATGTCTACTAGAAGAAGTCGTGTCATGCGTACGAATGTTGCTGGGGCATTGACAAGCCCAAATGGAAGTTTGCACCATTCGTACAGTCCCCAAGGTGTGGCAAAAGCTGTCAGATGTCTGCTCTGTTCGTCTACTGCTATTTGCCAGTAACCTTTAGTCATGTCTACCTTCGTAAAGAACCTAGCGTCTGTCAGTTCTGTCAATAGGATCTTCAGAGTTTGCCATTGGCTCTAAATCCAAAAGAGTTATCTTATTTAAATTTCTGTAGTCGACACAGAGTCTTATTGTGTTGTCCTTTTTGCGTACTATGACCATTGGAGATGAGACATTTGATTGGGACCGTCTAATAATGTTGTTTTTCTCTAAGCTGATGATCTCTTGATGTAGGTGTTCTTTGTAATGTAATGGAATGGTGTATGGTCTGCATTTTATAGGTGTATTGACGTGAGTGTGATGTGATGTTGTACTAATTCTGTTTGTCCTGGGTTGTTGGAGAAGATGATGTTGTACTGTTGTATGAGATGTTTGCAACTGTCTGTTTCTGCTTGAGTTAACTTTGGGTTGATCTTAATTTCCTTCAAGCAATTTGTCGTGTCTAATGCAGGTGTTGGAATTTCGTCACTAGCCTCGTCATCTTCATGGTCTATTATCACTGTACATGCTGTTGTGTCGTCTTGTTCGTTGTCTCTGTTGTAATATGGTCTTAGCATATTGACGTGGAATATTTTATGTTTTTCTTTTATTTGGATCTCATAGTCTACAGGTGAAATCTGTCTCGTCACTTTAAATGGTCCTTGCCAAGAATCAGTCAATAAATGTCTGTCACTAGGTAGAAGAAGAAGAACGTCCTGTCCAGGTGTCAACGTTATTGTCCTGTTACCTTTGTCAGCATACTGTCTATATGTAGCACCAGATAATTTTAGTGCATCCTTTGCAATTATACAAGATTTGATGATTCTTTCACGCAATGATGTAACATATACGTATGATGATATGGGTTTCAGTAAAGGAGTGGATTCAGTTAACATTTGGTGATCAATGCTTAATGGGCCACGTGGTTTGGCACCATAGATAAGTTCAAACGGAGAGAAACCTGTACTAGCATGTGGTACCTCGCGATAAGCAAAGAGAATAGCAGGTAAATATACGTCCCAGTTATTGGGGTGCTCTTGCGTGACTTTAGCAAGCATATGCTTTAAATCGCCGTTAAATTTTTCTATAATTCCACTCGAGTGAGGATGGTACGGGGAATTGAAACATTGCTTCACTCCTAGCATTTTGGTGAAAGCTTGAGTAGATGCGGCGATAAACTGAGTACCCCTATCTGATTGGATAGTGTCTGGAAATCCTATCCGTGAAAATATATGGAAGAACTCTTCCATTATGTCATTGGCAGTTATGTTCTTTAGCGGAATCGCTTCCGGCCAGCGGCTACATTGATCAATAACAGTTAATATATATTTATTCCCTCTGGTTGTTATCTGATTAAGAGGGCCCACTATGTCGACAGATATTTTCTCAAAAGGTCGACTGGCTAAGTCAGTAACTTGTAACTTTGCCTGTGGGTTTTTTCCTTTCTTTACAAGTTTTTGGCAGATGTCACAACTCCTGCAATATTGCTTAATGTCTTTGCAGAATTTGGGCCAATAAAACTGTAATAACAATCTTGACCTGGTCTTAGCGTATGCCATATGCCCTGCAAGTGGTATATCATGGGCCAGATGTAAGGCTTGCTTACGATACTCAATTGGCAACACAGTTTGCTCTGTTGTGGTGTCACCTCTGGTGTAATACCTGGTGAGGATACAATTCTTCAAAGCAAAATGCCATCTTGCATTTTTGGTTAACTTTGGCTTTTGCCCGATCAGATTAAAATATTTTGACAATGAAGGGTCAGCCTTTTGGGCTGTTACAAAAGTCTCCTTCATGGTTTTAGGAGGTAGTAATACTGGGCTAAGCATTTCTATAGCCTCAGTCTGATTACTTTCATCTTGCATTTTAGCAGTAGATCTGGTTACTGCATTCACACATTCAATGATATCAGATGGTGATGAACAGTGTTATCAATGATGTCATGAGATTCTAGTGCTACATTAGCTACCATACATTCATTAGGTGGTACAACAGTATCAATGATGATATTTGATGGTGATGTTGTGATCTCATTAATGCAAAGAGATGTTATGTCATGAGGCATATTATTCACCTCTGGTAAATTTCCAATTATAATATCACACACCGGGTTTGTTAATGCTGCGCATTTTACTTTCCCAGTGAGGAAAGGTGTTTGAATATATGCCCATGCTAGTGGGTATTTTTCAATATTGCCAGAGAATGTTCTGCATGTTACGTGCCTGCCTGTATAGTCTGTAGGCATTATGAACGTTCTCTTCAGTCCAATCAATGAACCTCCCGTGTCCCTAAGGACTGTAGCAGGCTTGCCATTCACGTATCCTTGATGGATGTTTATTCTGCCTTTGGAATCTACTACCAAATTAGCTTCTTCATTGGCAATAGGGATGGAGTGGCCGCATGTTAAGATACCATCTTCATAGAAAGTATTACAAACAGTACATTTATTTGCGTTAAACATATCAAAAGCCTGTGCTGAGTTCACAGGGTGTTTCTCTGATTCTTCTTCATCTGATGATGAACTATCAAATAAGGCGGCATTGGCTTTCTTTGTCATTTGCCTACCTTTACAATCAAGGCTATAATGTCCATACGCCTTAAAGAGGAAACATTTACGCAAATTCCTAAAGGATTTACGCTCCTTATCTTGTCTGTTTACAATGTTCTGTAAATATGTAAGATATGCGGGGTTCTTGTCGCACATCTCACCTTGATGATGTGAGATTCTACAATATTTACAGTGGTTGTACTTCTCAGATGTAGGCTTATGAGGTTTTTGCCTACTATAGGGTTTGTCATAGTTAGCCGATGCTACAAAATTGGTTTCAGTAGCTTCACTGGCAAAACAATGCTTGTTGGCTGTGTAATAAGCCGAACCACGTCTCTCAATCTCATCCACACTTGTGCATTCATTCTCTTGCAAAAACTCTGAAAATGCTGATGGAATAGATGAAATGACTTTATCTCTGATGATAAGGTCTTCTAACTTTTGATAGTTCTTATCAATTTTAGCTGCTGAAGTCCATTTGGAAAATATATCTCGGACTAAGCAGAGGTAGTCAGAGAACGTTTGAGTCGGTTTGGGGCTCAACTTGCTGAATTGTTCTCTGTAACCTGCCTCATCTAACATAAAATGTGCCATAATCTTTGATTTTAGATATTGGTAATCTTTTCTGAGGTCTTTGGGGATAGTCTCAATGACTTTAAGAGGCTCCCCTGATAAACTTCTCATATAAATAATATTCCATTCAGACAATGGGACCTGATAATGGTCCATTAAAGTCTCAAAATTTTGGGTAAAGGCTGCAATGCAGTCACCTGAGGTATAATTACGTACGATACCTTGATATTTCTTGTACTGGTTTTCTTTCTCCAGTCTCTCAGATTTCTTAGACTCTTTGTTAATGGCAGTCTCAGTATCAAGTTGTTTGATTTTAAGTTGCAATTCCAGCTCTTCTCGTTTACTCTGAGCTGCTATTTCTGCCTTCTTTAATTCTGTTTCTTTTTCAATCTCTGCCTTCTTTACAGCTGCGTCAGTCTCTGCCTGCTTTAATGCTCTTTCAGCCGCTCTTTCATCGCGTTCATTAGCTTTCTCACGAAGGTGTTCAGCGTATTTAGTCTCACTCCACTTCGTTAGCTCATCACTTGTTAACTTTAACTTTAACCCCATATCGATGAAATCATTTAATGACGACATGATGGAAAATGCAAATGAAATATCAGACACACAATTTGTTACAAGTTGTTAGTAACGTGAACAATTTACAATTATGTTCTATTTACATTATGTGCCTGAATTTTGCATCCGAAAGTATAAAGAAAGAAAAAATATACTCAAGTGTCCTGGATGCAGTGAAGAACGGTTGAAATTTGGACTAGGAACTGTAGGGTCGCTACTTCAAAACGCAAATGACCTCTACGGCAAGGGTTTCAGATGGCACAGAAAACCTGCTTTGTTTTTGGAGAAAATAAGTTAACGTCTGTTTGATGTGGTGTGCCTACTTGTCACTAAGTTTTGATTAGGTTTGTATGGCGTTGAGTGTAATTGTAGGTCGTAATGTTGTCCGTCAACAATTTTTTCCAAAACCACAAGTCACTTTCTTTCCAAACCTTTCTGCTTTCCACAATTCACTTTACGAAGACAATCTAACTATATCTGAACACGCTACAACATTGATGACACATCACTTACATCAAGATGACATTCAGTAAGGACATAGACATCAAGTTTACAAGATGGCGACAAGGTCACAATGGCGACAACTTCACAATGTCGACAAGGTCAAAACGGTGACATGTTTCACAATCACAAATGTTTTACACGTTTACAAGATCAAACAATATGTATGCACTGTACGTTCACATTTAGTCTCCATGTTTAAACAATGTAATAATATATATTAAAATGAGCCTTCACAATCACATTTAAATGTACTTCTAAAGTTGGACAAAGAATTTCTAAGTTCACAAATCTAGGTTTTAAATGTTAATTACCTAAACTACGTTCATTTTAAAGCCGGACGAATGCCCCCACGTCCACACATGTCAGGGTCTTAAACCTGGCTCGTTAACCTAACACATGTGAGACAGTACAAATACAATGTGATTTGACTTGAGACTCAACGACACGAAGTTTCGATGGATTTATTCACAGATCACGATCTAGAGATGATCATCACAATACATATAGTTATCACAATACACTTACAGGCAACCCACAGCTTACAATCAGTCTCACAAGATGTACAAGCGCTCGACTTTCGGGCCACAGAAACACACAAGCCTTTCTCCCATCATACGTCCAGTCGAGTCCACGTCCCAGAGCTGTCTGGCTATTTCCCGCAACGCGCCTGTCCACCTGAAGTGGACGTCACGGGGCCTGCGTGCGTCCTGCTTTGTCCTTGCCTGACCGCTGGCTGTCTGTCAGCCGGCAACCTCGCAGGCAGGTAACTAATACTCGCCTGGCGGGCGTAACGATGTTTCGGCATCCCCGCTAGGAACTATTCGCCTGGCGGCGTAACGATGTCCCTGCATCTCTGCTGGCACTACATTGGACTCTGACACTTTATTAAAGCGGGAGAAGTAGAAAGCATACACATATATCATACATTATGTACAAAGATTTGGAAATATGGTATATGGCCAAAAGATTGGAAGAGAACTATCTTCATTCCAATACCAAAAAAGGGCAACCTGAAATTATGCACCAACTATAGAACAGTTGCCCTGATCAGTCATGCATGTAAAACTATACTGAAAATAATAATGGGAAGACTTTGTAAGAAAATGGAAGAAGAGATTAACGTGGTTCAAGCTGGATTTAGATAAGGAAGGGGAACAAGAGATCACATATTCAACATGAGATTAATAATAGAGAAGTGCAGAGAATTTAATGTAAACCTATTCTCATGTTTTGTGGATTATTCAAAGGCATTTGACTGTGTACAACATCAGAAACTTTGGGAAATCATGAGGAATATGGGCTTTCCATCACATGTAGTACAACTCATAAAAATGCTCTGTCTAGACCAACAAGCAGCAGTTAGAATAGATGGCGAGACATCAGATTGGTTTGACATCAAACAAGGAGTCCGTCAGGGCTGCGTGCTGTCACCCTATTTGTTTAACCTGTACGCCGACAATATAATGAGAATTGTAAGAGATGATATAAACAGGGAGCTATATGATGCCCTAAATATCGGCGGTCATGACATACCAGAGATTCGATATGCTGATGATACAGTATTACTATCCACAACACAGAATGGCATAGAAAACCTAATAGCCTCAACCCAATTGAATAGTGAAAATCACAACTTATATCTTAACATAGCAAAAACAAAGATAATGCATACAGACAAAACTACTATGGAGAAAGAAATATACATTAATGGGGGAATATTATAGGTGGTGGAAAATTTTGAATATCTTGGGTCACTGATTACTAACAATGGTGACACAATGACAGAAATTAAACGGCGACTATCAATTGCTCTTCAAAGACAAAAACAACTTAATAAATTATGGAGTGGGACAGACAGAACTACAAAAATTAGATTCTTAAGAGCATGCATCTTTCCCATTGCAACATACGCCTGTGAGACATGGACACTTACTAAACAAGCTGAACAGCGCATAAATGTCTTTGAATATAAATGTTATAGGCGAGTTCTAAGAATATCTTGGGTAAAGAAAAGAACAAATGCATCCATACTTCAATAATTGAATATTGAAGAGGGTTGGCTATTAAAGACGATAAAACAAAGATAATTGAAATATGTTGGTCACTTGAAACGTCACGAAAGTTTGGAGAGAACAATAATGGAAGGATATATGCCTGGGAAGAGAGGAAGAGGAAGGCCAAAGAGAAGATGGGTGCAGGATGTGGCGGATGATCTCCAGATGGGTGTATCAGAAGCGGGACATCTTGCTTATGATCGAGAGGTTTTCCGGAAGGTTGTTATGGCAGCGAGGTTCTGCAAAGGACATGCTACTGATTGAATGAACCTCCGATTAGTATTCCTGACGTCTCTTTGATCTCTCTCATTATTACTTCGCTATATAGGAAGAAGAGATCTGGTGACAAGACAGTCCTGTCGTACTCCAGGCTTTATCTGTTCGTAACTTCCCTCTTTATTTTCTGATTCAATTGCTTGGTTCCAGTAAATATTCGTTATTATTCTTAAATCTTTCCCATCAATGTTGATATCTGCCAACATATAATAATAAATCATACAATTCAACTGTGCATTCATTTCCCTAGTTGCTTAGAGCATATTTAAAAGATCATAATAACATTGATCACTACACTTAATAATTATGTTCGAGCATTCTGCGGAATTACAAGATTTCTAAAAGAAAAAAAACAGTTAAATAAGCAACGAGTAGGGGACATAAACATCTAATATTGTTGTAAGGGACATTACTTGAATTTTAAAAATATAAATAAAAATACAACAGATAATTTAATAAATAATTTAAAACTTCTTTTGTATTCTTTTGTAAATAAGAGAATTAATTCGGAAATAAAATAATTTAAATACAAATAAAGTTCTTTTAGAATTCTTTAAAAAATATTTGTTTTATATTTACATACTTACATTTTATAATAGTCTATTTAGTTATACATTTATTTTTTAAACTGTGTTTGTATACTTTTAATGTACTGCGCCTGTGTGCTTTTTGGAATTAAAAATTTTTTGCTGGCCTCTTAGGGCTACATAAATGTACAGGAAATTAACCATACATATTCCTCTCTTGTCCCTTCTCTTATTCATACCACATGTAAGACAACAAGATACCAGCCAAACAGATCAGTTGGGGTATCTTCATTGCACTCTGGACAGGTCCATAGGTGCTCACATCCTCCCCCCAGCATATGCATCAGCGTCCGGTGGCTAATAGTGCCAGTTCTATGTTGGTTGACGAGGCACCTTGTTTTCTCAATGTACCTCTCGCGCTTGGCCGTGCCGATTCTTACTCCCAAGTCTTTCATCCTGGACAGCGATGTGGATTCACTGACGTCAAAGTCCTCTGTTCTCGCCATATCTTTAAGGGCGTTAATAACATCGGCACGATCCATGGGCTGGCCATCTTCAGGGGGTGCAGAGCCAGCCAGTTTGTCAGCTCGTTCATTTCCCTCGACTCCCGTATGTCCCGGGACGAAGATGAATGTGACTTTACGGACAATAGACTTCCGCAGCGACTCAGCCCACCGAATAGGCCCACGTTGAACTATATTTTCCTGTATCTGTGAAGACGAATTGTACTTGAATATGATGTGAATGGTATCGTGATCTGAGTCCAGATTTCAAATCTACGTTATTTTTTTTTTTTTTAAATTTTGGGTTTGGCGGTCATCACAGACTAGCTGGTTCCCCGCATACATACATACATACATACATACATACATACATACATACATACATACTTACATACATACATACATACATACATACATACATACATACATACATACATACATACATACATACATACATACATACATACATACATACATACATACATACATACATACATACATACATACATACATACATACATACATACATACATACATACATACATACATACATACATACATACATACATACATACATACATACATACATACATACATA